>JAOSBL010000211.1:7309384-7330701 GCA_027568915.1 Erythroxylum roraimae | reverse complement strand
CTTCTAGTTTCTCCCATTGTTAGCTGAGAGTAGAGTCATGGGTAGGGTTCTTTTCTCTGTCTCGGTTTCGCGTCAGCTTTGTGAGCCAGACCGAGCTCCTTGTCTCTGATATGCACATCGCTCCACTTGGCTCTCTTTCTATGGAGAGCCCTTGCTTTTAGCTGATTTGTGGGTTTCTCGTAGTTATGTTGTGTAAAGCTCGTTTTCATAGAGAAAGTCCAAGTCTTTTTCCTTTCTTCCTGAATGGAGCTGGATTGTTACCTTGGTTTTGGGTTTTGTGAGATTACAACGTAACAGCTGGTTTTATGAGTTGGGAGTGAAGTGTATATCTGTGGGAGAGGGAAATCAGTGTACAAGTGTTTGGATTCTTGCTCTTTTGTGATTTGAAACTTGCTGTTTTTGGTTGTTTTCTTCTTGTGGGCTTGATAGAAGCAAGTTTCTTCTCTTTTCTTGCTTTTATGCAAGATTTAAGGAGATGAAGCATATATGCGGGGAGGTTTCTGATTCTTCTCTCTGGATGTGTCGACCTTGAAGCTCCGAAGAACTCATTCACCACCTGGATTTTAGATTATACTAAATCAACTATACCACCCTACTTCAAGGTCCTTTTTTTTCGATTAAACTCGAAAATTTTCTTCCTTCTGTTAGTTCCTCATTCACACTTGCAAAGGACGGACTTTACTAGAAGAGGAAATCTTTACCCATAAGTTCCTTAACCCACGAAAATAGAAACCAAAACAACCTTCTTTTCTGTTTTGTGACCCTCTTTCTTCAGTTGTTTGGCTGTTTTAAGAGGGGTCTAGTTTTAGTGCGGAAAATGGCGATGGCGATGGCACAGCACAGGGAGAGTAGTAGCGGTAGTATAGATAAGCATCTAACTGACGCTGGGAAGTATGTACGGTACACCGCGGAGCAAGTGGAGGCGCTTGAAAGAGTGTACGCGGAATGCCCAAAGCCCAGCTCTTTGCGTAGGCAGCAGTTGATTAGAGAGTGCCCCATTTTGTCTAACATAGAGCCTAAACAGATCAAAGTCTGGTTTCAAAATCGCAGGTTCAGATTGCTTGCTAATTCGACACTTCTCTATCTGTCTTCTTAAGTTTTTTTAGCTCTGCACTATGACATCTTTGCTTAAAGTTTTAACCTTTCTTTTACGTCGGATGCATTGATCTATATGAACTGCTTTGTCCAAAATTGCTATTTCAATTGAACAACTTTAACCACAAGATGGAGCTAGCATTAAATCATTGTTGGACTGTAGGCTTGGAAACGTAGTGTTTGTTTCTTAGAAAACTATCTCTCGCGCCACGCTTTGGCTACTCTTTTTGTGTTTGACGTTTCTATCTCACATTTTGATGTACGTCCAAGTTATGGCGCAAGGTTTTATGACATTGCTAGTTGTGACATAAGGCGAATGCAGTTTGTTATGCCTGGATTTTGGTTTAAACAAAATTTGGGCATAATCATTGTTTCATTCAATCGTGACTCAATTTGATTTATAGGTGAATGGACTTTTTGGGAATCTTAGACGGAATGTTATTTGGATATGCAGGTGTCGGGAGAAGCAGAAAAAAGAGTCTTCAAGACTCCAGACAGTGAATAGAAAATTGTCAGCAATGAATAAGCTGTTGATGGAGGAGAATGATCGCCTGCAGAAGCAGGTGTCACAGCTGGTTTGTGAGAATGGCTATATGAAGCAACAACTGCACACAGTTAATGTATGTCTTATTGATTCTTGCTCTCATGAAATTGTCCCGTCGTCCATGATCTTGGTCTTCTTGTTTTTCAACTTATCTGGGCATTTGAAGTCCAAAATGTGTCTTCACAGTGAAGTCGAGCTATATAATATGGTTTATAAACTGTATTTCTGGCACGCGAAACAATTCTTGATCTTTGGGACAGAAGCTAATTTCAAAATCAACAGTTAACTTTTAACGGATCTACATGCAAATGGTTGTTAAGACTTCAATTTGCAAGAAATGACTCTGATTCGTGATTGCATTTACTTTCAAATTTTGAATATAGGATGCTTTTTATATTTGCATATAGAAGAAAAGTGTAGATGCTTTCATGGTGGCTGTGTCAGTGGAATGATAAAGGGATTGATATAATTATTTTGAGTGTAACTGTTTTGTTTCCTCATCCTTGAAACGGTGTCTGCAGGCAACAGCAACTGATGCAAGCTGTGATTCTGTGATTACCACTCCTCCACACACATTGAGAGACGCAAATAACCCTGCGGGGTATTCTTCTAAGCAATGGCGATTTAATAACTCATACCTGAATAGATGTTCACACTCACACATACCTACATAGATCTAATTTCAATGGATGTATAGGAATTGTCACATATATGGATGGTATAACTAACTTGTCAACTTTGCAGACTCCTTTCCATTGCAGAGGAGACCTTGGCAGAGTTCCTTTCAAAGGCTACAGGAACTGCTGTCGATTGGGTCCAGATGCCTGGGATGAAGGTCTTTTAATTCTTTCTTATACGATTCACTCCTATTGATCTTTTTATTTGTCCAATCTACGAGCAGATATGATGAACAACTGCATCTAAATGATACATCCAATTTTTTTGCTCAGCCTGGTCCGGATTCGGTTGGGATCTTTGCCATTTCACAAAGTTGCAATGGAGTGGCAGCTCGAGCCTGTGGTCTTGTCAGTTTAGAAGCTACAAAGGTGTGGGCTCAGAATAGTTTTTGCCGGATATAGTGATTCACTTTTTTGTAAGCAGCTGTTCTTGTTTAAGATGCTGCCTGAAGGGGAAATGTTTACAGATTGCAGAGATCCTTAAAGATCGTCCATCTTGGTTTCGGGATTGTCGGAGCCTTGATGTGTATACCATGTTTACTGCAGGAAATGGCGGGATAATTGAACTAGTCTACAGTCAGGTGTAGTATGAATGTATTTTTTTTATTTCTTTGCAGTTTCCTGTAGGTTTTTAAAGTCTTTCATGAGTTGTATGGTTGAAAATTGCTTCAGACATATGCCCCAACTACGCTAGCACCTGCAAGGGATTTCTGGACGCTGAGATACTCTACAACTTTAGAAAATGGCAGTCTTGTGGTATGCATTCTTGGATAGTAGAAGTCATTCCTGTGATTTGTTGTTGTCATGCATGAAAAAACCTAACGAATAATTGTATTTGTTTTTGACGTGTTAGGTCTGTGAGAGATCTCTTTCTGGATCTGGTGCTGGTCCAAATACAGCGTCTGCCACACAGTTTGTAAGGGCTGAAATGCTTCCTAGTGGCTATTTAATAAGACCATGTGATGGTGGTGGTTGCATTATCCACATCGTGGATCACCTGAATCTTGGGGTACAAAGTTGATCCTTTAGCATTTTAAGCACCTATGGAAATGCAAAAAGTTCATTTCTTTCATCTGTTTCTAGGCTTGGAGTGTGCCGGAAGTGTTGCGACCACTTTACGAATCATCAAAAGTAGTGGCCCAGAAAATGACGATTGCTGTAAGTTAAGTCTACCCAGTTTGGTTTTCTGGGTTGAGCAGCATAAGGAATAGATGTCTATAATGGATTTCAGTGCTGTAAACAAATTTGATTCCATATCAAATAATTGGTTAGATGAGAGGATGATCAGTAATCTACTGAGCTTGCATTGTAGAGTTGATACACTGTGGATTGTTTTATTAATGACCTTGGGAAGAAATTTCTTCTCGAGTCTGAGGGCCTATTGGTAGAAAGTTCACAACTCTTTCGTAGTAAAGGGTATCAGCTTTTGAAACTACTAGCATACACATTTCTTGAAGTTTGTAAGGAATAAAATTGTATGTTTCATGTGTAGGACAAATTGCAACATCCAATCTGTATTACATCCCTTCCCCCCGCCCACTGGAGAAAGGACTAGTACATAATATAACATTATAAATTGTTTTTTTGAAGGCCTTGCGTTATATAAGACAAATAGCTCAGGAAACTACTGGTGAGGTGGTCTATGGATTGGGTAGACAACCAGCTGTTTTGAGGACTTTCAGCCAGAGGTTAAACAGGTAACCTTACTATCCTATACTTTTTTGAGTATTCTTCAAATATCAAATGTTTTCCTTTATGTGAAGTCAAACATGTCTGCATGCAGAATATTTTAGTTGTGTTAGGACTTTGGATGTATGATTTCTACACCTATCTCTAAATATTTTCATGTCCTCTTCTATAATATCCCTGTAGAGGTTTCAATGATGCTGTCAATGGTTTTAATGATGATGGCTGGTCGGTGATCAATTGTGATGGGGCTGAAGATGTGACCATTGCTGTTAATTCATCCAAGAATTTGGTCAGCACTTCCAATCCTGCTAACTCACCTTTCCTTGGAGGCGTCCTTTGTGCAAAAGCTTCCATGCTTCTTCAGGTATGATTAAGTTCTGGCAGATCAATTTTATTGGAAATGAGAACAGAATGATTGGTTCAAAATATCAACTCCTCTTGTGGTTGTTTCTTTGTAGCAAGTTTTTCAAACTTTTGAATGTAATTGCCACTTCTGCTATTGATTTTAAACCTCATTATGGAATTGATATGGCATGGTTGTATCATACCATGATGTAAGGTGACATCTGATTTAATCTTGTTTCCATTTTTTATAGGTAAATAGATTATGATCTGTGCTAAATATTGAACCATTTGGACCCACTGTTCAGAACCAACAGGATGTGCTATGGTTCTCTTGCTTTTGGGCAACCATTGTATAATAATATTGACTCATTTTGGAGACTTTGAGATTTTGACCACATTTTGTGTGATAACTTCAGTTTTTGAACCGATGTATTGTACTTTCTAGAGCGTAACTTTCGGGGAACATGTCTTGGAAGTTGATTGCATTCTTGTCTTGCTTGTAGAATGTCCCTCCTGCTGTACTCGTTCGCTTCCTAAGGGAACATCGTTCCGAATGGGCCGATTTCAATGTTGATGCTTATTCTGCAGCATCATTGAAGGCTGGGGCATATCCTGGGATGAGGCCTACAAGGTTTAGTGGGAGCCAAATTATTATGCCACTTGGCCACACTATTGAACAAGAAGAGGTTTGTCCTTTTTCCTCTGTTTCAGTTATTTCCTCTTTTATCTTCATTGGAGATGCTATCATGTGGATTGCTGGGATTTTCTTCCCACTTGGCTATATTATGTCAATGATTTTAGTTTTCAAGTTACACCTGGGTTTGAGCAAGTGTCTTGGTTTTTGATTTTTTGTTGTGTCACTTTGATAATCATGATCTTTATCCTCTAGATGCTGCAAAGGAACTAAGCACTGTGTTGGCATTGGGATCTATATCTTATGTGCCTCATACTATCATTTATCTGGTAAGTTAGGTTACCACAATATTTGCTAACAAAACCTTTGTCCAGTTACTTGAAGTTGTTCGACTCGAAGGCCATTCTCTGTCGCAGGATGCATGTGTTCCTAGGGACATTCATCTCTTGCAGGTGCGTACTTGTAATATCATTTTCAGCTAGATTTTAATTGTTATAGCTTGGCTATATCTTTTGGCTGGGTAGAGGGAGGCATTGTGATTGGGATAGGTTCGTGTATTTTGATTTGCAGAAAGGTTGATGTAAATACATGTCCTGATGTCCTTTCATTATCTTGGTCAGATATGCAGTGGAGTTGATGAGAATGCTGTTGGAGCCTGTTCTGAACTAATTTTTGCTCCAATCGATGAAATGTTTCCTGATGATGCTCCCCTTATACCTTCTGGATTTCGTGTAATTCCCTTGGATTCAAAAACAGTTAAGTTTGGCTCAGTCCTTGCTTTGACTTTTCATTCAATATCAGTAAATGTTCTGTGCTGATAATAGGTGATAAAAATGAATTATTCCTCATATTTGTCCAATTTTGAATTTTCTGTAAGCTGCAACGTTGAAATTCTTTGCAAATTATTGCAACATCTCAAATTATGGAACATCAAATAAAGGAGTATCAGCTTTTGAAATTTTTGGTTTGGAAAGTAAATATGCTGTTGCCATTCATGTTGTTTGGACTTCTAAGTGCATGCTTTTGCTATTATGGGGACCTTTATACTAATTCTTTTAACATGCAGAAGCAGACACAGGATGCATTGGCTACAAATCGCACTCTGGATCTAACGTCAAGTCTTGAAATAGGCCCTGCAGCCAGCCATGCCACAGCAGATGGTTCGTCTCAGAGCTTGAGATCAGTGTTGACCATTGCATTCCAGTTTCCTTTTGAGAGCACTCTACAGGATAATGTTGCTAACATGGCACGTCAGTATGTCCGAAGTGTGGTTTCATCCGTTCAGAGGGTAGCCATGGCCATATCTCCTTCAGGAGTGAGTCCAGATGTCCAATCAAAACTGTCTCCAGGCTCTCCTGAAGCGGTTACCTTGTCTCACTGGATCTGCCAAAGTTACAGGCATGCTCTATTCTCAATGGTTCAACATTTTCTGGCATTGATATATGATCAAGCTGTATTCCGTTTGGTTGCTGACTTGCTGTAAAAGTGTTTTAGGGTGAATACTTTGTAAATCTGAAATCTATGAACTTGAAAATTGTTTTTTTCCCCCCAGTTATTATATAGGAGCGGAATTGCTAAGATCAGATTCTCCAAGTGGAGATTCATTGCTGAAGCAATTATGGCAACATCAAGATGCTATTTTATGCTGTTCACTGAAGGTACATGCTCGCATTTATAATGGCTTGATACAGCCAGGGGCATAGCTATATGATATGTTCATAGCTTTAACCTTTACTTTGTTGTCACTGGAGCTTCAGAATTCAAAATGAATTAGTAAAAGATTTGCTCATCTTTACTCTTTGCTTTGTCATTGGTCTTGTAGTCGTTGCCTGTTTTCATCTTTGCCAATCAGGCAGGGCTTGATATGCTAGAGACTACGTTAGTGGCTCTGCAAGACATCACACTTGATAAAATATTCGATGAATCTGGTCGCAAGGCACTATTTGCAGACTTCCCAAAATTAATGCAACAGGTAACTTGTACAGAATTTTGTTCTTTCCTTCTGATGCTGAAAGACATCTAGTTATTCACTGATGGAACTATCTTAATTCCTTTCTTATCAGGGATTTGCTTACTTGCCTGCTGGAATATGCATGTCAACCATGGGGCGGCATGTATCGTATGAGCAATCTGTTGCCTGGAAAGTCTTGGCTGCAGAAGAGAACACAGTTCATTGCCTTGCCTTCTCTTTTGTTAACTGGTCTTTCGTGTGAACATCATAGCTATCACCATTACCCCACATCTTCTACTCTTATCTCCATTCCTGAGCTGGATATAAAATGAAAATTCTGCACAGAAAAGAAACAAGATAAACCAGCTTCAGGGTTTGCATTATAGTAAGTTAATTGATTTTTGTTTTGAGCCAAAAGGGTTTTGCTTTACCTTGTAAATAAAGTCGTGGAGTTTTTCTTACCCTTTTTTTAGTTTAGTGTTGTTGTCAGGAAGGAATCTATATTCTTTCTAGACATTTCAACCTCTCATCTTTGTTCCTGACAGACGTGGCAGGAAGGAAACTCAGTCCGTTTTCCTCCGTGAAAATATCCAGTTAATATATGAACCTTTACGACATTGTAGGCATGATATACTATTATGTATTAGATGGCATATAGTTTTAGCTTTAAATAGGAGCAAGCTAGTTTTAACAGATCTTTGCATTAGTTTTATGAAAGTTGGAAAAGCAAAAAGACTTATGGTTCTGTTCTGACAAGCAAAAGATCGGAAGATGGTGTTCGGTTTATCATTGTTACGTAACATTTGGTTAAATTGTTTGGTTGGTTTGGGAAGTTTCTGAACAAACAGTAAATGCAATTTGCATCAACTGTCTTGTCTAACATAACATTATACGATATTACTAGAAAAATGTTTTTTTTCCCATTTAGTTATATTAATAACAAGAAACATAGAGACCTGTATCATATGTGGGAGGATCACATTATTTTCTTTTATTCCGTAAGAGTCCACCCTAACAGTTCACTGTGGTAGAACTCTCTATTGGGCAGTTGGAGTTTAACTCGGTTAACAGGTACTTGCAAACGATTAGCAGCTGTTTGCATTATTCCTCGGATGCATGTGCGACAGACATACATTGGACTGGGGATGGATGAATTAACGTCCCAATTCAAATGACGAATCTCAGATAAAGACTGATATAAGTGTTGTTTATAACGCCATAAGAGGATAATGTCCTTGAATCACCCGACAATTCCACCATATCATTAAGGAAAATCACTTGAATGAAGGGCCCACGCTTGCCTCCTTGCCTGAAACGTTGTTAATGAATGTTGCACTTGAGTTGCCTCACAGTTCCGGAACATCATTTAAGTTCAGTTCATGACTTGCGGATTTATACGTTGCTTTGTTCATGTTACTTAGGTTGCTCTGAACAGTGAACCCTCTGCTCAATCCTTACTTGCGCATGGTAATAATCATACTTTCAATAAATAACTCAATATTATTATCTCACTCACTTTAACTTTTGCTACCATCTAAACCCACAGCGCATATTCACTAAATTATAGTTTAAACTCGTTATTGGCAGGGGCCGCGCGAACGCAGGCCCCCTCTACCACAAATTATGACGTAGGCTCTCCCTCATTGGGGAGACCTTAGAGAGGCACCCCTTCCAAGTGCAATGAAGGTCACCACTCTAGGCCATGGGTCTTCTTGATCACCCATCGACCCCGTCCAGGTAAGTATGTTGCGATGTTGGCATAGGCCTTCTATTTGTATGCACTAATCTCTTTTCGCACTTCCTCATTGTCGATATGGGAACAAAAAACCAACATAAGACGATCACCTTCACGGGTAATTGCTTGTCCGTTAACATGAATAATTCTGGTAGGTGCTCAAGCAAAGTTGCATGCCACAACTTAAAAGTATCAATCAATCCCAACTTGGTCTTCTAGTTTACCCCAGAATTACAAAAACCATCATATCACTGCAGACGCTTCACAAGAATCTCCCATTTCATACATATATTAAATTTTGAATATTTATAAATTTCTAAAATAAAGAGATATATTGTTTTCTGAAGCACCAAAAATAGATTTACTCTCCTACATCTTTCTATTAGAACCTATCACTTTTTAACATTACCTTCAACAAAATTAGAACGGAAATAAGATTATAAAAAAAAGCTTTTCTGTAGCATTATAGACCTTGGTAGTTTGAATTTTCATATCTATAACGTCATAATTGAGATTAATATTAAAATAAAGTTGACCAATAGCTAAAAGCATTCTTAATTAACGATCAAAAGAAAAACAAGGACTATTTTGAAAAACAACAAAAGGTGATAGATAATCAAGCCAGTTATTGCAGGAGTTGTTTATATTCAATCTTCAATTTGGTATTTCCAATATAATGTTAAAAAATACAAATACATCAGGCGGATGTGAATCTTAGTGACAAGAAATCCATTTCCTTATAACAGAAGTTATAATATTTACGTTGCATTGTGTTTTTGGTACATTACTTAGCAAATAGAAATACAGATCAGAAACATGGGAAAGTCAACAAAAAGGCAATGGTTGCCATTCGTCTTTCAAAAATTCCACCATTTACTTTTCTTCATCGTGATGCTAGCGACCAAAAATTTAGGAGAAAAGAAGAAAGTGCAGCAAACCAGCTGATAAAAGCCATGGCAGTTGCAGTTTCGAATTGTGCACAATGGTTCTGGGAACAGTCACCTAGATCATTGTCAATTAGGACCGTGATGCCCGCAGAAGCACAAGCTGCAGCAAATGTGAGAGTGGAAATGATCTGCAATGGGGGAAAATGACATGATTGAGCTATTTTATTTGAAAAGAATTGTCCTGTGTCCAAGCATAAAAGGAACAGCAAATTGCAACAGGCATCATAAGTGACAATATACATCCTCACACTTATTATACTTTGTTAAAGAGTACTTTCACACTACAATTACAAAGTTACAATTAAAAAGTTGGTACCGTTGTTAGTATCGGTGATATCAAATGAAGCTCTAACTCAAGGACTCAAATACAGGAAGAAAAGAATATCAAGATACAAGATGCTTGTGCAGAATAGTGATATGGCACCCAAAAGGACCACAGAAAATTATCCTCCTATTAAACCTATGATAACATATGGAAAATTTAACGAGACTAATATTAAAGGCACCTTAAGATATGCTTTGAAGGTCCATGTGAAGATGCTACTGAATGGCCATACTGTATCAAGATTATAAATTTGTAGTTCACATACGTACCAAAGATATAGCAGAGAAAGTCAATG
The DNA here is from genome assembly GCA_027568915.1 of Erythroxylum roraimae. NCBI lineage: Eukaryota > Viridiplantae > Streptophyta > Magnoliopsida > Malpighiales > Erythroxylaceae > Erythroxylum > Erythroxylum roraimae. The sequence goes on along the minus strand of JAOSBL010000211.1, from coordinate 7,320,464 downwards.
ATTTCCTATAGATGTAATGACGTTCAAACACAACACTAAACCAAGAATAGTTTATAGCACAAGATACAGGTTGTAGTCGACTTACCCCATCCCCAACAGCAAACATACTCACAACTCGGTTATTTTGCAAGGAGCGCATCACTAAAATGGCAAAAATGTCCAGAATGACCAAGGAGATACTCCACAGACACTGCAACCCAGTAGCTGCCACGAGGTAGCTGTTTGGAAAATATCAAACAGTTGCAAATTGGTATGAGAACTGGATTAAATAAAGACTTGCAAATCCACTTTTCCTATTTTAATTTTGTTACATACTGGATTAAATAAACACTTGCAAACCCAGTTTTCTTATTTTAATTGTTACATACTCACATTAATCAGCAATATGGAAAACACCAAATCACCACAGGTTTGAATAGGTAATAACCACAAAGATCGTTTAAAGGGCATAAAATGTAAAGACCACTCGAAATAAATCTTGAACAACCCGTTTAGCATAATTCAAATCCTCAACTATGTAACTAAACAATGTTAAACAAACTTTAAATGAGTACCAGAGCAACAGGCGTCTATGTATTAGATTTCTACTGCTTAGTTAATAGCCATAAAGGGTGTTTCACATTTCTTCCATCACCAGCAATTGATATGTCTTCTTCCAAAAAAATCGTGGTAAAGGAGGTGAGATCGACTGCAACCCCTTATTCCTCTTTTTGATTCAGGGAACCCATAATGGCCAAATAAATACCCTATCCCTAACCCCTCAAATAATCCACCAAAGATTTGGACACTAGTCACCTCTACTGTTAAATAGTTCTAGGATAATTCCAACAACTACATTTTTTTCCAATTCTGGCTGTAGATGCTTTAGTAACTCATACTATGTTTCTAAAGAATCAATAATATGTGCAAGAGTTTAGACAATGATGACAAGTGTAAATTACTGTACATCTGAAAAAAATTGCAATCAAGGAAGTCAACTTAAATGCCTCCTCACCCGACTAGACACATTTGTATTTTAACTCAGCGGTAGAGTAATGCCAACTGCCAGCTTTCCTAATTTAGGCATCAAGCTAATTGACAACAATAAATAATCCACCCGAAGAAATCTTGTCTTCTCATCCAAACTCGTTCAATCGACTATCAAATCAAGGCACAGACTTTCAAAGCATTCTTAATAGGTTTATTTTTATTTGCTTTCGTTAAAAAGGAAACCTCCAAAACTGCCAAATATAACTCATGGAGCTGTTCTGAGCATTTACCAGAAGGCAGTGACCGAAGGGAAGTCACTAGTGGTGGTCATGACCCCAAGTGATGCAAGAGAGAAAAGAAACTGGCAAAAGTGCAAGGCTAGACCACCTTTCGTGCCAGGGATGCCTTGGATGTATTTCATCCTCAGTCCTGCGAGCTGGTGGTCGTTGTTGTTGTTGATTCCGCCGTCTGTGGTCGGAGGATCTTCAACTGGGTGAACCGACGCATGGCTCACACTCATCTCTCCACCCTCTCCCTCAGAATGCTAACCACACACTTTTCAGTTCATCTCTTTCCCCATCTTTTCACCATTTATCTACTCTGTGTACCGAATCATCAGCTAGCTTGTCCCTTTGCACTCTATATCGCAGAAAAAAAAAAAAAACATTCAGAAACTTACTCGGGCTTTGTAAGTAATCTTGTAGAAGGGGATTTTTAACTTTGTTTTCGAAACTGCTACTTTACTATTTACATATATAGACTACCAGCCAACACAATAACTGCATGAACTCGATGATCAAATCTTCGTATTCAAAAGTGTAATTGCAAATAAATGAACAGATTAAATCTACTTCGTTATTGCTGCTTTTTCTTTAAAATGCTGTTAGGTTTCCGTAAAGGGTATTCCTAAATCCTTCTCATTTCTTCAAATTTTAAAATTCCCAGACAAAAGGGAATGCACCTACATAGATCAAATAGCTTTCTCGTCTAGCTGAATTTTTCTCGCCAACCAAAGAGAACCAAAAAGTAACTGGTCATACCTGAACACCCGAAAGGACGCCGCCAAAAAGAGGGGTCGATTAAACACACAGACTTAAGATTAATCAGTACCAAATCTGCAATTGTCGAAGAAGAGAAATGCAAAGAGGATAGGAGAAGAGGAAAGTGTCAACGAAAGTTGCAGAGTGGTCAACAGAAATGAGTTACAGTGTTGAACAAAAACTGGATTTGCTTATTATTTATTTATCTATTTTTTATTTTTAAATTCACTAAAAATATATTTAGTTAAGTTTTTTATTTTTTATTTTAATTTCTTTTAATTTTCATAATTTTAATTTTCTGTTCCTATTTTTCTAATATAATTTTCTATAAATTAAATAGATTATTTAATTATTTAGTATTAATTATTAATAAGAATTATAAATAATTTAATATTAATTATTAATAAGAACTATAAATAATTTAATTTAATACTTTAATTCAATTTTTAAAATTAATTTAAACATTAAATAAATTATAAATTTTAAGTATTACATTTTAAATTCCATTTGAATAAATTATTATATATAAATTATATATTTAAATTTGATAAATTAATCATTAAAAATTTAAAAATAAATTTAGTTTAATTGACGTTAAATACATGATACGTTATCTTTATGCTAACAATTATAGTAATTTGAGAAAATATGAATTGAATATTAAAAAAATTGTTTGAAATTATAATAATTTGAGTTAAATAAATAAAATACAACACGTTATCTGTTATTTACTTTTTATTTTTTGTGTCGACGACTTTAATAATTTGAGATAATGTGAGTTAAATCTTTAAAAAATTGGTTAAAATTCCAATAATTTGAGTTAAATAAAAAAAAGACTTTTGTTCAATGCGAAACATTTTAAAAAAAATAAAATCTTCAATTATTGAAATGTAAATTACCTAGGTTGTGTAGGGTGCAACATTTTTTGGCACCTCAAAGCTTGTTTTCTTTGTTAATTTTGTGGGATTTTGTGTTAATTTATTGGGCTTTGAAAAAGATTTGGGTTCTGTTTGATAATCAGCTAATTGCATTAATTGTTAGCTGATTCTATCAGCTATTAACTGATAGCTGATCAGTTAATTTGCCCAGCAGATATCAGCAGTTTATTAAAAATATTTGGTAAAATTAGTTATTTAGGAGTAGCTGTTTATGTGTAAAATGACTAATGAGAACATAACTTAAAAAAATTATAAGAACATGAATATTATTTCGTTGAATACTTTTATAAGAATTTAAATTTTAGATATTTAATTTTACAGAAATTAAATTTATAACTCTAATAAAAATATATGATATATAAACAACAACAACAGTAATAATTCTAATAATAATAATAATAATTGACAAGTCGATGATTTTTAGGTGATTGGAGATGACGGCTTGAGGAGATTCTGGAAGATCTACACACGAATCGTAACTTTCTCTTTTTAAAGTGAAAAACCTAAAGGCTACCAGTTGCTTAAGATGAGAAATGAGTTTGAGGGCACAATTGTCTTTAAGTAAGATTTTTATTAGCCGATAGTTTGAAACGCTACTTAGAGTAGCTTTTCAAAAAATAGTTGGTTGGGTTGAATAAGTCAACCCAACTAGCTCCTAATCAAACAAGTATACTAGTTGTTTGACTATGTCAAACAGCTAATGCTCTTTAATCAACCGAAATATAGCTTAAACGCTATCTACCAAATACCCCCTTGATCTTTGCAATGAAAACACGTAAAGATTCAACCTTTCACCATTTTAAAACACTCCTAGTGCTCTCATCTTTCGCTTGAGGGTTGGATGCACTCCACTGTAAACATTGTTGAAGCCTTGGTGTGAATTTTGTTTTAGTTGTAGGTACTAACCGACAATAGGTCCAAAGAAACAAAGAGTTCCATTCTCATATTTGGAAAACCTGTGTTAACCTCTCTCTCTCTCTCTCTTGTTTTCTTCAATGACGCCTCTTGGTGGGTTTTTAGTTCTCCAATTAATTTAGATCTAAAATTCTACGGTATTTTTTTCTAGCTTTATAAACTATAAAAACATTATAAATCGATTATAATTTGTTGATTATTTAGGCTTTTGTCACTCATTCGTGTAGCACCCCACTCTCGCAAGACATGTACCCGACATTCTGAGTAATGTCCGAGTACATATCCTGTAAGGGTGGCATGCTATAACAGTCCAACACTTAGAACTCAGTATATTTTTTTTCAAAATTAATACAAGCTTATGCGAAAATTAATAATCAAAATTCGGCCCATATGTTTATTACATAACACCAAAATCACAATTATTATTACACTTTGATCGATCTCATTTACAAAACATTTCCAATTTCAAAAGTTATTACATGCCAAAATATTCAAATACATATGATACAAACAAAATTGCGGAATGCATTCTTTCATACAAACATCAATGAAAAGACTTATGCAGACGTGAACTGATCCCAATCTCTATCTCTTACTTGAATGCAGTGGCTATACTCCCATTTGCCTAACGGGGTAACTCTTTAGAGCCTGCAAAAAAAAAATTGCAAATTTTGGGTGAGTTTTGCAAACTTAGTGAGTGACCATCCTCGATGGCTCACTCAATCACATAAACATATAGTTCATATAATCATGCGGATCACATTATATCTTTAATTCATCATATTGAATCACATACACTTGATCAGTCATTTCACATTTTTCATTCAACACATATCACATTCAGAAATTATTCAAACCATTATAATCATTCATATCAGGCATATGCAGTGCACAGGAGGCTCACTTTCAATTTGTTACTTTGTTGTGACCGAGTGCCTATAACTATCCCGTATCCATTGTGGATAACGGACTCATTGATAGCTATCCCGTATCCGTTGCTGATACCGAACTCATTTTACATAGTGAGTCTTTGGCTCTTATACACTTTCTAAGCTTTAAGTTCTTTTTCACAATTTGAGCTTTAAGTTCTTTTTCACATTATGAGCTTTAAGCTCTTTTTCGGTAGCTACTCCAGTCATAACTGCCTTTATATTTCATGCATTCATGTAATGAAATGCATGACTTTCACATATTTTCAATCAGTCACATGATTTCGGATTCACAATCACTTTCACTTTCATCATCGGACCTTGGTCCGGCATTCAACAATTAAGTTGAGAATACACTTATTTCTTCTCATTTACATACAAGTAGCACTTCAATATCATATTTATGCATGAAGTCTCGGACCTTCATTGTCCGGCATCAACATAAGCAAATCACATTCATATCAATTATATTCACATTGCATAATAATCATGACCTTAGTAATTCAATGCAGAAATTGAAATAAGAACAAACAATAAAATGAGACCATCTAGGTCGACTCACAGTACGCTTCAGATTAGCATTAGCTCCCATGATCTGGAAACGTCTGAATGCGAACGTTTAACCTGCTTATCACAATTATGCAATACGCACGTTGCATACATATTAATAATTGCACAATCACATAACATTCAGTTTTACACGTATGTATGTGTGTAATATATAATGCATGTTCAATGACAATCCCGGGTATATTATCCAATTTCACATCTTATACTCATTTTCATTTCATAATTCAATCACTCATCATTTATTTTCTAGCATTATTTGCTCTCATAATAACAATTTCTAATTCACTTTAACTTGATACCTATTACTCCTCTCCTGTGAATCACAACTACAATTATTTGAATATCTTTATTTCCATTATACACGTCTTTGATGCTTTAATACCAACAATTCATTCACTAATGTTATTCTAACATTATATAATCATACAATATCCAAACTCTCATTCTTTCTTATAAATTCTCCAAAATTCCAGGCCTTCAGGTCTATTTTTCATGACCAATTAGATAATGCAAATGAAGTAATTTGATAATATACTCTCTTTTAGAAAATTGTTCTCCTATCTTTTAAGTTTCTAATGACACTAATATCATTCAATTTGGTTTAGTAATCTGAAAGTTATATCCCAAACATTTTCAGACTCTTCTTATACTAAAACAGTATCCTGTACTCAACTTTAATTCAAAATATGGAATTCTAGAAACAGAATTAAAATTTGATTTCTTCAGATAATTTGTAGCCCTATGTCTCTAGTTTACTCCAAATTAAAAATTATTCCATTTGGATAACTATAGAAGAAGTTATAGACAAAAAAGGAAGGATGTTCGGGGTGCAAAAACCTCTCGGGTGAGTTGTTTAACCCAACTAAGATTAAGTCGCGGCCGTGCATTCCAAAATAACCAAGTCACAGGTGTGCAACCATAATGCACGCCCTTGCATGCCAACAAACAAGTCACGACCGTGCAACCTTAATACATGGCCGTGCACACCCAATCTCTAAAACTAATTTCCGTCCCAATTTTTATCACTTAATCTCTCCCACATGATTTTAGATGGCTAAGATTTTTAATAGAGATGTAGATCAATGTGTTTCGAGTCTAATGGTTCAAGTCTCATGTCATTTGAAGGTTTGGAGAAGAAGATATGGCCAAAAGATCAAGGGATGTTTGTGTTTGTCTCCAGCCATAGAAGTCACGATCGTGCAGGAGCACGATCGTGAGTAAAAGCACAATCGTGACTCTCAAACTCTTCAGAAAAGTCACAATCGTGCAGAAGCACGATCGTGCTTTTTCCTAGTTCTTTATAAACGCTTTTCTTCCTTCTTCCTTCTTCCGAAACCTCAATTTTCTTCTTCTTCTTTCATTCTTTTTCTAAACCGAACCTTTCTAATTTATATTTTCCCTTAATTTCACTTCATTTTCGACTCCCATTTCAGCTCCAAACATTCACAAGCAAATCAAAAACCATGAATCAACACAAACATCAAAAACTGAATCTCATTCACGTATGTTCTGCATTTTTCCTTCATTGTTTTGCAATTCCATTTTTACGCATTTTCTTCATTTTCTTCCTCTAACTTTTAATTTTGTCATTCTTTCTCATATATAGATATTACTTTACACCTATTCTTTAACTCTAACTTCATTTTTTTGTCATTCTTAAAAATACTCAAAATGCTCAAGTGTACACAGTGAAGAAAATAGAGCATACACGTGTGTGTATATATATAAACTCTTCTCCAAAAAAATTTATGCACTCATTTCATTCCTATTTTCATTGATCTTTTAACTCAAAAATCATTTTAAAATACTCTTATGACATATATCAAATATGTAAAAACCACAAATCCATATTTTCATCTTAAACCCACGTTGTTCATGAAAATAACCATTTTCTCATGATCATGTAATAACAAATATATCACCAAAGTTGATTCATATTTCTACCACTCATAAGGATTTACATAATACTTACTTGATAAAACTCCAAGTTCTTCAAAATCTCAGGAAGCCCTAACTCTTCTTACATCCACGTACATCATCTTGAATGTGGATTGGGTTAGGTTTTCTTGGGGCAAATTAAAGAAATAACAAAGTGGGTGCAGCAATAGGTAGAGGAAACCCAAGTGTATAACGTTGATGAAGGTTTGGTGAGAATCCGTGAGAAAGAAAAAGAAGGTTCGAGAAGAAAGCCACTAAGAAGATATTTTTCAGACAAGACAAACAGTGTCTTTGTATTTCAAAGTTAAAGGAATAGTAGTAAAATTTTTTAAGATCAACTTTACAAGTGACACTTGTCACTCATCCATCTTTTAAGGCTTTAACTAGTTCTCATTTAACTAGTCCAACCAACTCCAATATTTTTACTACAATTGTCTCCCAATTTTGTTCAATATCATTTTCTTAAAAATTCTAAAGTCATCTATAAAATTTCTCCAATATCATTTGTTTCTTATTTCTATTTCCTTCCATCAATTTACTTGCCAAGTGGCACTTTTCCTAGTCTAATAATATTCAACATTTTAAAATTTTATTCCTAAAATTCACCAAAAATTCAAAATCACTAAATATACTTTCCAATTAAATTTTTAGTGCACATAAACCACAATTTTTAATAAAATCACCTTTCACATATATAAGTCAATTATACTCGGAATGTCAATGAATGCATGTACAATTATTTTAATATGTGCAAAAATTCAAATCCACGTGCGTGTATGCTAACAATATGCATGAGCATAAAAATGCATTTTCTTAATCTCTCATTGATCTCACATGTACCGTATTTTTTGGTTCTAACTCTTAATATGGGAATGGGATGTTACAATTCGAGTAATCTTTTGTTATTTTCAATCATCTTCTAGACGTTTCCTCATTTGGCTTTTAGAAAACCTTGTGCTTTGCTTTCTTCTTTTGCATATTCAGAGTAAGCCCAACAACAAAGGAATTTTTTATGAACGATGCTAACCAAGATGAGAATATTCAGTGCAGCAGATGAGTTTGATTATTTCCCTTCTCTAGTTAATTGGTTCCTCATAATTTTTTTCCTCTTTATTAAATGCACTTGTGATTGGTTTTAGATTGTATTTGCTCGTAGTTGATCGTTTGTCTTTAGATGTTGGGATTTCAGTTTTTTAGTCTTCACCGAACCATTAAAAGTTTTAAGTTCTTTTGTGTTTATAGTTTTTAATATTTTGTTTGTTCTTGTTTTAATTGTCTAGTAGTGTATTTTAGTATTTTGCAGAAACCTAGTTACTGTTATTGGTTCAAATTTTGGAACATCAAATTTGGATTTGCTTATAGATGTGTGTACTTGTGATTTTCATAGTCATTTCGTACGGTGCATATTTTTGGGATTTAAGATCAATCTTTGTTTCATTTATCGAGTAATGTTATATTTGTTTAGGGGCCTATTGGATTGGTTGTGTTAGGCATTAAGGTAGGAGTTGTGACTTTGACTTATGATGATAAAACAAGGGCAGTCTTTCAGTTAGTTTCAGGTCTAGGAGAAGACAAGATGTTGATAGATTACAGATAGGTTCTTGGAACATCGGGACTCTTCTAGGGAAGTTTTTGAAATTAGTGGAGATTTTAGACAAATATAAGATTTATAAAGCGTACATTTAGGGGACAAAGTAGATTAAGGCTAAAGTAAAAGATATTAATGGTTCAAACTTTGGTAATCAAGGTTCAAAATGATATAATGAGATAAGTATCTTTGTTGTCAAGGAACTCATACATCATGTTGTGGGGTTAAAGAGGATTAATGATATGCTTATGTCCTTAAAGATTATAGTAAAAGTCCTTGCTTTTAATGTAGGGTGTGCTTATACACCTCAAATAGGGTTAAACGAACAACTTAAATGTCAATTTTGAGAAGAGCTATATGAAGTGATTTAATAGATCCCCCTTGACGAGAGAGTTATTATAGGAGGAAACTTTAATTGTCCTATGGGGGTAATCTTAAATAGATATTCATGGGCTCATGGTTGTTTTGGTGTCGGTGATAGGGATGATAGTGAGACTGCTTTATTAGATCTCGTGGCAGCATTTGTGTTAGTGATAGGCAACTTTAAGAATAGAATCACGAAAACTTAAATTGACTACTTCCTTGTAAGGTACAGTGATTGACCTAGTTGTAAGGATTATTAGTTATAGACCTTATAATTAAGGGTTGGAGAAAGAAGAGAAGTCCTAGGGGATATACCAGATTCAGATGGCAGAATCTAAAAGGAGATATGGTGGAACAACTTAAGGATAAAGTAATATATGGAGAAGAATGGAAATTAGACGGTGACATTAACTAGATGTGGGAGAAAGTAGCAACTGTTTTAAGGAATACAGCTAAAGAGATATTGGGTGTTTCTAAAGGGCCTAGGGGTAGCAAGATGAAGTCTTGGTAGTGAAATAGAGATGTACAAGAAAAGGTTAAGGTCAAAAAGGATTCTTGTAAAGATCTATTGGTTAGCATCACAGAAGAGAGAGAGTAGGGCGAGTGTTAGAGTAGAAGTAGTAGAGGTAAATTTAGTCTTTGTAAAGGAATTTATATTTTAAATAGACCAGTTACCTTTGATTATAAATTAAGAGTTGGCAAACAAATTATTGTTTAAAAGGGATTTAGAACGAGACCATTCACCCATAATAAAAAATAATAATATTTTTAATGAATGAAAATTTACTGATGATCCTTACCTTTTGTAGAAATCCTAGTTTTAATACCAAATATAGCAAAAACATAAATCCCCAATTATTTACTTATATGGAAGCTCTCTCCGTCACAATATATGATGGGGTTATCTTTGACAAGCCTATTTATTACCATCTTTGTTCATGTAACAAGATTTTATCCATCCATATGTGATGGCAGCCATTATGTGATGATCTTATTAATACTTTTTTTAATCTTTGCTTTCAATTTCTTTGTACCTAATTTTCCTTTTTATTCCTTGTTCTATATTCTGTAAATCATCGTTTCTCCCTTCTTTTGTTGTTCTTCCTTTACCTTTTGCATAGTTTAATAGAACTTGAAGTTTTTCATTAAGGAACCAAAACGAGGAAAATAGTCTTTATCTGAAAAAGAACTTGCTAATTCCATATGATGCCATTTCATTTTAAAAAAATAGTAGGCAATAACAATCTTCAATTGGCATGAGTTTTGGTCATAATAATTTGTTTTCTAATTTGACCATATTTTTCATGATTTTAATTCTTTCCCTATAAACAATCTTCATGGTCCTCCCATTTAAATTCCACTTTACCTTTATTGGCAAGTAAGGAGGGTCATATTTGTTAGGAAATACCAAGAAAAATTCCCTCTTTATACGATTAAGATGTGCAATAAGAAAATAAGGAGAGTAAGTGAAGAACAAATAATACTAAGATTTTTAACGTGGAAAACCCTCTCATTGTGAAAAGGGTAAAACCACGGGACCTAAGGTCCAAATATGTTGGGTCCCGAAAATTTTTCCTTTACTTTCTTTATTTTTATTTCTGTATTTAAGTATTCTTTGTCTATCTTGTAATTTTTGTTTTAAATTGTTTAATATTTTTGAGATGAGTTTTATTATTTTAGTAGTATTGAAAAGGGAAATTAGAAATTGGAAATTAGACTAAAGAGCTAGAATGAGAATTAGATTTTTTTAGTTATGGGCTTATTAATGGAAGAAGAGAGTTTTGGGCTTATTGGAGGAGTGGGCTTAAAGAGTTAGTGGAATAAGAGAAG
>JAOSBL010000211.1:7291944-7309284 GCA_027568915.1 Erythroxylum roraimae | reverse complement strand
GATCGTTAGATCGGAGGGATCAATTTTATTAAAAGCCAATCCAAATTCCTTATTGTTGGTTTTTCCCCTATTTGTGGACAATATTGTTGTCAGTTTGGGTCTGCTATGCTTGTGTGGGTCCGAATGTTGGGCCTCGGAGACGTGGTCCAACAAAATATATGCTTCTACTATAAAAGTAGGAATATAATGATTTTCTTGAGCAAGTGTTTCTCTCGATCTTACTCAATTAGGATGGTTTACAACAAAACTCTCTTTCTTACAAGTTTGAGAAATAAGATGTTTTCAAACTTCTTCACTTAAAGTGGCTCTCTTTCTTACTTTGTTGAAGTGGATCTCTCATTTGTTATTATGGGTGTGAAGTCCATCCTAGAAGTCCTTTATTTATAGATAGCCAAATGAAGATACTAGAAGGCGGTATAATTATCCATCTTCCAACTATTCTAGTTAATTGTTGGTCTCCTAACTACTTTAGTTAATTACAAAAAATTATAGAATAAGAGAGAGATTATCCTTATTGATATTTGTGGTGTCCTACTAGCTATTAAAGGACTCCAATAAATCTCCCCCTTCCCGACTTAATTAGGGGTGCCACCATATTGACTCTTTGGCAATAATTGTCAATTTCTTGATTGGTATACCCGGGTCATCATATCCGGACAATTATCATCAATGTGAACCTTTTCAAGTTTTAGAAGCTTCTCTTCTACTATATTTCGTATCCAATGATAATGGAAATCAATGTGTTTTGAGCTACAGTGAAACGTTGTAATATCCCAGATCACCCGTTTACAGATATTGTCCGCTTTAGGCCTTGGCTCAGCCAAGCCCTCACGGTTTTGCTTTTCTCGAGGCCTTCCCAGGAGGTCACCCATCTTAATACTATTCTCACCCAAGCACATTTAACCTCGGAGTACTGATGGGATCTGGTACATTAGGCTATGGAAAAAGCGTCTGTAAGGGAGAGGTATCCATACCCTTATAAGGTGTACTTCGTTTCTCTCTCCAACCGATGTGGGATCTCACACTCTCCACCCCCTTAGGGCCTAGCCCTCTTTGAGGTCCAGCCTAGTTGGCACAACGGTTCGGGTACTGGCTCTGATATCACTTGTAACATCCCAGATCACCTGCTTACAGATATTGTCCGCTTTGGGCCTTGGCCCAGCCAAGCCCTCACGGTTTTGCTTTTCCCTAGGCTTTCCCAGGAGGTCACCCATCCTAGTAGTACTCTCACCCAAGCACATTTAACCTCGGAGTTCTGATAGGATCCGGTGCATTAGGCCATGAAAAACGCGTCTGTAAGGGAGAGATATCCATACCCTTGTAAGGCGTATTTCGTTCCTCTCTCCAACCGATGTGGGATCTCACACTCTTATAGCTTCCACTTTCTTGAACCTAGGCAACATATAGTAGAATTGAATTTCAAATGGATGCTAATATGCGTATGTATTTGATAAATGACATTGTTTTGAACAACTATACATTTGGAGTACAAAAGATAACTTTTATTGTACAAAATAATGTTTCAACATAGTTTTTGAAACTGAAATTTTTATTACAAATTTTGAGAAATCTTATTATTTTTAACAAATATGAGTTTAAATTGCAAAGAATAATGTTTTATTTTATGAAACTACATTTTTGAGCAACTTTGCACTAGAGTAGTTCTAGGACGGGTGACTTGCTGGGAAGGCCTCGGGAAAAGCAAAACCGTGAGGGCTTGGCTGGGCCAAGGCTCAAAGCGGGTGATCTGGGATGTTACAGGTGGTATCAGAGCCAGTACTCGGGCCGGTTGGACCGGCAGGAGGCTAGGCCTCCCTTACAGACGCGTTTTCCATGGCCTAATGTACCAGATCCCATCGGAACTCTGAGGTTAAATGTGCTTGGATGAGAGTAGTTCTAGGATGGGTGACCGCCTGGGAATGCCTCAAAAAAAGCAAAACCACGAGGGCTTGGTTGAGCCAAGGCCCAAAGCGGACAATATCTGTAAGCGAGTGATCTGGGATGTTACAAACGTTGAGTTCTTGGGTAGGTGTATTGCATTTTGATTATCGTACCATAGAAGTTACTTCTCTTGCTTTTGGCCCAATTCAAGCAACATATTTTTCATCCGCAACATCTCCTTACATGCTTCGATTGTTGCAATGTATTCAGCTTCATTGGTAGATATTGCAATACACTTCTAGAGCTTATATTATCATGAAATAGCTCGCCCTGCAAAGGTAATCAAGTGTCATAAGGTCGATTTTCTAGAATCAATGTCGTTGGCTAAGTCTACATATATGTATTCATTTAACATTGGCATGTCTGAACCAAAACACAAGAACCTCTTGAATGTAGCTTGGAGATACCAAAGTATTCATTTTACAGTGACCCAACGCTCTTTTCTTATATTGGATAAGAAACGACTCACCAAACTATAACACAGGCAATATTGGGCCTTGTACAAACTATGTCATATACAAGGCTGCAAACTACAAATGAATAAGGCACTTTCTTCATTTCTTCATTTTCTTTTTCAATTGTTGGACTCTACTTTTTACTTGATTTAAAAGGTGCAGTGAGTAGTACATTAACTAGATTAGCCTTACGCATGTCGAATCTTTCAAGGGCTTTTTCAATGTATTGCTCCTGGGATAGCCATAATAACTTATTAGATTGATCTCGAATGATCTTCATTTTAAGAATTTGCTTTATTGGCCCTAGGTCTTTTATGGAAAAAGATTTGCTCAAAGCTCTTTTGAAGTCAATAACTTTTTTATAGTGATGTTCGGCTCAATATATCATCAACATAAATTAAGAGTATGATAAAATCGCCACTATTATACCTTTTCATAAAGATGCAGTGATCAATGAATATTTTGTTGAAACCATGCTCACTCATAAATGAGTAGAACTTTTTGAACCATTATCTTGGTGCTTGCTTTAAACCATAAAAACTCCTTTTGAGTTTGTATACTATATGCTCTCTTTTTTTATCTACAAATCCCTTAGACTACTCCACGTAGATCTCCATGTAGACAATCCATTTTAACATCAATTTCATCAATTTCTAGTCTAGGCTAGCGATTAGACAAAAAAAACTCGTATAAATGAAATCTTCACCACAAGAGAGAATATTTGTTCAAAATTAACACCTTTTCTTTGGTTGCACCCTTTTACAACAATTCTGGCCTTGTACTTTTGAGCTATTCTCCTTAGTTTTGAGCTAGTACACCCATTTATTCTTAAGAACTCGTCTTCCTTTGGGCAATTGTGCTAGATTATACATATGATTTTTATAGAAGGACTACATCTCCTCTTGCATGGTTTTCAGTCATTCTTCTTTGTGACTATTGGTTAGAGCTTCCTCAAAACTCTAAAGCTCCCCCTTATCAGCGAGTGCCACTTACTTATGTTGAGAGTACCCAGTTGAGGGATGTCTCTCCCTAGTGGATTTTCTTAATTAAAGATGTTCTAAAGGTTCTAGCTGAGTAATTTTTGGCTCAGTTGGCTGAGCGTGTTCATCTGCAAATAAGTCTTTTGTTGATGGTATATAGTTGTTAACATCACTGATCCCTTCATCTTAGGTCTCGTTTGTGACTTCTTTTGAATTATTGCATACTTTGGGAGATGGTTTTGAATAATAATGAATGGCAATGGATTTTCACTTTTCCGACCTCATCAAAGCTTCAATGGTTTAATTCTCAAAGAACAGGACATCCATACTTCTCACTATTTTCTTATCTATTGGATCCTATAATTAATAGCCGAACTCAATCTTTTAGTGAGCCAAGGTAGATACATTGTTTAGTCTTTTACTTGGGTTTAGGTTGCTTATTCTTAGAAATGTGGCCGAATGCTCAACAACTGAACACCTTTAAATGGTTGTATGAGACCTCCTTGCCCGACCATACTTTCTTTATGATATCTCTATGCAAAGGCTCTGATAGTGAAATATTCATAATATCGATGACAGTCTTCACAATTTCTCCTAGAATGTATTTGGTAGTTCGGCATGGGAAAGCATGTATCAAACTCTTTCTACAATAGTTTGGTTCATTCTTTCAAATACACCATCCAATTGTGGTTTCTTTGGTGTGTCTTTTCAAGCCTAGTCCCATCTGTCTTACATATGTTTCAAAAATACCACAATACTCTCCATCGTTATCAGCTTAGATACATTCTAATTTTCTACCCATTTCTCGTTCTACTCTTGCATAGAACTCCTTGAATGCCTCAATCACTTGGTCTTTTAATTCCAACAAAGATACTTAAAACTTTTTGTCAATGGTCACCAATAAAGGTGACAAAGTATAATGCACCTCTAAGTGATTGAGTGATTTAGGAGCCTTAACATGTGACTTATGTGGATATCAAAATTTTAAAAAAAGGATCTATTAAATAAGTTTAGCAGAATTTTGAGAGAAATTTAAGGTTTGGTAAGGCCGAATGATATAAATTATAAAATATTAAGATTTATTTTAAAAACTAATAAATATTAATAATTTTAGTAAAAGTTTTTAAGGGCGAGAATCAAATTCATCCCGTAACGATCATACGCTGAAGCTTTCACTTTGTCCACCACGCCGTGAGACATGATTAGGCTATCCATTATGACAATAGATACGCAACAAGACAACTTAGGACATAAAAGGAGACTAAGAAAGGAAACTGGAACGGCAAAAAGAAGCTAGAAGTTCTATCAAAAAAAAAGAAAAAGATGCTAGAAGTACTTGAAAGTGACAGGAATCGTGTCTTATCATGTTTCAATTCAGTCAATTAATTTAATTTGTCAAAATTATTAGATATTTAAAAAATTCAAATATATTAATCTGGTCATGGTTACACGTGAAAATCCTTAATCCTTATATCCTTATCCCACTGCCTTACATAACCTGCTGTGGAACACGGGTGCTCCGTAGTTAGTTATAAGCTGGCTTTTTTGTCATCATTTCACGACATACAAGTGCCGCCTTTCGGCGAAGTCATTGTCGTTCATGGCCGTTTCTGTTTCTGTGTCCGTGATTGGAGACCACGCGGGCTTCTGTTTGGTCTATGATCGGTAACAAGTGTCGACATCTAGTGTTTCCTGCCTCTGATTTATTTTTATTTACTTAATTTCATTGAATTGGTTTTCAGATGTAAAAAATTCAACTCTAATGTCTTATAAATAATTTACAATTTAACTGTAATGGGTCATAAAGTCAAATACTGGTATAATCATTCATTTCTCGATCAATTATCACATCCTTACGTAATGGAAATGGAAATCATATAGAATTTCCTTTTTGTCAAAATATGAAATGAGGAAAGTCCCTCTCTGCACTTTTCCAAAATCAGGATTTTGTTTGTGTGCTTCCTGCTCATAGTCATTGATGTTAGCTTCTTAGCTTAGCTTCTCTTGGCTTAGCGTGGCTCGATTTATTTGATCTCTTTCGATTGCCAATTAGGGTTGCAATCTCCAGATCCTTCCTGCTACTCATTAATCCCTATTTCTCAACAATCTTTGTTAGGGTTTAGTTATATACTATAACTCTCTTGCTTCCTCTTCTATGATGTTTTGGAAGCTCGCCGGTATCTCTGCTTCTCCTGTAAGGGATTTTTTTCCATCCACAGCGTCTCTTTTCGTTCCTTTAGCTTTTTGAGCTTCGCTCGTCAGTGGTTTTGTTTGTTTATTTGCTTATTGGTCGATTTTCCAACTTTTAAATGGTCAATTGCGGGGTTTCTCTTTCGCTTCTGCTTTCCTTTTAGTCTGGATTTATATCATTGAAAAGAATTTCTGAATCTCATTTTACCATTTTGGGTTAGGGATTTGGGATTAAAGATACACTAAATGGGAGTGGGAGTACTTTGGTTACTTTTGTGGCTGTGTTAACTCAATGGTTCAGCTAAACATGTTTAGTACCAATCAAAAGTACTTGATCAATAACTGCATGCATTGCTTACCTGCTCTCTGTTGTATTTACGTGATCCGCTGTTTATTTTGTAGGTCGAGTCCATATTGGACAAAGAAAACTTCACCTTAGAAGAACTTCTGGATGAGGAAGAGATTATTCAAGAATGCAAAGCTTTAAACAGTCGTCTCATTAACTTGTAATTTCCCTTCATTACTACGAGTCAACTCTATCCTGTTGTTTCTTCTACCATTCCATCCTCGCAGGGACGTTGTGTTAATCATAAGTTCTTGTTTGTAGTCTACGAGACAGGGCGCAAGTGGAGCAGTTACTCCGGTACATCATTGAAGAACCACAGAAGGATGCTGACAGTAAACGAGTGTTCAAGTATGTGTTGCTGACTTTAAAGCTAAAAGGAAACGAAGTGTTTTTCTCTTTTTAACTTTATATATTGCTACCCATGTGAAACTTTGGATTCTTGTTCTGAGGATCTACTTTCATTTTAGGTTCCCCTTTATTTCTTGCGAGATATTCACATGTGAAATTGATGTTATTCTGAGGACTCTGGTGGAGGAAGAGGAGGTGGATTTTTCGTCAGTTGTGTTGTGCAAAGTTTTGCGCACGATGGTTGTTCTGACTTTTTGTCGTTGATTCGTTTTCTATTGCAGCTGATGGACTTATTTTTCTCATTCTTAGAGCCAAGCAGGCCTCACAGTGCCTTACTGGCTGGTTATTTCAGCAAGGTATATTAATTGCTTTGAGTTTGGTTTATATGATTTTCAAATATTCTCGTCCTAATTCTTTTTTTTCTAATTGTTGTAGGTTATTATTTGTCTCATGTTACGGAAGACAGTACCCCTTATAAATTATGTTAAAGTGAGTAAAATTCCTCTTTTCTTGGCTTTGTACTTGTTCAACTTGTCCTTTTTTTTTTTTTTTGTCATTGGATACTGTTTTATCTTTCCCCACTACATAGACATCTATCAGGTGTTGAGACATGTTCGCAGATTTTGGAAGTTGATTAAATTCATTTACGCATTTCCTTGTTTTGCATTGTCTATTCTAGATTTTGAAGTTCTTCCCTTCCTGTGTAATTTCAAACTTTGATTTTTGAAACTAGAACCCCGTTTACCAATATCTTGCAGGTCAATTGATTGTGAACACTTATTTTTCACCATTTACTTCACATAGACTTGTTATAATGTTAAAAGAATATTCTAACATGTCATTCCCAATATGATATGGTTGTGGAGATGCTGTGCCTAATGTCCTGTCTAAACTTTCTAACATTATGGATTCGTGGGAGCAGTAATTTCATACTAAAAGTATACTCTGTTGAAAGATTCCCTCGCCTCACCTTTTTAATAAAACTTAAAGCTGAATTCTGTTCCCTCTGTCCGTGCAAAATTTTAAGAGAGTGGATATTGAAAGTCAGCACCTGAAAACCTGGAACTAAATATAGTGTTCTGCACTGAGGCATATTTCAATATATTGCTAAGTTATATTAAAATTTTTGTTCAGTTTCTCCTTATTGTTAGAATCCATTTAGTGTTTTCATGGGCTTGAGATTTCCCTTCTGCCTTGACTGCATTTCCGAAAGCTGCTACCGTTTGGAAAGCTTCTATGATGCAAATATGTTTTGGTCTATATCTCCTGAAAACGTTCCTGGTTGAAATCTTTTTTTTATTAAAGATGCCAACCATATAATGAACACATCACATAAAAAGTGAAGAGAGTTCTGAGATGGGTTGAAACTTTCCCGAGCACTAAATTATTTCACTTGGTTTGTTCTCTTGGATTGGTTTATTTGGCATGTATTATATGCTTGGGTTGAAGGCCCATTGGTTTACTAAAAGGCATTACTTTTCATTTATCAACTTGCTTTGTCATACTGTTGGATGAATGTTATACTGGCTCTACTCTTGCGATGAGTTTGACTTTGTTCATGATATCTTTATAGGCCCATCAGGAGATTTTCATCCAGCTTGTTGATTTAATTGGTATAACATCGATCATGGAGGTATTTGAATGGTTACTGTTGTAGTGAGGCCCTCTTAATAGGCGTCAATGCATGTAATGTATTTATTGGTTTATGTGTTGAGAACTTGAGCAGGTTTTGGTTCGGCTAGTAGGTGCGGATGATCATGTGTATCCCAATTTTATTGATGATGTGCAATGGTTAGCTGACAGCAATTTATTAGAAATGATTGTGGACAAGTTGAGCCCTTCTGTAAGTGAAATCTTAATTCATGCGAGGCCAATTTGTATTTTAGCTATTCTTTCTCTCTCTCAACCTAATAACTGATCTAGGTTGGTAATTCCCTGCTGTAGGATGGATTTACGATTTATTTTTTAATTAGTTTGTGGAATCTATGATTCCCAAGTTTATTTGTCACCTATTCACACACATCATAATAACAGTAATCAGAGCTATATTGTTTTTAGTACAAGACTGCTTTGGTTTAGTGGTGGATTTCTGCTGATCTAGTAATTTATCAAGCTTTATTCCCTTGCTTTTGATTCTGTTTAGGAATTGGAAACTAGAATTTTTGTTTGTAAGATTATCAGCGACGTATCTGATAATAACTTCATAAACATAGAATGAATGAAGCCGACTTTGATTTACTATGCTTCCGAGCTGCAAGGAATATTTGTCTGATGACCACTCTTTGATAAACTTCAAAGAGCTAGATTATCTTGAATTGTTTTTCATCACCTTGTCCATACTTGTGCATAGTGCATAATAATCATGGGTGAAAACCCATGCTTATTAACATTTCCTTGATTTTATCTCTCATGTTATTACAAATTGAACAAAGGGTGGATGCACAAGCTCAATTACTTGTGGAGAATTAGGAACATAAGGCAATAACTAGCAGAGATCATATAGCTATTTGTGACTGGACATAATTGTGAAAATATATCGATGCTAAACATTAGACGTACTTAAACATATGCTGTGTAATGATCTAAGTACTTCCTTCTATGATGAACAGAATCCTCCTGAAGTACATGCTAATGCAGCAGAAATACTTTGTGCAATAACTAGGAATGCTTCATCTGCCTTGGCTGATAAACTTTCTAGTCCAAGGTTTGTTAATTCTCTCTGTTGGATATACAGTCATATTTTTAAGTTAATCTCTCTCTGTGTTCCTGTTTTTCTGTTCACTATGCTGAACTTTGAGCACTTTGACATTTGATTTTGCAGCTTTGTCGAGAGAATGTTTAGTCACGCTTTAGAAGATTCACACTCTAAATCTTGCCTTGTCCACTCACTCTCTGTGTGTATCTCATTACTAAATCCAAAAAGATCAGCAATTACTTCCTCCTTGATGCATTCTTTCCGAAGTCAAAATATTTATGAGGCACCAATCCCAGTGAATCCAGAGACGATAAGCTCAATGCTGCCTAAACTTGGTGAGTGAATTTATTGCACCGTTGGATAAGAAAAAGTATGAAACTTCTTGTTCCCGATTATTTTTCATTTTACCTTTTTCTTGGGTGGGTTGGGGCTCTTAGTTCTACTCTTTCCTCTATTACATCCATCCCTTTTCATACTCATTTTCACCCAAGTTGTGTATTTGGAGTTGTTTAAATTTGAATAGGTTAATCTTGATTTAAATAAATGTGAAATGGGACATCCTTAATTTCATATTCCTTTCATTTCTTAGAGTCAATGATTAAGCTTGTCAACTCCTTTGTGCAGGTGATTTGCTTATGCTCTTGACTGTGTCCTCTGATGAGAAGATTTTGCCTACAACATACGGGGAGTTGAAGCCTCCACTTGGAAAGCATCGCCTTAAGGTCAGATTATTCCTTCTTGCTAAGCTTGATTTTATAGAAAGTATCTAGGTTTTTGAAAGTAAAAAACATTATGTAGTAAAATTTTTGGCCGTTATTAAATCTATAAACTTCTATATATTGTATAATTATGGGTTTCAAGTTTAAGATATTTTTTAGGTCCTAACAGATCCTGCATTATTTGTAGATTGTTGAGTTTATTGCGGTGCTATTGGAAACTGGAAATGAAGCTACTGAAAAGGAGTTGGTCAGCTCTGGAACCATTAAAAGGGTCCTTGATCTCTTCTTTGAGTAAGTCTGTATCCTATATCTTTATCACTGATATATCTCCAGGCGAAAGATGCTTAATTCATCTTTCATGAATTGTGCATAATTGTATTCTTCTAAATTGATGCAGGTACCCATACAACAATGCATTGCATCACCATGTAGAAAGTATAATACTGTCATATTTGGAAACTGGAAGCGATTACGTGGTTGACCATCTTCTTCGAGATTGTGATCTGATGGGGAGATTTCTACAAATAGAAACAAACCCTACCATTTCCGCCAATGCTAATCAGGTAAACAGACGCTAATGTGTTCATAATCTGTTCAACTTCTTGTGAAGAAGCACATGAGGTTCTTTATTTGAAGATCTTCTATTTAGCTATTGGGCCATGTCTTCTCCCTCTTGTGGAATTCAATGTATCTAATCGGTAGACTTTAGTAGTGTTTCCTTCATTGGTCATTGACCTTGCATATGATGTGCAGCCAACATCACCGGCCACTGGAAAGCGGGCGCCACGAGCAGGAAATATTGGACACATTACACGCATTTCTAATAAACTTGTTCAGTTGGCTAACAGCAA
Source organism: Erythroxylum roraimae (assembly GCA_027568915.1). NCBI lineage: Eukaryota > Viridiplantae > Streptophyta > Magnoliopsida > Malpighiales > Erythroxylaceae > Erythroxylum > Erythroxylum roraimae. The sequence continues at coordinate 7,298,759 of JAOSBL010000211.1, read as the reverse complement.
TATTCACATTCAGAAGTATTTACAGGTAAACATTTAGCTTTATATCTCATATTCATTGATCAGGATAATTTGCAACGAAAATGATGTTTAGATATCACTGTCATTAAATTTTGTTTTATTTGATGCTCTTGCTAAGTTAGTTGATTTATTGCTTTACATCCAGGAAAATAATGAATGGAAGGAGTGGCAAGCCAGTGTTTTGCAGGAGCGTAATGTGATTGAAAATATCTATCAATGGGCTTGCGGGTATGATATATCTGATGTCTGTCAAGAAGTGTTCCAGTGCAGAGTTTGGTTAAAGTTTTATCTTCCATTTGTCTTATATATCTGTGGTTGTTCATGTGGCTTGCTGCATACCAGGTTTAGTGAATAAACAAAACATCGTTTCCTTATTGTGGATGCAATGTTCAAAATGAGATATAATGATGTTACTGTTGATTGAGGTTGAAATAGTGTCATCACTGAGTTTTTACATTAAATCTTCCTTTTCCTTGGCTCTGTTGTGAAAATTTTCTAGCTTTGTATTCTATTGGTTGGTTAAGTTTTCTTACGAATAATGTTTGCATTGACATGGTTAAAAATATTTAGATTTCCAATTTAAATTGAATTTATGTAAAAGTGCAAGATTTCTTACACATCTTTGGGAATTTCTTTTGTTATACTAATGTTGTCATGATTTTGAAATATTAACCTTTTATGTATTATTGTCTTGCACAGCCGCCCAACAGCCTTGCAGGACAGAACTCGGGATAGCAATGATGATGGCATTCATGACATAGATTATGATGTTGCAGCTCTAGCAAATGAATTGAACCAAGCTTTTCGATACAAAATATATGAGAATGAAGAAACCGAAAGGGTATAGAATGACTTCACTCATATTGGTTGTTAGATTCTTTACATTGTCTTCTTTCTTTTAATTGTACCATCATTTATGTTTATGTAATTGTTTGTCCTGTTTTCAGGATAATAGAGGCCTTGATAGAGATGATGAGGTAACTGTTCTATATGTTTTATCCTTTTGTTGGCACTAGTCAATAGTTTCTGTGTAATTTGAGTAGTTTATATAAAATGTTAGGTCAACTCTTAAAAAATGATAAAATTTTAATTTGTTTGATGTTCTTAACACTATAAATCTTCTTCAAATTACAAATAATAACTTATTTTAACTTCTTGTAAAGATATCCTTGATGTTTTCAAATCAAAATATATCCTCAAATTTAATTTGAAGGATAATAAACATTGAGAAAATAAAAGTTCTTACATCTTAGATTTCAACGTACTCATTTCAAGTTTTAATTTTTTCTTTCACTTCTATAGAAGAGATCAGTTTCTATTCATTTTTTATTTAATTAACATACGGTTGAGGAGTCAAGCCCTTATCATAAATCTTGAAGAGTTATCAATTAATTAAATATAGTTTGTAATCATAAAGTGTTCTTTTCTATCTATCTCAAACTCTTCTAAGTTGGAAAATTAGAAAGTATTCTTCTCATTGCTCCAACTTTAATATACATATTGATGTATAGATTTTATTATTTAAAAGGAAGGCTTGTCTATAGCAAGATTGACGTTGTTACACTGTTCTCCAAGACGGATGCTAAATGGGAATTATTGGATTAAGATTACTCTTGAAGTGCTGCATGATCCTATGTTTTGTTCTTGGAATGCAGGATGTTTACTTCGATGATGAATCTGCTGAAGTTGTCATATCATCTCTTAGGCTCGGAGAGGACAAGGAGAGGTGAGTTAACTATTATCTGTTGACAAAGTTCTGCTTTTAGCTTTTGTGAGTCAACTTGAACATTTCAATTTACTTCGATAGTTGAGTTGTAGTCATTTATGTATAGGGACAGCTTACTAGATGCTAATTGTGCTTGTAACTTTGTGAAGATTTTACTAAGATGTGATGGGTTTGTTGTCAGTGTGGGTTTTGAATCTGAGATATTGCCTTTTGCCTTACAAATGATGTCAGAGTTCGTAGAAAATTAAATGATGTGCATTTTTAATGAAAAAATTTTGACCTCAAGTTCATATATCGGGATTAAGCTTGCAAGTTTCTTTGTTTAATTTTAATGCAGCAGTTTGTTTACAAACTCGAACTGGTTTGCATTCCAAGATGACAGAATTGGTATTACACCTGTGAGTTCTTCATCTGCAGAGATGATGGATGAGATAAACTTGAATGGAAATGCTAATGGTGGTAACAGCAGTGATGATGAGGTGATGGTTGGAGAAGATGATCGGTTGACAGAGAGCGAAGCGTCCATGGATGGTACATCCACTTCCAACACAAATGTAATTGGTGGATTTATTGGGAGTGCACCCATTCCACAAAATGATACAGGAAGTGTTTTGAATGACATAGGATTCTTCAGATTTGAGGCGGCAGGCGATGAAGATTTATTTGGAGACGCGCCTTTGCCTGAATGGGTTGGATGGGGAGAAACATCCAATTTGCAAGTGGGTGGATCTAGTGTGAATCCATTTGAAACTCCTGATAACTCCGGTGGTAATCTTTCCAGCCAAGCAGATGCTCTGACAACTGAGGTTAGATCGCCGTCAAACAGAGATTCCACACTACCAAATGGCTTATTGCCCTCCAAGGATTCAAGTGAAGGGTCGAAGAGTAGTGATTCAACTCAGGGATCTGCAACAGTAACCTCATTGTTTGAAGAGGATGTTGAGTTTGTTGGCGTTGAGCTAGAAGGCACTGGAAAGGCAATGGAGCAGGCACTTAAAGAGGGGACTGTTGACGAAGCAGGGCCTTTGAAGAGAAATATTATCCCTAAGTTGCCAGAAAAGGAGAATTCCGATGATGGTGGGACGGGAATGAAAGAGTTCAATGATGCAAACTATTGGCGGGTTGATCAGGACGTTGCAGTTCTAGACTGATATTGGGTTGGGTCCGTACATAGTTTGGCTGAACCTAAGATTTGGTTCCTATAGCCAGACGCCTCAATTTTGATTTGAAAGGTGTAGCAGCAGATGTGTGTACAGTAAAATTCCTTTTCTAAAGATTGGGTTGGACGGTAGGTTGTGCGTTCAATATTTGTTATTGTCACTCAGGCTTATTATAGTGGAGGTTCTAATTTTCCCTTTCGTTTAGCTGTTGTAGCTTAGGCACTTTTACTTTGGCTTCTCGCATCGACGTTGGTTTCCTTGCGTAGCATCAACCCCTCTGCTTTGAGAAATAGGAATTTGAGTATAAAGGAATTCTATGATGTATAAAGGAATCATGTATGACGACTGAATTTTTTATTTAAATGTACAAGAAAATAGTATTAAGTGAAACCTTTTATCAAATCATGTAAAAGTCTATTTAAGCATCGGGAGTTGCTTTCTAGCGCAGCATTATGCTAAATCACATGCTGAAGGCACGTGCGATTCATATTGAGGGAGTGGTGTAATTGTTTTATTGTATGATCAACTATCTGCAACCACGTGTAAGGCGTGGCTCATGCAGAGCTCCAATCTGATGTCAATGGTCTCTTGGAAATTGGATTGTGTGTGTTTTCCCCACCCTTCAGGTAAGATGTTAAAAAAGACTCGATCTGGTTTGATTTCGGCCTAAATTGATTGGATTGTGGGTGAGCCTGATCCGTGGCATGACCATTACTTTAAAAATATTATTTTTATGATTTTTAAAAAAATTATATAATAAGCCGGATTAGCCTGACATGCATGTAGTGAGCTCATAGGCCAAGCTATGGGTTAGTTTATCTCAGACTTCTCAGTCCGTCAAGTCACGAGCTACCATAGCCTGAGAATAGGCCAGGCCAGGTTAAGAATAACTCGAGCCCGGTCTATTAGCATCTCTACCTTCATGGTAATCAATTTCTATATCTTCTATTAAATTTTAAATTTTATCTCTATATTTATATATGAAAAATTAGACAGAACAGTTACAACACCCCCAATGGAAACAGAGGATATCGTTCCAAAACTTAGTAATTGCTGATCGAAGATGGATATCTTTTTAATCATGAGCTCCAGTAAATTAGATACGTTTGTGCACAGAATTGACTGGGGTTAGTCATTTCATCCCTCTTAGTTTGTTTCTAGAGTAGGATCTAGCCTAAAATTTACTCTCTGCAATAATCAGTTGGCTATTCCACAATCTTTCATTCAATTATAACACATAGAATAGAAGAAAAAGGTCGCTGTCCAAAGACTCAAAATTATTCCAATATCAAACTTTTCACGTTTGGAGTGAAATTCCAGGGATTCATGTCCGAATGAATTCCATGTTTGACTACTCCCATTCCACTAGTGAAAGGCGAAACTGTGATCCACACGTATATATGCTAGTCACTGTTCTTTCGTACTGATTATTGATTAACGTTGTTGAAAACTGAATTTCGTACTAATAGTATCAGCTGCACTCCAATATGTACTCACTTTCTCCCTTCTTTTGTTGAGGTTCACAGATCAGCATCTGACTGTGCTTTAGAAAAAGCTCTGCTGGCTTCATGCAACCGTTCTCCACTAAGAATTTTATATGCTGTCCTTTGATTTCGCAGAACACTTTAGACGGTGTTCCTTTTTTCAGGAAAATTTCTGTAATGCCTGAAACCTTGTTCTCCACTAAGGTTTTATGTCCTTGATCAGTGTGAAAAATAGATGAGACCTTTTAATCCTCATAAATATGTATTCACTTCAATGGATAATAATAATTCGAGGCTAAAACCCTATCGTATATCCTCCCCCTAACTCTGAACAGAGCTTCCGTTTAGGACAAGGGATTCATATTGTCCACACAGCTCCTGCTTCCATCCCATGTTCCTCAGGATCAGGTTTTTGGTTTATTATCACTGTCGTGTCGGCCATATGAAATGTTCCAAACAGAAACCATGGATAGACCATGATAACTGTCAGATAAGCTTTATTTTAACACCAACCTCTCCTCTCCTCTTCTCCACATAATCTTTCCCTGAATTTGGGATTTGTCATTTTTGTTGTGTTTTCTCTTAAATTTTACCTTTCTAATTTAACCCTTGTTACACACATTCGAGTAAAAACAAAAATTGTACCTCTATTGTCTTATATACACATTTTGCAAAGCATCGAAACAGGAGAAGTGCGTGTATTTTATTACCAATATGGAAATTTTAATTTTTGTTATAACAAGTTGTAGTATTATATATATATATTCTTTCCTTTTAGTTTGAGTTCTGCGCTGTGTAATACTTTTCAAATTCTTCCAATAAAGCTATTTTAATCCCCAAGAAAAGGAAAATTACATAATGGCTCCAGCTATGGCTAAAACCAGATAGAATAGAAGATAACCATAGACGTTTTCATAGGTTGAGACGGAGACAAATTACCAAACCAATCCATATTATTGATGCCTAATCTAATATCTGACATTTTCCTACGATAAACTCTCTTATCTAAAACATTTGACTAATTGTTTTTAACGACGTCATATCATTATTTAGCATACTTGCACTCCTCCAAAAGTGACGGAACATCAAACTACCAATTAGCTATTAGGCATTTTGAGCATACTAATATATTTTGACACGCGTGAGGTATTTTAGGAAGATCTCAGTTATAAAAAAGTATTTTTAATTTATTTATATTTAGACTAATTTTTATTCGAATCATGTAAGTCTTTTTGCAAGAGATAAGGTTCTGACTTTAAATTTTAAACGATTGCATGTATGAGAGTAATTTAAACATATAACCCCACTCAAATCAAAAAAATCTCTTACCAATTGACTTGCACCCTGAGGTTAATAATTTTTTCATGATAGCAAAGTAATTCAGTTCTGCCATCACTATCGTCGTAGTACGTTGTAATGGCGACCAAGTAGGTACCTTTCCGGATGAATGGTTATTACAACCTTATCTACCTAAGGTTGTCCACCTTATTGTTTTAATTTTTTTAAAAAAATATAATTGGAAATAATTTTAGCTTCTATTTAATAGTAACACATCTTTTGTAGTTTTTATAATTACGAAAACTCGAATTATGTCGCTCTTGTGTTTAATGATTTTGACATTTATTTTATTAACTAATATGAGCTACGAATTTCGTTGTGTTCCTTCATCTCATAGTCGGTGGCGGTGAAAGTGAAAATAGACCCACAACTGTCTGAGAACTCGGGCTTAGCAGTTTCTCGTGGTAAGTTCAAAATCTCCCGTTGTTCTCGCATCAGAAAAGCGAGGGTGACCGACGGTTGAACCGGATAAAAACTGAACCATCCATCTGAAAGACTTTGGAGACCTCCAGACGCGTGACGAAGCAGTGAGCGTAGCTGTTGTATGGAAGGCAAGTTGCTGGCGAACTGGAAACGTAAAAAGCAATAACTTGGTGGGGTCCACCTCCGCACGAGGGGTCTTAAGGCCACGTCAGCAAATCTCTGTCGTTTCTCATTCCTTAAAAGGCTAGCCAATTTGTCTCTCTACTTTCGTAATTTTATTTATCATCAGATTTTCACATATAATAATAAATTCATTTTTTTCTCTTTAAATTCATTTTTTAGAGTTTGCTTATTTGTAATTCAAAAATCTAAGTTCAAATTATAAATCAAAAGACCTACCTGACAAATAGCTGATTGTATTAGTTGTTAGTTGTTAATTGATAGTTAAAAGCTGATTCTATCAGTTAATTTGACCAACGGATTGCATTAGCTGTTTGTTAGAGATGTTTGATAAAATTAACTGTTTAGTATTAACTATTTACGTATAAAATGACTTATAAGGACATGACTTTAAAAAAATTATAAGAGTATGAATATTATATATCTTAGTATTTCGTTGAATATTCTTATAAGAATTTAAATTTTAGATATTTAATTCTACAAAAA
>JAOSBL010000211.1:7258129-7273008 GCA_027568915.1 Erythroxylum roraimae | reverse complement strand
CTCAAATATGATAAGAATGATTATTTTAATATGAATGATTAAAGTTTTGATATTTAATAAATTATTTATTTATTAATGATATTAAATAATATCATTAAATTCTTGAACTTTTTAAAATTGAGTCTTAATAACAATAAAACTCCAACCTTTTTCGGTTGGAGTTGCTAAGAAGTGGAAGCCGAAATCCTACTTTGGATTTCGGCTAGACAAAGACGCCTGTGGGTGGGACCCACAGGTGTCTTTAAATTTAACAAAAGACCTGTCAGATTTAAAGACAAAACGGCGTCATCTTATTCTTGGACAGAATAAGACAGGGTACTCTTAGACAGACGATCTGCTCTCCTTTGTAATAGCTCATGGATGGCCATCTCCAGAGAAGTAGCAGTATCCGTCACTGTTGGTGCTGATGAAAGGCAGAGTAAACATTTTAGTATAGCGTCCCTCCCACCTGCCGTCTCTTAGGTTGCCTTTATTGGAAGTGGACCTCTTCAGGAATTGACTTTTTCAGTTCTTGAATTTATAAGCCATTTTCCTATCTTCAGCCCATGTCTAGGTTTTACAGAGTTGCATGCATAGTTCACCTTTAACCTTCCAAGACCTAACGGTCTTGTAAGTATAAATAAATACTCATTCGACGTAGGGCTGCCTTAGGTTTAGCTGAAGACTGTGTATTGCATCACTCAAAATCGGTCTTATTAATTATTTATTCTAATTCAAACAAAGAAAATAATCGATGCCTTCTAAACCACAAAGACTTAACGTCATAAATTCAACAATTTAGTGATTAAGTTCTCACTATCTTATTCAAATTGAGGAATGATGGGGTCAATAATTTGGGCAGCAGGCCGAATGTCGCGTATGGTTTGCCTACAGCTGTGTATTAGATAATTCGTAATTGTCTTACGTGTTAATAGTGGTCCTACAGATGTGTAATATGTCTGACAGAGCCACATACTAAGTAGGTCATTATAATCAAGTAGACAACGACTTAGTCCTGTATCCATGCATGCGTAGGGTTGGAGCCTGCACTAAAGGTGGCCCATGGGAATGCATTTTGATTAACTCCAAAGCTTTTCTTTTAATTTCTTCTTTTCTACATTTCATCCATTTAGGTTGTTAATTAATATTATGTACGTGTTAGGATCAAACAACAGGAAATAATCGACCATTATAGAATCCAGAGAATGACGCTAACTTCTGTTCGAGTAATTAATTCGATTAAATTATTTTCAATAATAAGCTTAGTGTAAGTAAATATTTTATTTCTAAATGGTTAAATGTTAGAACTTCTTTTGGTGCATCCGAAAGCAATTGAAGCCTTTAATTAGACAAAAAAGGTGGTGTTAGTTGAAAATGCAGTGACAAAACTTCTGATACAGGAGGTATCGGTGAAGTGTTTGAGTTTTGATAAGGGTTCATCACATCTTATAGCTTTAATTTAGTAGGATGACCTCGCACAACTTCATGAAAATTCTTATGTATGATATAAAAATCTATTTAATTCAAATTGGCATTTCAGGAAATAAAGTAAGCTGAGTAGGCTCATTTATATGAACTTACAGTTTTGAAGCCATTTTTGGGAGTATATTGGTTGAAATACAATATATTCATTAAGATAGAGATTTTTACGTATGGTTCATATACATGACTATAATCTTAAGAGTACTTTGGAAGAATACGGACATAGACGTGGCTCAAGGTTTGTTTCTTTATGAAAATTAAAACTGATAACTTGTGCTAAAGACGCGACCATGTTAGTACGATAGAAGTATTTCCATAAAAGAAACAATTTGTAACATAGTCATGTCTCAAGTCATCTTTAAGTGCAGAAAAGTGGGCAGATTTATAATATGAAGACACGATCATGGCCCAAGCCTATGTGTGACAAATAACCTTATATGAAAATGAGTTTTTGGTTAATTTCAAACTCTAGAAGGATTCTAGAACTTACTACAATCATCTTTAATTTAGGTTGGTTTGGTAAGAGAATATTCAAAGTAAAACTATGCTAGGTAGATTTTATAATTAATATTTTTGTGTAAATCTAATCTATGTATAGGAAAAAATATGTAAAGTTCAAGTAAGTTATCAATTAGTCAATAGAAATCGGTTGTTTTCGATTCTCTCTGACATTGGCACACCCAATTAGTCAAACTTCATTAAAGTTTTCTTATTTATTCTTGTTGATTCTTATTTGTTTCTTTCTTTCATACAATCTATTTTTACCAGAGACACCTTAAATTCTCAACATATGGTATAAGACTTATTTCGAGGTAATAATTATTTTACTTGTAAGATTTGAAGTGGAGAAATTTGATGGAATTAGGAACTTATAAATTATGGCAAAACAAAGCGTGAAATATTTGTTAGTGTAACAAGGCTTGCTTAAGGGGTTGCGAGAGAACAAGGTGAAAGACATAGATGAGTTCGATTGGAATGAGCTGCAGGTTCTAGCAGCTGAAATCGTTTGATTATATCAAGTAAAGGAGGTTATGTGCCACTTTATAGATATTGCATTCCGTGTGGAGATATGAAAGAAGTTATAGAGTCATTATACGTCAAAGAATCTCACAAACAAGTTAGTACATAAAACAGAGACTATACATGCCGAAGGAAAGGAACATATTTTAAACAACATATAAATATGTTTAATTAAATAGTCAATGATCTGTTAAGACTTGAGGTGACGATTGTAGATGAGGATCAAGCAATGATTCTTCTTTGTTCACTACCTCTTTCTTATGAACATTTCATGATCGCGTTCATATTGAATAAGGACAATTGGTATGGAGGACATCACTACTATGTTATTAGTTCACAACCAGTAAAGGCTCAGTATTCGTGAAAGCTTTCAAGTTAAAGAGTTGTATGTGAGTAAAAACTAGGACAATGGAAGAAAGTGATGGAAAGATGGTTCGTCTAAATGGAGTTTTAAGTTGAAACCCAATGGTAGAAAGATAGTTTGATACCAACGTGAGTAAACTAGACATATCAGAGAGAAAAAGCAGAAGCGCAGTAACAAGAAAAGAGAAAAGGCAGAGGTGCAGTAAGAGAAAAGAGAAAAAATAAAGGTTCAGTAAAAAAAAAGAATCTTGTTATTATGGAATTGGTTCTTTTCTCACAAATACTGAATACAAGCCTAAAGGATTAATACATATATAGTACTTGTACAAGATGAGGAAGGAAACAGATGGAGTTTCCTTTATCTAATAAACTACCACATCTAATGAACTACCACTTTAGTAGGAATTAATCTTTGGAAGTCCTTGTCATCAACCATATCTCCTTTGATAATTTTGTGAGTACGATCAACCTTATCAGTCCATAATTTGGTCATAGTATCATTCTTATCACTCCATGATTTGCTCATAGTATCATCCTTATTTCTCCACGGAGGTTGTAGATTGTATATCCCCCCGAAAACTGAGCTAGGGTTGAAGGCACAGTTTGTTGCAAAAATATGTGAGGGAAGCCTTGGACACAGGTTTAGTAAATATATTAGTAACTTGTTTATCAGAGGACACATATTTAGTGATAAGTAATCTAAGTGCAACTCGTTCGTGTACAAAATGGTAATTTAACTCGTTGTGTTTGCTCCGAGCATGAAAGACAAGATTGATTGTCATATATAGAGCACTGATATTATCACAGTAAAGGATTGGCAGAGATAAGAGAGAGATGCAAAGATCTTTAAAAATATAAGTGAGCCATGTAAATTTGGCAGCAGTATTAGCCATAGGACAATACTCAACTTCAGTACTAGAGCGAAAGATTGTGTGTTGTTTCTTAGCACATCATGAAATGATATTTGTTTCAAGAAACATGCAATAACCGGTGGTAGATCTCTTTGTTATAGGGCAGCCAGCCCAATCAATATTAGAGAAAGAAGACAATTTAAGAGTTGTATTGGAAGTGAGGTGTAAACCAGTGTTAAGTGTTCCTTTCAGGTATCGAAGGATTCGTTAAACCAATTTCAAATGAGAAACTGTAGGAGCGTGCATGAATTGTGAAACATAGTTGACATTATAGGATAGATCTGGATGCGTCAGTGTAAGATATTGGAGAGCACCAACAATTCCTCGAAAGTGACTGGGATCAGTAATAGGAGTAGTATCTGTAGCAGGTTTGAATTTGACCTCTAAAGGCGTAGGCATGAGCTTGCAATGAAGCATATTGGATCGTTCAAGAATGGTAAGTGCATAGTGTGACTGGGATAGATGTAGCTTATTGCTGTGCTAGAAATCTTAACACCAAGAAAGTGATGCACCAGACCTAAATCTTTCATAAAGAACTCATAACTCAAAATTTTAATAAAAACGGAAACAAGCTCTGTGGATGACCCTGTAAGAATCATATCATCAATGTAGAGAAGTAAAACAAGTGAACCTTGATCAGAATGAAAAATAAAAAAAGAAGGATCAACTAAACTACAAAAGAAACTGTATGATATAAGAAATTCACTGAATCTATCAAACCAAGCACGTGGTGCTTGTTTAAGTCCATACAAAGCATGCTGGCGCTTACATACATGCATAGGTTTTTGTGGATCATTCATACTTGACGGTTGTTCCATATATATATCTTTAACGATGTTGCCATGTAAAAAAGCATTTTTAACGTCAAGTTGACGAATGGGCCAATGTCTCACAAGAGCAATAGTTAAGATGAGTCGAATTGTACCTGATTTGATTACAGGAGAGAACATCTCTGTGTAGTCAATACCATCAATCTGATGATATCCTTTGGCGACTAAACATGCTTTGAGACATTACCATTAGGTTGTAGGTTGGTCTTAAAAATCCATTTGGACCTGATTACATGCATATCTGGAGTGGGTGGAACTAATTTCCATGTTTCATTTTGATGTAGTGCAACAAGTTCATCAAGCATAGCAGCTTTCCAACCAGGATGCGATAAGGATGATTTAATTTTTTTGGTTTGTAACAGACGAGGTTACTGTCAAGGCATATTTAGGATTTGGCTTAACAACTCCAACTTTGGACCTAGTTATCATGGGATGAGTAACTGGTGCTTTATGAGGTGGCGTTGTGTTTATAGAAGGAAGGGACCTAGGTACAGGCACATGTTCAGAACGTAAGTCAGTCAATAGGGTAGGTAGATTCGGATCTTCAGAACTTAGATGATCAAGGACAGTCCTAACATTATCGAGTTCAAATGCGTCATGTGGTGAATTTGGTATGGATTCTGAGCCATGAATATAAACAGATGGTAATGGAATGGAAGTTGTTGATGCAGACATTTGTGAATGACTACATGAAGCAAGAAGATTGTTAGAAGAAGGTAACCAAGAATCAAACATGTTAAGAGCATGTGAGTTAAAAGTGGAAAGAGATGAAGACTGAAAAGGAAAAATAGTCTCGTCAAACACAACATGACGAAAATGAAAATTTTGCGACTAGGTGGATATAAGCACTTATATCCTTTATGCTTTTCACTATATCCTACAAAAACACACAAGACATTTTTAAGTCAAATTTATGGTTTCTTGTATCCCATGTATATGGAAAACATTTAGAACCAAAAACTCGAAGTGATGTGTAGTTAGGGTGAGTTTCATGTAACATGAAACATGGAGTGTCAAACTAAAGAGATGAAGATGGTAGTTGATTAAGAAGAAAAACTGTTGTTGTAAAAGCTTCTACCCATAAAAAAAGAGGTGCATGACTATGGAACAACATTGTCATACCCAGTTCACTTATAATTCTATGTCTTCTCTCAACTATACCTGTTTACTCCGGAGTGTAGGGGCATGAAATCTAATGAATAATTCCTGTCACAAGAAAATGTGATGATAATATAGAGTTAACAAATTCTCCTCCACCATCTGAGTGGAAGATTTGTATTTTCTTATTGAATTGTCGTTCAACATACTGTTCAAATGCTAAATAGGCAACAAAAAAATCAGATTTATGTTTTAATGGAATAATCCAAGCATACTTGGAAAAATCGTTAACTAAACATGCATAAAAATTAAAATTGCCAACAGATAAAATAGGGGCAGGTCCCCATAAATCACAATGAATCTTATCAAAGATACCAGAACTAGAATGTTCAGAAGGAGCAAAAGGAAGTTTACTTAGTTTTCCTAATTGACAACTATCACATAAATGTTCAATCTGTAAAGGACCTTGGACTTCAATTAATCTTTTATTTTTTAACAACGAAACTGTTAAAGCTTAAGGGTGTCCTAAGCATTGATGTCAAATATCTGCAATGTCAGACTTGAAACGATAAGAGAAGTGTACTTTTGGTACATCAGATAAGATATACAGGTCACCCTTCCTTTTCCCTGTTACTAACGGATGTCTTATTTTCCGTTCCTTTATACAAAAATCAACGTCAGTAAATTCACAGTTGACAGGAAACTGAGAGGTTAATTGACTTATAGAAGGCAATTTTTTTTCTCCAGATTTTAAACTAAAAGAACATCATGAAGAGGCAAAATCTTTCCTTTTTGCTTAATATATGAATCACCAATACCTGTTATAGGTATCGAAGAACCATCTCCGATTATGATTGCATCAGATCCAGAGTATTTATGAATATTAGTCAGCATACCTTACTTTCCTGTCATGTGATTTGAAGCTCTTGTATCAGAAGTCCATTCTGTTTCGACAATGGAGTTATCTAAACTGAGAGCTGCAAAAGCTTGTGGAATTTCATCATTTTGAGTTGTTCGTTTTGGTATCCACCAACAAATTTTAGCAATATGTTCTGGTTTCCCATAATATTGACATGCTTTATTGCGATACAGGTCTCGCTCTGTTGCTGTCATACACGTTGTTCTCTTGGAGGTGATGGTCGTCGTCGTTGTTATGTAGCTGATGTTGAGTCTTCCGGATAACTTTGATTTTGGTTTCGAAACTATTGTGCTTGAAATCCACGACCTGAGGAAGTAAAGGTACTGTTATGATTCCTTAAACTGGTACTTTGAGATTAATTCTGTTACTGGCTATAGAAGGCTAAATGTGGAGTGAGGTGAGACAGAGACACATCTGGTTGGTTTATAAACCAGTTTCGACGCTGATCAAGATTTTGCAATTGCAAGATTAGCTTAGAGTAAGTTGGTCTTAGAGGTTTCAACATCATTGTTGTAAATGTTTCATATTGTGGGCCAAGACTTGTGAGAACACAGAAGAATTTTTCTCTATCTGGTATAGGTTTTCTGATAGCAACAAGATTGTCACAAAAACCTTTAAAGACACGTATGTAATCTCCAATGGTCTTGTTATCATCCTTGCGAAGATAAGTCCGTTGTTGTCGTAGTGTAAACTCTTGCTCTTGAGAGTCTTGTGCATAAGAATCTTTCAGCGCTTCCCAAAATGCATGTGTTGTGTCTAAGCCAATGATAAGTCTAAGAGCTTCTTCAGAGAGGGTTCGGATGATCCAACCTCAGAGAATGCAATCAGACTTTTGCCAAGTAGTGAATTCTTTTGTCAACTGTGGTATGGTGTTTTCGATGTTTGAATCTAAGGTAGTATATTTTGTTGGAACTAGTGTTTCATTGGTGAGATGACCAACCAAATCTTGGCTCTCTGCTAATCCTAAAGCTTGTTCTCTCCATAATGGATAATTGGATTGTGTGAGTTTTAATGTGACAAAATTTTCAACATTCAAAGACAACGAAGTCATGGCTCTGATACTAAGAGAAAAAGCAGGTGCAATAAAAGAAAAGAGAAAAGGCACAGGTGCAGTAAAAGAAAAGAGAAAAAGTAAAGGTGCAGTAAAAAAAGAATCTTATTATTATGGAATTGGTTCTTGTCTCACAAATACTGAATACAAGCCTAAAGGATTAATACATATATAACACTTGTACAAGATAAGGAAGGAAACAGATGGAGTTTCCTTTATCTAATAAACTACCACATCTAATGAACTATCACTTTAGTAGGAATTTGTTAATCCTTGGAAGTTCTTGTCACCAACCGTATCTCCTTTGATAATTTTGTGAGTACGATCAACCTTATCACTCTATGATTTGTTAGACTTCTTATTATTATCATTATCACTCCATGATTTGCTCATAATATCATCCTTATCACTCCACGGAGGCTATAGATTGTTAATAATTAGGAGGGACAATCTAAATAAAAAGGAATAGAGGGGCCAAATAAAAACTAGCAATTCATCAAAGTCTGCGAGGACTCAAGTAGTAGCAATGAACATATGCTTTATGTTATAACTATTCAACTTTAGGACTTATGGATTTTGGATAAAGGATTTTCATATTATATGACACCAAATAAGCATTGATTTTTGTCATACATATCAAGGAACTTTGGTATTGGTCAATTGGAGATGATAAAACTTGTAAATTGAAACAAAACATTTCAAGATTAAGATGTTTGATAGTGTTGGTAGGAGGTTAAGCAACATCAACATATACCAAGTTTGAAAAGAACTTGATCACTTTGAGTACCTTACATACAAATAATTTTGAATATAAAATCAGCGAAGATAACATTAACGCTGTAAAGGGTGCCA
This sequence comes from Erythroxylum roraimae, assembly GCA_027568915.1. NCBI lineage: Eukaryota > Viridiplantae > Streptophyta > Magnoliopsida > Malpighiales > Erythroxylaceae > Erythroxylum > Erythroxylum roraimae. The sequence continues at coordinate 7,264,503 of JAOSBL010000211.1, read as the reverse complement.
TGATTGTGATAAAATAGTCAAAACTAATGAAAATCTTGGATACAATAAGAGACTAACAAAGAGATAGAATCACATTATGAAACATGCACCTGAGTCATCTTACTGAGAGATGACAAAATTTCAAAAGAAGAGTTTAATAAAGGGTGTTAAACATTAGAAGATAGACTTGTGTAAGTTTTGTGCGCTTGGTTAAAAGTTTAGAGTAATCTTCAAAAATGCAATATTTGGAGAGCGATATTTGTACATAAACGCAAAATCTTATAGGTGTTTCTTGGAGCATGTTAGTTCAAACATGATATATTCACTAAAGCGGAGACAAATCGTTCATTATATAAAGAAAATGATTAATTAGAGTTTATAATTAATCATATTTGTGTGAACCTAGTCTTTATTTAAAGAAAAATATTTAAGTAATTTTTTGATCAATCAATAAAAATCAACTGTTTTCAACTCTCAAACATGTATGCATATTTAATAGATTGAACTTTGCTAATTTTTTTATTTCTTTCATTTAAATCTATATTTATTAGACAAACCTTAATTTCTCAACATAATGTTTACTGATATTTATTCTAATTATTTATAACATTTTTCAATATATAGAAAATGTAAAAACTTCACAGGATTGTAAGGAAGATTCAATTAAACAATATTGAAAAGTGCAAACTTTTAAGTAATTATGCATTCATCGTACAACTTTTCAGGTAAGTAATGGTTACTGATTTGGGTTCCAATGTAATTTTCTTCTACTTGTTAATATTGTTTACACTATTTTTTTTCAAGTTTAAAGAGTTAAATGTCCAAAAATAGTTATTTCAGCAACCTTATTTTACAAGGCTTTGCTGGATTATTCTATGCTATTAAATTGAAAAATAGGTGGAGCTTACCTTTAAGCACAAATAATATGTTATTTTAAGTAAAAACTTTAACACTCCAAGCATCGACTAAATTACTCCTAACATTTTCACATCTTCTCCAGTAAGCTGTAAATTGTCCAAATTTTCACTCACAACCATCACGAGACATGTTAGGCCAAAAATATGAAATTCAACAACCAAACGCAATATGTAGATGATCACATTTGCTGGGGACCAGTACAACCAAAGTTACCACACTAGGCAAATTGCTCTGGCCTTGATTTTCTCTTTGCCTAATCCTTTGCGTAAGCCTATAGACCTAAGGAAATGACCTAAATCTGAAAAGGTGTGACGTTTAGGGCCTTTAAGAGCTTGACAAGAAAGAGTAGAGAACGATCTGTGTTCTGAACTGTCACACTTACAGTACCAAAATAGTAAAATATCATTTTACTTTGACATTCGTGTTCTTTTCTTTTGTGGCTTTAAAAGAAATCGCCGATTTAATAGTTATGTGGGCCGCGCTTTTTCCGTCTCGGATCCCTATAAGGCGACAAGCCAACTGATCCCAACTGGCACTATCACTTAAATAGTTAATTGGCCCATGCTAAAATGCACCGTTGGCTAGCGTCTACAAGTTCATGAGTTGGAGAGTTTGCGATGTACACGCGTCGCGTCGGAATCATGACCCGGTGTGGATCTTTGAGAACTTGACGATGGATGGGACTGGGGAGGGGACCACACAGTTTAACAGCATGTTGTGGAGCCCACTGCCGCCAACGGGTTAGGAATCTCTGTCGTAATGTCGTCATTGGTTCACTCGGGCGAGTTGACTCAAGAGGTTTAACTCTAACTCGATCTGTGGGTTGACGATGGGGAATAATGATGACAATTCATAAAGAAGATAAAGCTAATCAGATCACCGCACCAAGAGACATGCCAAATGGCCTGCCTACCTGACGTTCACGTGGCCTGCATGTGAGCAGCTCTCTGTAAAAATTAAAAATACAAATTTTTAAAAAGAATCGTTAGAAAGCTTTGATTGTTTGGTAATTTGGTCATAAACTTCCCATAAAAAGGCAGGTGGATTTAAGAAAATGTTAAAAAAATTTCATAAAGTTGGAGAAAACTTAAATGCCCGTACTGCAGCAATCACGCTGCGCTTGAATACCATAATCTTTTTGCACCACAAGTTAACCTTTACAAGACCTAGCTCACGGATTTTGAGTTTGATACCAAATTTCTCAAACTCACCTAAACTTAAAAAGGCTGTGGTAATGAATATGAACTTACACCTAAACTTTAAAGAAGGCTTCGGTAGGATTAATAGGCCGAGTTTGGAAGCCACGTCATGACCAATACATGAGAACCACTAATTGCCAGAAAACATCGGTAAATCCTAAGTCACAGCTTCTTCATACATCCCCTGCATCAATTTGGTATTTTACTAACTCTAGCCTTCATATGCTCACTGCTCCGCATCGAACTCATCTAAGGCTTCTAGGTGTTATTTAATCAAATGTACACAAAGAACAAATAAACTGCAACTGAACGAGAACATACAAATAGAAATTACCAAGATTCCTACTACAAATCTAGAGTTCCTACTAATAATCAATTGAATGCCTGTCAAAACGAGAGTCCCTCTCTTACTGGTGATGATGTCGCCACAGTGGCAGTTTGTGTCACCGGCACCAAATTCTTTCTCGTTGCTAAAACTGTCCGGGTTCTCATCTCTAAAACCTTTCGGTGAGAGTTTGAATGCAACAACGGACTGAATGTAGGACTGGCAGCAGGTCGGTACTCTGGGAGGAGTCGCCCGGACCTGAAACGAACACCACAAGCATTGCAGAGTGTTTTTGGTCCCATTGGCCCTTCTCTCCACTGCGGAGTCTTCGTCACCTCACAATGGGTACATTTTCTAGTTTCAACTGCCTCCTGAGGCTGAGAGAACTGCTTCTCAAAAGCTTCACTACTGGAAAGCAGCATAAGATTCTTTCTCTTCTTCTCTCTTTTCTTGGCAGGGTTAAATACTTTCTCATCCAGGCATGAATCAGTTCCTGATTCAGAAGCAGCCAAGGGATACAAAGTTTTGCGAGTAGAGCAAGTGAAGACAAAGGGAAATCCACTTCGACGGCAACGTGAATGCTTACTACGAGGTCGAGTCACAGGGATAGCAGATTTTGCATAATTAGAAGTCAAATTTTCAGGGCAGCAGGAGCTGCTGCTGGAGCTGCTTTCAAGGACAGATATTGGACTGCAAGTTTGAAAATGGTGGGGATGTTTGCGCTCCAAAGAGTCATCACAGAGGGAAGTTATGCTTAAAGATGCTTCAGCAGTGCTCTGCCACTATTTCAACCAGAAAATCACCATTGTTAACATCAGACAGAAAAATTATCGAATAGATTAAACAGAAAGAATAGGAATAAAATTTGCAAAATGTTAGCAGTTTAATAGCAGCAGACCTAATAAACAAACATCAGGACAAATTATCCAGATGTTGAGACCAAATTTTGCGCTCAAATATAAATGTGAATTTACATGGATATATGGAATGGGCAACTGTTGGATCCAAACCGTTTTAATTATCAAGTTTGGATTCAAGAGGGATCACCAAAATAAAAACTGAATGGTGGGCTTAAGACTTCAAATTTCTTAAACAGTAATAGTATGGTGGATGATTAACCAGAAACAAAAAGCACATCCTTACTAAAGAAATTGGGACTTCTAAACAGAAGGGAAATCTGTTTTAATCGGGCCTTAGATTATATATATAAGGAAGCTCATTAACTTCATCTAATACACTTCCATTGAATTTAAGCCTTCTGATGAATGGCTAGCAACACCATGAAACCTTCCAATTGCCTCTCATTTCATCTTAGTTCTTCATAACTAACAAATTGGTTTAACTGGAGGACACTTTATTTCAGAATTTCATGTGACTTTCTGCAGATTTAGTTTCAAAAGTACCAAGCCAATTTTTTGTGCTAAAGAAAATCTTAAAATGTTACTGCTTCTGATAAAGAAGAGCATAGTCTATGACAGGGAGAATTGAAGTGGCGAATAAAGAATAGCACAATCCATAACTGGGACGATCTTTTTCATACATTGCGGATCAAAACATCATCACTTTTGGGGTTCCACATCCTTGAAGAAGGCTTATAGCCGTGAGGATATTGGTTTCTAGAGAGAAAGAGCAAGAGAGACCACAAGTAACCTCAAGAAAAATTAGAAAGTTATGGCAACTTTAGGCACAAAAGGCAAAATGCATCATACAATATGTATGAAAAGATCAAGCAATATGCATAGCTAATAACATGATCAACCCAAATAAATTATGCTTTACACTTGCCCTTGGTCTACATCGATCAACAAACAATAAAATTCAAGTTATCAAGTCAACAGGTTTCTAAGCATTTGATTACTTTACTGTCCATCAAGTTGCAAGTCCAAGTTTGCTTCTTGCTTGCTCCAGTAGACTTATGGTGGAAGTCAAGAAAGAGAACAAACAATCACACTAGGTCATCAAACAATTCAAAACAGTCAATATTAAATGCACTTCTATTGGCAACTCACAAATTCAAATATTCTTTGGATCTCAAGTCTTCAATCATTTCTTGCTAAGTTTTTTGCATTAGGACTTAACCACTCAGTCAACGCAAAAACAAACTCAGAGTCACGCCATCTAATACAATAAAGATGCTATAAATAATGAATGTAGCACTAACATCCCATCCTAGACAATCCAATATAGGATAAAACTAAATTCTTTTCTGAACATCTTATTCTCATCCTTGTTGAATCATTCACCCATTGTTTCAAACTAAAAGTAAAGCACATGAAGGACATCGTTTTCTAGCTTCAATTTCATGGACATTCATCTAGTTTCTAACCTTCCCTAAGTCAACTGGAATTGAATCTTTATTTCCTTCTGATGTCTTTATTCAAACTCGACCATCAGCATTGTTTGGTCCTATTTTTAACTGAAAATGGTAAAAACCAAGATAGAAGGTTCTGCAGAAACAACTTGGTTGTATGATTTAGTGTAATGCTAGTCACAATGCAAATAACACCAATGATTATGAGAAAAGATTATCATACAAACTCTATTGGTAGCCATCATTATGCCCCACTTTAAGGAAAACGGTAAGAAACGTTACCGGTTAATGAAGGATATCCATAGGTGGAAAGACCAACATATAATCTTTGTTTAGTTACATATATTCATGAAATCCAACAGAAGCTGACACAACGAAAGTAATTCATTAGTGGATATACCAGAATTAAGGAACTCACAGAAGAGTTTAAAGAAGCAACAAGGAAGTCAAACATACTACTGCGACAAACAGGTCTCGAAGAAAAGAATTCAAAGTGAAGTACTAAACCGTAAGGAAAAACTTCAAACAAGCCTATATCGCCACATAATCCAAGTCCAACATATGTGAAAACCAGAAAAGGCTATGGAATGAAATCAGCAAAACTCACAGAAATGGACGAGCTTTTCTTTACTTTGGAAGCATCATTGCTAAACCCACTCCCAAAACCTGACGACAAACTTGTCAAAACACTGGATGGTGGTGGATCAAGGTGTTGAAATTTAGCTGCCCAGTCTTCACCATCGTTTGGCTCCAAATCCTCGTGTGGTAAATCGAGATACTTGTGGGCATCATCAAAAAAATCATCGGGGACCCCATTAAAATTCTCGTCAAAAAACCAAGAACCATTCATGATATCGTCCTGTACAACATAACATCCCCAAACGAAAATATTAGACTAAAGAACCATGCCACTGTCAGATAGACGTACTTTACCTTATCCAACAAAATATCCCACGTAAATATGAAGACATATTAAAGTAACATATCTAAGTGATAAAGATGTTCCAAAAACATCAGCAATTCAAAAATTTACTTAGATAAGCACCCGATTATATAGAATCTTTGGTATATTTGGATAATATTTATTTAAAACAAAAGTAAGTATAAATATTGCAAACAAAAATACGTCCTTTTCAACCAGATACGACCAGTCGTTTTCTGTTCTTTCCCCCTTCAAGTATACACAAACCATTTATAAAACGAAAAGAGAAGCCGAGAACGAGAAGAAAATTACGAAATCACAAATGATAATAGCATGTTTTTTTTTAAATTCAAAATGTTAAAATTTTGAACTACACGATTAAAATCAAAGCTTCCGTTAACTAAAACAACAGGCCTTGTAAATTCCTCAACCAAATTCGTGGTGCCATTTTCTGTCATTTTCTAGGGAGCCGAACGGAGAGAGCGAGAAGAAAGCAAGGCGAAGGCAATGCAGCGGAACCATTAAGAAGGAAAACCACAGAGTAACAACAGAACCAAGAATAAAGAAGAAGAAATACAGAAACGGGGTAACAACAGAACCAAGGATAAAGAAGAAGAAATGCAGAAACGGGGTAACAACAGAACCAAGGATAAAGAAGAAGAAATACAGAAACGGAGCTCCGAGAGAAACAAAGGTGTGAAATCAAAAAGCGCTAATAAA
>JAOSBL010000211.1:7230606-7240779 GCA_027568915.1 Erythroxylum roraimae | reverse complement strand
ATTATCTTATGCATTTAGCGAGGTTATTATTTTATCCCATTGGCCCAAGTCGAGACCGGAGAAAATTATTATTTAATCGAGGTTATTAATTTATCGAATATTCATTTATCGAGGTTTTACTGTATAATTTAATAATATAATCTTTATTTTATATATTAGTTTAATAAAATTAAACCTTGTCAATAATAATATAACAAAATATATGTACAAAAAGTGAAAAAGATTATTCAGTTTAGTCTGCAACCACTAACCTCAGTTGTTATAGTTCTTATTTCGGCTACATGCTATCTTCCTTTAACCAGTATTCTCACTTCTATATATTAATTTGAGCAACTTAATATTTATTTAAAATCAACTAAAATGCATAACAATCCTTAAATGAACATGTGTTGTTGATTACTAAATGATGCACATCTATGCAATTAAATTCATGCCAGTGCCTCAAAAGTTTCCTATATAAAATTGTAATATTGTAAATTATAGGTAAATATTATATATATCCACTTATTATATATTACTACACCGATTTTGGGGGCCATAATAAAATCATTTATACGTAATCTGACCTCTTAAACCATTTTTTTTCATGAAAGACACCATCACTGCGAGATTGCCGGAAAGTAACACAAACAACTGAACAAGTGGAAGAAAAACTATTTTGTGTCTGAGAACTAAAATGTTGAATAAGCTTGGAGCTTGCAACGGCATCTGTGCAACAATGAATCAGCTCTAATGATATATACATTATGAGATATCTCAATCATTCATCAGAAGAATTTGACTTGGGCTTATTATAGGCTTTGAGATATCATCATGGTTTCAACAGAACTGCTTTTGAGGCGTCCACATGGTTAAGGCGGCATGTTCCGATAAGATATTCCGGAAGTTCCTCTTCTGTATTTGCCTGTGTTAGAAACATCGCTATGTGAGATGGGTAAGGAGATACAGAGATAAAATGCACAAATGCAATGATACTGGTAAATTACATACACTAGCAACTCTTTCTTTTGGCCTACGATTATCAACAATGTTTCTCAAACATGATCAGTATCTCACGTGCGAACTTTTGCTATTTTTTGATCTTTCATCGTTTTCTCTTCAACTCAATTGAAAGAAAAACTGTAGTTTACCTGAATCAAAAATGCCATTTCAATGACCAAGTTGCTGAGATAACCAAGAACAAGACTGACCACACCTCTTGCAACTGTCGACGACCCGATGTCAACGCCAAGCTGAATGAATGACAAAATTATGCATTAGCAATCATTTTCCATTGACTGTCTCTCCTCAGTTTGGTTAGCTGATTGCATCTCATCTACCAAGGGATAAAAGCGGTAATTTTTTGGTCCAATTTCATTACTTTCCATCCCATGCTGCTATCATATAATCATCTTATAAGATTACCTCTATATAGTTCTTTCCAACAAAATAATTCATCTCCAGTGCTTGCCCAATCAGGCATGCTTTCTTTCCTACACTCTGCTTGACTATCCACGAACCCTGAAGAAAGCGGAAACCAAATCACATGAGCTAAAATTACAAGATTTTCAAAGATATTCATGACAAGAACAATGGTGCAAGTTAGCCATGAAAAAACATTTAGAAAACAAGCAAGGCCTTGAGTTCAAGAACTTAAAAACAAAGTTTAGGTGAAAAAAATACAGACTAAAGTACATCCAGAAAGAGAGGAAAGCAAGGAAACAGTCACTATATGTGAGCCTTAAAAATCAACTACTAAAACCCAAAAGGCAGAAATAGAGAATTCCAGTCATTTTCCAATTAGAAAATGTATTATAAAATCAGTTACACTGCAGTATCTGCTTTAGGATTTCCTATAGCAGACTTCTCTTATTTTCTTTACTCTAAGAAAGATATTAGAGAAAATTATTTCATATATTGGATTTTTCTTGTTCTAGGCATTTGACATTTTTATTTCCTTAACTTTCTAACGTTATAACTATTCAGATGGCATGCTCTACAGAGTTTTAAGAATTGAATGTATTATTGGGTAATTTGTTCCCTAGTTTCTCTGTTAACCATAAGTTCTGCCTCTTGCTCTCTATCATCTTGTTTTTACAAAATTCTAAAGCTCTGTGTTCTTAAGCACATAATCTGTCAAATACTCGATGAATAAAAACAAAATTTATAGCATTTCTTTATTAGTCAACAGCGTAACTGAAATGTTAACTACAAAGAATGCATCTGATAGATACGAAGTAAATAGACTGCACCCCAAACTACAGAACTGCAAAACCAGTATATTCACTAACCTTAGATATGTATGGTATGAGCTTAAACCTACAATTTCTAAATGCATCATCACCCTTGACAAAGCTCTCCAACAAGGGTGCTTCTTGCAATGGTGTTTTCATCATATAGTACAGCGCGAGGCTATAGGTTGTGGAACCTGGGACCTGTTTGCCGACAAATGACACAAAAGACGAGAATAGTAGTAAAATTATACAGGTCAAGTCAACCAGGAGAAGAAGCCTAGCAGTTACCTGTATGTTTATAATGAAAAAGAACTCTTCTCCTCCTTGTGCTGCATATTTCTAACAGACAAAATTTTGCAGGTTTTTGCCGAGTTAAAAACATGATTCTGCAACTGAAGCTTCAAACTTGAGAAAGACAACGATATATAGCAACAGCACCTGAACAATGCTCCCAGGACGGCCAGCTAGATCATCTTCTCGCTTGTCAGATCTTAACCAATCTGCAGCAACCATTTGCATCAGTGTACCTTTGGCCTTCACCTGGAAAGGAAATGACAGAACTATTGTGATAGACCTAAGGTGACCCGATTCTATGTTATGAGAAATAAGCAGAGGGCAGAGGAGAAATAGGCTGAGGTAGTTAGTTAATAGTACTGACAACCAATCATCGGGTTGTCAGTTAACAGAATCTGTTAGTAGCCACAGATTCTTAGTACAAATAACAGAGTGGAGGGAGGGGAGAGAATGGGAAGAATGACACATGTATGAGCCCTAGGCTGGAGGTATTGGACCTCGAAAACCAGATTATCTTGTATTCATTTACAGAAATCAATAGCAAAATACACATTTTCCATACCTGTTTTTCTGGAACCTATCATATTGATATTTAATAATGGCCAGCACCTAGGACTACTTCCGTTTTTCTAGAAGCAATAGAACAATACTGTCACAGCCAACGTATTTTCTTCTGAGCAACCTAGAATAATAACTCTAGCAGCTTAACACAGGACAACCCTCACATCCATAATTAGTCTCCTAAATCGGCTCATGTATACAGCTTGTTTGCATGTTAGATGCATAAGATTACCCTCTGCGGACAGTGAGCAGGACAGGGATAATTAAACATTCAATCATTTCACTTGTCAAGTTTTCCTATTTCAGTTTTTATTTTACTACTTTGTACTGTTAAAGAAATCAATCAACTCTATTCAGTTAATTCAAATTAAAAGTTAGATGAGATAATTCTATCAATCTTTCTACTGATCAAAATTTCACATTAAAGTTAATTTTCTTTTTTTGTTTAATCCTCCTAATAAAAATATAACAATAAATTCATGATCCAAGGACACTACTGTATGAAGTGAGATATCATGCAAGTTTAAGACAACGCTGATTTAAACACGAGTTTGACAGTTATGTTTCTTCTTCAATCAGTAATCAAGGTCAACATCCAATTGTATCCATACCTTCGTCTGGTCTTGCAAGTAACTCTTTCCACGAATTAGAAAGCTGGAAGGATCAGCCATCCCCCAACTAGAAGGTAAAGTATAGGTTGGGTCTTTTGGAAGAGTGCTTCCATAGAAACAAGAAATACTGTCTTCTCTTGCCATCTCCTGTAAATCCACGTAACCCTTTTTCTGAACTGCAGTATACATTAGTTCCCAATAGTTAGAAAACACTAGGGAAAGCAAGCATAGTCTGACAGACAAGACTATGGTTTATGACCAGGATGTTCATCTTGTGTAATACCTGCAAGGTCATGCAATTTCTTAACAAAACCAGCAGCAGTAGATAATTTAGGTTGACGTACATCCTGCAAAGCCATAAATGAGAACAAAACAAGTAATACAAGAAACTGAGCTCAAAATTACCAAGATATAAATGGATAGTTGATGGCACCAGGCAACACCAACAGGAGCAGTTAAGGTGAGAAGTCGAAAAACTAAAACAGAGATATATGAATCCTATATCAGGATGTTAGCCATTAATAAAACTCTGTCCAGATAAGACTGAAGTTTGGGTAACATATATGTGACAACTAGATACATAATTGAGCCACAAGCAAAGTGTGCGTTCACAGATATTAAAAACATATAGAAACAAATTTAGGAAGCATTTCCTCTGCTCAACAATAACCCTCGTATGGATATGCTACTTTGATGTTAGCATGATTATTGTACCCATATAGCTAATTAAATTATGATCAGAACCAGACCAGTTGAACAATTGCTTTGGAGATTATCAAAGATATTCCTAGAGAAAAATCCAAATATGCCTTGTATGGGAGAGAATAAAGGAAATGAAAAAGAAAGAAGACCAAGAAAAAGACAATTTGTTTACAATACCTGAGCATACATTTCCGGACTAAAATCATTATTCCACCCATTTTCTATTTGTTCATTATCTAATGGTTCTGGAACATCAAAAAACTCATCAGCAGGATCATTCAGGCCAACTAGGCTGGCATGTTCTGAAGGCGAATTGACAAATTCTTCACATGCATATTCATTGGCCTTCCCATCATTTGATGATATTTGAGCATCAACTCTATTTTCTTCTGCAATCTGATGCAACATAACACTGCTTGCCAACTCCCCCGAAGAGAAGTCACGAGGAAAGCTCCCTAGTTTTGCTCCGAACAATTCACGCAATGCTGAAAATCCACAAACTTATACTTATAATTCAAAATCCTGTAGCTTATTGTACACACAAAAACAAAAAACAAAAAAAAAAAGCAAACATCAAAACTCTAAATCTAGATCAAAAAATTGAAGTCCACCAGAAATTCTTCCAAGCATTCGGATGGTTATAGATCGAGCTGCAGAAGTTCTTAGATATGATCTCCAGAATTTCCAGTCAATAGCAAGCATATGCTTTACCACAGAACGTTTTCCTTTGTCCAAAGGAGATATGACATATCCTCCACCTGCAAGATTGTGCAAAGAGGAGAAAAGTTCCTTAACATCGGTAGTGGATGACAGTACATGAAATTCAACTAATTGGAACAAACTCTACTCCTAGATGGTGAAACTTATGCCTAGGGAAGAAGAGCACAACATATCTTTACGGAGTAATAACTAAAGTACCAAAACAATCAATGCCAATGCATGTCTGCTTTCAAATTATATTACGCAATGCACAGACAGTTTGAAATGTTGAGATAGCATGTGATTCAAAGACTTTGAAGAACCAGGAAATTTTATTTCCACTTCCTTCTTTTCTATTTTGATTACAAGATTAGTAACCTTATGACAAAAATGAGAGAGCAGAAGGAAAATAACACATCCTTTTACTTCCAAATTTCAAGCATACATTACTTTTAAGGCAGGCACGGACATAGCCTCTTTGGGGTGGGCACTTCTTATGAAACACAGAATGATAGAGAATAACTGCAGCAGTAAAAACCCAGAAGTTATGTTCTTGTACCAAAAGTTCTCTCATTAGTGTAATTTATGATATTGATACATGGGTCTCACTACCATATGTTCCATCGTCTTCCCGCCTCCAATAACGACGTAACAGAAAATCTCTTCGCTTCATTCCCCTGTACAGTATAAGTTTTGCCGAAGATGAGTAAAATTAGAACCTCAAAAGGAATTGTTACAAGCATATGTACAAAAGTGTATAAGTCTTGTTCTTACCAAGGTAACCAATCACTATATAACTGCTTGTGAATAATATCAGTATGACCATCGAGGTGCTCAACCACACTGCCTTTGTAGAAACAGAAATCCCATCTAGAACGCACAAGGTAAAGTTAACTTCGTAAAAGAATGTATTTTCTGAACAAAAATAAAACTAAGAATTCCTTTAAGAGAATAACTTATAATTTTTCTTTTGGCACAGGCTGACAAATAATATGAAACATAACTGACATCTGAGCTGTAAAATGTGGGTCAAGTTCCTTCTATTTGGAACAATAGATTCCCCATGCTAAGTCATGTCTATATAATCTCTGCAAGTGCTTTCTAACAATAACTTTCCTGTTGTTTCTACTCTTTTCCATCCTGCTCATTCACAAAGTGAATGCATCATTTGCAAAAGATGGTCAAAAGACTTACTCCGATCTCGAGGGACCAAGGGACATAAGAGTTTGGAAAATAGCTTCTGAGGTCCCATCAACCACACCCACTGCCATTATTGCAGGATGATCATCCCACTAACAAGAAAAGAAACAACATTACTCAAATGACTGTGATAAAAGGACCAAATATATAGAGGACAAGGGATGTGCCTACTTTTCTGTGAGAATCTCTATCTTTTGCTTCTTTAAAGAGTCTCAAGCCTACAAGCATCCATTTTGTTACATATGGAATTCAACATGCCTCAAACAGTTTATTTTAAAACACTACAAACCATTATGGCACCCAAAGATGGTCCAGGATGATGGTGCAATTACATCAGTCAATTGATCTGTCTGTATGGATGAACAAAGAGTCCAGTCTATCGATTTTACCCGACTGGAACCACTCAATCTGACAGTGATTCGGGAAATATCAGAAAAGGAGCATTTTGAGCATCAAATAAGAGAAAAAAAATTAAAAGGTCAACAGCTTTAACAGTTGACATCATAATGAGAATATTTAAATTTTATTGGAATTTGCTGCAAGATCAGGGGGACAGGCAGAAAATTGAACATAGGTATGTTGCGTAAGTTTTTCTAGAGCAGTCCGACATATATCGGATTGGGTTATTATACCTAAAAGACTGCCAGCGGCTCTTTGAACAACCAGCAATGTTAGGACCACCCTGCAGATTTGCATAAGCTTTAGTCAATCTTATAAATATAAATGTCAAATTAAAATCAATAATAATAAGAAGTTCAACAACCTTTAAAGCTGTTTCCTGAAAAGACTGAATCCATCTTGCTGCCTCTTCAGGACTGGTTGCTCCCAGCTAGAATTATTTAGATTTCATAGCATAGTCAGAAAGATTTAAAACATAAAGAGAATCTTTTGATAAAGTAGTCAGCTTACCTTAAGTTGATCATTGTGATTAGAGGTATTATAAAGAGTAAATATGAAGAATACCTGCAAGTTTGACAAGACATTTAGAAACCATCGGTGTCTTAAACAAAACTGAATGTTTAACCTACAAAACAATGGTGAACATATAAAGCTTTCATACTTTTCTGTGAATGTTCTCTCTTCCATTATCAGTTACCCGAATGCATGAATCAACAATGGCACTTCTAACAGGACCCTGAAAAGAAAATAACATTCTCTGGCTCAGAAATTTATCATCAATTCTAAATCTTTCGGTAGATTCTCTCTCTACTGTACATTTGATCATTTGGTCTGAAATAATACATAATTATCCAGCATGGTTCTTCATCCAACTCACCAACGATTCGTTTGTTTTATTTCAGTTCTTAGTTCATTGTCCTCAATTATTAATAGGATACACGATGATATTATATGTTTTGTCCTTACAAGGTGATGACATAAACAATGCCAGCATGCAATAGCATATTGGAAAGCAAGTTTAGAGGCAATTTTCGCTTCAGGGCAAAGCTTCTTACCTAGATCCAACTCATTTGGCAAAACAAGAATCTCAACACCCCACCCAAAGATTGAAAAAAAAAAAAAAGGGAAAAGTGGAAAAAAGAAAAGCGGTGGCTAAAGTGATATACACCTAGTAGCTGGACATGTAGACTACAGACCAACTGACGTTGACCGACGATACTAAAGGGAAAAAGAAAACATTCCCGACACTCTAAATATGTACAAATATCACTGATAAAATATCAGAATGTGCTCTGCGATTCTATCGATTTTATGGTGACAACTTGAATAAAGCAAATTTAAAGGGAAATACTGAATCCCAAGAAAAATTAAAGAGGAAATTTGAAAGAGAGAGAGAGAGAGAGAGAGAGAGAGAGAGATAGAGAGTTAGTCGAACACACTTCTACTTTTATTAAGCCTATGTCCGAATGAAAGAAACGTTTGAAGATAGCGATCCTTGCATTAGTCTGATAAGCATGACAAGCAGGCCAAAGGAAAGACCAGAGGTTTAATAGCTTCATAAGTCATGACTATACAGCCACCAAACAGTGAGTGAAATATAATGCTTAAATAATTGCAACCAAAAACTTCGGCGAACACTTGTTCTCTCGAGCAAAAACAAAACCTCACTTGTTTACACACTCCGATGCTATTGTTTAAAGGCAATGTTTATCACACAACAATATACTCTAAAAGCAAAATTCTGATAAGGTAAAAGAAGCGGGGGGAAAAAGAAAACTAGACATAAAAAATAGTCCGAAATCAAGAAAGGATGTGTAAATTAAGAAAACCCCAATAGAAACAGAGACAGAGTTCAATGAAACAAAAATAGAAACATCACACTCAGAAACGATTTTAAATTCTTCACAAGAAACTCAGTGCATGGATCAGAACGCAACAGCAAAATCAACAAAGAAAACACGTTAAGATTCACAAAACGTAACAAGTCATTACAAAATGCATTTTAACCAAGCAACAGGCAAACACAAAGCGACAAAGCGAGACCTCATCTTTAGAAGTGGGAATAGACTTGAAGCTCTTGAGGAGGTGATCTTCGAGAACAAAGTAGCGCTTTCTAGAGTACTGCAACCCAATCCGATTCGACCGTATCAGATACAACCACCCTTCCATTCGTTCTTCTTCTCGTATCGACGACGTCGTCTCCATCTCTTCTCTTCTTTAATACACAAAACCTAAATTTCCAAATAATCTCAAGCCAACCAAACAGACAAACACAATTCTCACTACATGACCAACACAAATCTATACAAAACCACCCATCAACATATCATCATCGTCAACACAAACACATATATGTATATACGTATATGTATGTGTGTTGCGAATGGAATATGAACGTGGGTAAAATGTAGGCAAATTTCAGGTTTTGGTTTCTTATGTAATTGTGGTTTTGTTTGTGTCGTGTGCAAATTCCTAGATTCTTCTCGTTTTCTTTTTATTTCTCTCCGGTAAAGTAACTGATTTTCAATTGGGTGACGTGGGGAATGAGACAAAGATTGACAGGAGCGAATATTGGTTCATCCCTTCGATTTTACCGTTTTACCCTTGCTATTTTCTTTGCTTGGTCTAGTTGTTGAAAATTAATTTCATTTTAGCAAGAGGTTCAGTTTAAGGCTGGAGGTGGGGTTTGTGTAGGGCAGGTATGAATGATAGATCCAAACGATTCAATTTCAGAAGCCAATCAACCATGTACAACTGTTCCCTGCTTTGTCAGCTGTTTCCCGCTTCATTGCAAGCTGAGACGGCAACAGCGGCTGAGCTCGATTCTTCGTGCCCATAATTAAACGATGTCGTTTTTATTAAAAATAATGTAGTTTTGAAATTTCAATAATCAGCTATTTTCAAGGCTCAATCCGCAAACTTTTTTGGAATTATTGTAGCTTAGAGTTTGACGGAAAATATATTCAATTCCTTTTTTTTCCTTCTTTTTCTTTCATTGTTTGGAATTAGATTATTTATGCATTAACAAACTTAAGGAGCAATCCGTTGGACTCGGACGGTGATGTTGTCCTATTCCAAATCCAAGCTCAAGACTTTAGTATGAATATTCTTTTAACAAGAGGGGTGGAGGGGGCTCTTCTGTATCAAAATACGATATGGTTTCAATTTCGATGTTTAGGGAAAATTATTTAACCTATGCTTAGTTGGGCTTACATCAGTAAAACTTTTGTTAGAACATTTTGTTATTGATATTTTTTTAGAAGAACTTTTCTAAGAAACTAGTTGATTATTTGGCTGTCATTTAAAAAAGAGTTTTTTTTAAGAGTTTCATATAGTAGATTATATGACAACATAAAAATAAAAGACACTTTTAACTTTAACTATATTTTATTTTGTAATAAAAATTATTTATACATATTGGTTGGGTCGGCCATATTGGGCCCGGATTTGGTCATAACGACTCGTGGGCCGATCGATCCATCTATCAAAGATGT
>JAOSBL010000211.1:7163363-7201149 GCA_027568915.1 Erythroxylum roraimae | reverse complement strand
AGAATACCCCGTCAGGCAAACGGGAGTACATTTACTGCATGAGAGTGAAGGAAGAGGTCGGGATCAGTTGCGTCTGTTTTCTATTTTTGATTCTTTTTATTTCGCAATTTCTGAAAAATGATGCTTGTAATTCTAGTGGGCCCTAATTGGCTATTGAAATCTATATGAGACCTAATTATTAATGAAATGGAAGTGGTCCAATGGATCATCGATTTCTGCTTATGCTATGTTTCTAGTAGTACAAAATATTTGTACTGAATTTTGACTGAGTGAGTGCTCTAGCACGTCACCTTCGCGGGTCACGAATTCGGATATCACTCTCGATGTCGGGTTCGGGTCTTACGGGAGTGGGGTGCTATACAAGGAGCACTTTAATGTTCTCACATTCATAAAACTCCTCGGACATTCAATGTCCGGAAATCAGAACAATCACATTCACATTGCCAAATCATTTAATACATAATACAAACAAAACAATCAGTAAGTAAGACCATCTAAGTCTGCTCACAATACGCTCCAGATTAGCATTAGCTTCCATGATCCAGAAACGTCTAGATGCAAATGTTCTATCATGTGTATCAACATTATACAATACACATTTACACACATTATTAATTGCACAAGCATATGAACACTCAATTACACACACACACACACACTTGTGTATAATGCATGCCCAATGACAATCCCTGCTATATCATCTAAATTCACATCTTATGCTCATTCTCATTTCATAATTCATATATGTTTAATTGAACTTATATTTACACTTCATTTGTACATGATCATTCTAAGTTCACCATTCAATCTTTATCCTTTGTATGTGTCTAAGTTATTCTTATATCATATCTCAATTCCTTGTCATTTCTTTTCTAACAATATATGATCTCATAATACTAATTCTCATTCACATTTACTTAGTACATTATACTCAACTCGTTTGGATCATAACTATAATCATATGAACATCTTCATTCATATTATATTCATGCTTTTGGCGCTTTGATAACATCCATTCATTCACTAAGTTATAACCCCAAATATCACTTCAAACATATCACACATTACTCACTTAATCAAAGCATCATTCTAGGTTCATTCCAAGTCCCACTTAAGCCTTAATTTAGACCCATTGACCCGTGAATGTCCGTTAGGCGGACATTCATGTCTGTTAAACGGACCTTTACAGGTCTCTTACAAAAACTTGAAAATTGGATCCTCTAGACATCAAAATCTCTTCTTAGGGTCTTCATAGAAGTTGTGGATCCCGAATTCCTCTTTCTAAGAATACTTAGATTACCTCAATTTGAGTTCTACAAAAAAAGTTATGCCACTTTCCCCAAAGTATATCCAATGGCATCCATATTTTCTAGATTTCTAACTCTTTACTTACTACATTCACTACCTTATGCTTGGTCTATCATTTCTAATATAATTTCTTCTCATTTTCCCATCATTCTAACTTAATTTCAACTAATTATCATCCATAAACAAATTATAGTCCATGATTGTTCATCAACACTAATAACAAAACATACACATATATACACATTCCTCCTCAACTTTTTGTACCCAGTACTCAATTTTAAGTCAAAATTAGAAAATCTTAAAGATAGAATTTGAATTCGATGTCTCCATGAAAAATGTAGAAATATGTCTCTAATTTAATATGGATAAGAAATTATATCATTTGGATATCTACATAACAAGTTATGGCAAAATTACAGATGCATAATCAGTGGAAAATGTTACAGCTAACATATTCCAACCACTTTAGACACCATTATCATTTTATCTCTAAACCTTCATCCTAGTTCTTCCCTTTTCAAGATACTATACTTGCCTTTTCTTTAACTTCAAATCTCAATCCAATCGATGTCTAAAACCACCAATGATCCATGTTTTTATCCATCAAAAACAGAACATAACAATATCCATTCACAAATCAATTTTTCTGGACTTCTTTCTACATTCATTAAGGATTCATTCTAACTCTAAATCATCTCTATAACAACTTATGGATCATTAATCATCATACATGTAAAAGCAAGACATTAATCTACCCATATTACTCACTCACATTTTTGCATATACCCATCCTTAATTTATGAACATTTAACCTCTAACTATCATCAAATCATGTGTCATTCATCAAATTAAGAAGAGTGATGCTTATACTTACTTGATTTACCCAAAGCTTCTTCAATCACCATGAAACCCTAGCTCCTCCAACATATAGTATCATCACCTTTTTAAGGTGGAATAGGTTGGGTCTTTAGTGACAAAATGGAGAAGACAACAAATCTTGGAGAAACAAAGTGAAAGAGTTGGACCAAAAATCAGCATAGTGAGGGTGCGAGTGAGTTTCATGAGTGAAGAAGAGAAAGACAAAGAAAATGAAGAAGAAGATAGAGTAAAGAAGTGTGTTTTGTAAATGGACAAGTGAAAGACCATAATGTAGGTCTTTCACTTAGTAAATTTCATGCTTTAAAACAAATGGTGTGGCAAGTGACAAGTCTCAAGTTCTCTTCTTGGTCTTTTATTAACTAGTCCATTTGTCTCCAATTTCTACTCTGATTGTCTCCCAATTTTCAATGAAATAAGTCGTTAAATCTTAATGTCACATATTAAAATTTCTACTGCCATTTGACATTTATTTCTACCACTATTCATCAATTGTTCTGCCACTTGACATTTTTCCTAGTCCAATATACCCTTAAAATTTCAGAATTTTTCCAAATTTTCACCAAAAATTTTGAGTCAATAAATATACTCTCCAAATTAAGTCTTAAGACACATAATTCATAATTCACATTATACTCGAATTAAACAATCATTTATACCGAAAAATGTCAAATGAGTGCATGAATAATTCATTTTAATGTGCAAAAATCAATATTCAGATATGTGTATGCTAACATTATGCATGAGCATGAAATGTGATTTTCTAAACTTGCATTGTTGTTTTCTCAATTACAGAAATCTAGGGTTCTAACCTTTAGTATAGAAACAGGATGTTAAACTTAGTAATTTTAGAGGACAGTCATGCATGATGGGTACAAGAATATATATTCATTTTCTATGAATGGAAAACCAATCACCCTTGCCCCATTTTCATCAAAACAAGTATATAAAGATCATATCAAGATGTATGAGAGTAAGCAAGAGAGATTGAGGGGAAATAAATGAGAGCAAACATTTGATGATAATTCAAACACTTTGGAAAAAGTAAAAATAAGAGATAAACATAAGTGGAAAGGAGCAAGTTTGGTAGCAAGACTGAAGGATGTGAGAAATGCATTATTAGCCAAGCACCACATGTTTTTCTTGTTTACAAATAATCTCTTCTTTCTTATGATGTTGATGCTAATGCTACTTTTTTCTAATGATGTTATGTCTCCTTTTGCAAAAATCTGATAATCTTTTTAAGAGGATATTCTAAGTGGATTACCACCAATAAGAGGAATTGAGCATCAAATTAAATTCATTCCTAAAATTTAATTTCAAAACTGACAAAGAAAGTGAACAATTTTAAAGGAGACAAAGAAGACCTAAAGAAAGTGGAAAACTTTAAGAGAAGGGCTCCATGAGAGAGAGCTTAAGCCTTTGTATTGTTCTTATTTTGCTAGTATTGAAGAAGGATGGATATTGGAGCATATGTATAAATTATCGCACTATTAATAAAATCACTATAAAGTATAGATATCACATACTTAGATTAGATAATTACTTAATGAGTTAAATGATGCATATCTGGTCTCTAAAATTGATATAAATTTTATCTAGTATCAAATTAGGATAAAAGAAGAAGATGAACAGAAAACTACCTTTAAAACTAAATATATTTTGTATGATTGGTTAGTAATACCTTTTGGTTTAATTAATGTCCCTAGTACTTTCATAATATTAATGAATAATATTTTGTATGAGTTTTTGGGCTAGTTTGTGGTTATGTATTTTGATGACATTATTATTTATAGTAAGAACTTATATGAGTATGTTAAGCATTTAGGAAAGGTTTTAAATCTACTTAGGCAAGAAAAGTTATTTACAAATTCATATAAGTTTTTTTTCCTGGCACCAAACAAGTTATATTTCTTAATTATATGGTGAGTGCAAAAGGAATAGAGATTAAATGAGGAGAAAGTGAGAGTTATTAAATAGTGGCTAACACCAAAAATTGTGGGTGATGTTAGGAATTTTCATAGTTTGGCCAATTTCTATAGTGATTTGTTAAGGACTTTAGGACCATCATTGCACCTTTGACTACGATACTGGAAAAGAGAGTTATGAATTAATTGGGATAATGATCAAGAGAGAGTCTTTAACCTATTATAAGAGAAGTTGAGTTTAGCTATCTTATTTAACTTTACCTAAATTTGCCAACAACTTTGAGATTGAGAGTGATGTTTTGGGGCAATCTTGATGCAAGATAGGAAACCAAAGTAGAATTTTGTTAGAAGATTTGTGTGACAACCTTGATTTACCTAACTTATTATAAGGAGATGTATGCATTAATGATAACCCCATAGACTTGGCAATACTACTTGTGGCTTAAGGAATTTATAATACATACACATCATAAGTAGTTGAAATATATCTTAGGGCATAGTAAGTTAAGTAAGAGACATTTCAAGTGGATAGAGTTTATCGAGACTTTTCTTTATATGGCAAAATATAAGTAACATAAGGAAAACATAGTTATTAATGCATTATCTTGAAGACATATTTTGTTGAGTACTTTGTATACTAAATTAATGGATTTTGAGCATATTTGAGATTTATATATTGATGAACATGATTTTGGTAATATGTTTAAAGTGTTTGAGCATTTTGCAATTGAGAAGTTCTATATGCATGAAGGATATTTTTTTTGGGAGAAATAATTACATCTGCTTAATAGTTATTTATGAAAGTTACTTATAAGAGAATCACATGAGGGAGATTTAACAAGACACTTTAGAATCAAAAAGATTCTTAAGATTTTGAGTGAGCATGTTTTTTGGCCACAAATAATGAGAGATGTTGAGAGGATATACAAAGATATATTACTTGTAGGCAGGCTAAGTCTAGAGTGTAACCCCATGGATTATACAAATATTTGCCTATACCTAACAAACTGCAAGCATATCTTTTGAAGGATTTTGTTTTGCCTTTACCTAGTTCTAAGAATGGTAAAGACTCAGTTTTTTTAATGGTCAATAGTTTTTTTCTAAAAAGGCTACATTTCATTGTATATCATAAAACTAATGATGCATCCCATATTATTGAATTATTTTTCAAAGAGATTTTTAGATTGTAAGGAGTTCTTAGGACCATTATTTCATATAAGGAAGTAAAGCTCTTGAGTTACTTTACGAAGAGTCTTTTGGAAAAATTAGAACCTAAGCTATGATTTTCTGTAACATATCAACAAATTGATGGTCAAGTCGAGGTGGCTGATAGGATCTAGATACTTTATTGCATGCCATTGTTGATGAGACTCTTAAGGCTTAGAAACATTTTTTGCTTTTCACTAAAGTTACTTACAATAGGATCATCCATATTATTATGGGTTACCTTCTTTTGAGGTAGTTTATGGATTTAATATATTTTCTCCTTTAAAGGTTGTACTTATTCCTTTAAGTGAAAGAGATGGCTCGGCTGGTAAAAGGAAAGTAGATTTGGTGAAGAAGCTTCATGAGGAGTTAATGTTAATTATTGAGAAAAGGACCAAGCAATACATCAAGCAAGCTAATAAGGGGAGGAAGCAAGGGATATTTAAACTAGGTTATTGGATTTGGATACACTTAAGAAAAGAGAGATTTTTCAAGTAAATGCAAATTTAAGTTGTAACCAAGAGGAGATGAGTTATTTCTAATTATGGAATGATTGAATGACAATGGTTACAAGATTGACTTATCCAGTAAGTATAGTTTTCATAAACTATCAATTAATCTTATATTGATTTTGTAGATGAAGGTTTTGCTTTTAGGGAAAATTTTGTTAAGGAGAGGAGAAATGATAGGAATCAAGCATATATTACTTGAGAGTCAAAATTTGATAGAGATCCATTAGAGAATATTGGAGGGCCATTAACATGGAACATGGAAAAGAAGGCCAAAAAATCTCTTAGCATCTTAGTGGTGGAACTCTATACAAGCAATGAAGTTTTGTTCCTTCAAAATAATGAAGTTAAGGCTATAATGATGATTTAAGTGAAAGAGCAAGCATCATTAGAAGGTTATATAATGTAACTGGCATTAGAGACATATTGGTAACTAATGTTGGTGTTGCACTAGCTTTTAGAGGTTAGTAAACAAAATCTAACTAGCACCAGAGTCATACTAGTGTCAAGCGTTAGCCTTGTGTTATTTTTACAGATAAAGAAATATAAGCAAATATACGTTGAAATTGATCTTGTAACAAGCGTTGGACTCGTCCGTAAGAAAACACTCATATAATTTTAGAACAAAATTGGCGCCAATGTGCTTCATAGGTAAACATCAGTCTTATAATTTTAGTTGCTTAGGGATATGTTATTTAGGATTTTATTTACTTTTAGGACTTTAGCTCTTATGATTTTATACTTATAAGAGGCTTTCTTATTATTGTAATAAAAGTATCATTATTATTGATCGATAACATTCATAAGTCATTCGTTCAATTGTTCCTTAAAGACACGATCGAGACATACATGGCTTTCAAGTAAACGCAAATTTAAGTTGTAACCAAGAGGATATGAGTTATTTCAAATTATGGAATGATTGAATGACAATGTTTACAAGATTGACTTATCCAGTAAGGATAGTTTTCATAAACTATCAATTAATCTTACGTTGATTTTGTAGATGAAGGTTTTGCTTTTAGGGAAAATTTTGTTGAGGAGAGGAGAAATGATAGGAATCAAGCACATATTACTTGAGAGTCAAATTTTGATAGAGATCCATTAGAGAATATTGGAGGGCCATTAACATGGAGCATGGAAAAGAAGGCCAAAAAATCTCTTAGTATTTTAGTGGTGGAACTCTATACAAGCAATGAAGCTTTGTTCCTTCAAAATAATGAAGTTAAGGCTATAATGATGATTTAAGTGAAGGAGCAAGCATCATTAGAAGGTTATATAATGTAACTGGCGTTAGAGACATATTAGTGATTGATGTTGGTGTTGCACTAGCTTTTAGAGGTTAGTAAACAAAATCTAACTAGTACCAGAGCCATACTAGTGTCAGACATTAGCCTTGTGTTATTTTTACAGATAAAGAAATACAAACAAATATACGTTGAAATTGATCTTGTAACTAACGTTGGACTCGCCCGAAAAAAAACACTCATATAATTTTAGAACAAAATTGGTGCCAATGTGCTTCATAGGCAAATGTCAGTCTTATAATTTTAGTTGCTTAGGGATATGTTATTTTAGGATTTTATTTACTTTTAGGACTTTAGCTCTTATGATTTTAGGCTTATAAGAGGCTTTCTTATTATTGTAATAAAAACGTATCATTATTACTGATCAATATCATTCATAAATCATTTGTTCAATTGTTCCTTAAAGACACGATCGAGACATATAGTTGCTTAGGGATATGTTATTTTAGGATTTTATTTACTTTTAAGACTTTAGCTCTTATGATTTTATGCTTATAAAAGGCTTTCTTATTATTGTAATAAAAATGTATCATTATTATTGATCGATAACATTCATAAATCATTCGTTCAATTGTTCCTTGATTTGTCCCGGGAAGAGCTCGGAGATTTTTTTTAATAGTTTAGGGTAAATCAATATGTTCCTTTCGGGAGTGACAACTAAAATCCTTAGAGAGATTTTTCTTCATCCTTAGATAAACATTTGCTTTAGGATCTCTAAAAACTTACAATCTTGTCTAACTTGCTAGTGATAATCAAATCTTAAAATCCTATCACTCTCAATCTTTTCTTTTTCATAAGTGTGATGATTTATATCCTTCTTTGTAAGATTAATATTAGTATCGAATCTCACTAATCATATTAGTGAGGATCATATCATTTTCTTTATTTATATATTTAGAATTAAAGGTACAAACAGAGCATATACTATTACTCCTTCAAGAATCCATTCATCGAAGAGAATTATATCTTTCCATTTAATTGATTTAGGCACTACCTGATTAGATTTTATTAAGTTAATATATAAATACAGGATTTCAACCTTTTGACTAAGTATTAAGGCATTAGAGGAGATAACACTACTCATAGCTTTGTAATGAATTTTATATATTAATGTTAAAGGAATTAATCTTATGTTCATATTATAATTACAGGTCTTTATTTGTAACGATAAAGCTTTTACAATATTTTTGTCTTTGTGAAATATTATTAAGTTTGGATAACAATCAAAAGAGATAGGATCATTCTAGAGATCGAACTCTACTAAACTTAAGGGAGTCATAGAAACCATAAATCTAATATCTCTTAATACTATTGATATTGAAGTATTTAATCATTCTTTAGTTGACGATTCTATTCTTACTTGTCTAATCTTATATAAACGTAGGTTTTATAATGGACAATATTTTCTTATTCGACACATAAACAAATTTAAACTAGATAAACAACGAATAAATTTCATAAAACTATTATTAAAAAAGTTAACATAAATTAAAACCTTATAATAATTTAAAACTAAAAATAAATAACAAAAATTGATGCCTGTAAATAAATGCTTTAACTTTAACTTGTTATATTTATAAATGCTTCGAAGCATTTAAGTGTATTTTTTACACCGTAATTTTTTAACTTTCAACCTTAGAATTTAAATAGCTTCATTTTTTAGCTGTAAAACATTAACTTGTTATATTTATAAATGTTTTGAAGCATTTAAGTGTATTTCTTACATTCTAATTTTTTTTATTTTCATCAACATACGAATCTAAGATATCTCAACTTAAAAATTGGCTGAAATTTGAATTTAAGATATCTCAATTTAAAAATTGGCTGCAAAAAATTTTAACAGTTTTGTCTTCTCAATGTTAAGTAATAATTTAAAGGTAAAGTTTCTGTTTTTTTAAATTTAGCTTATTAAATATTTGAATATATTATAATTAATTTGTAATTTGCCATTAACGTGGACATTATATTAGCATTTTAAATCAAAACATTAATATTAAATGATATTGTCTATATTTGTGTTTCTCCTTTTTCATTTTTAGATTACTTATTATTTATAAAAATATAATTAAACATTAATAAATAATTTAACTTTTATAATTGTAATTTTAATATACTTTTCCATAAGTAATGTAATAATTGTTGGATTTGTGTTTTTGTAGAGGTTCACATAAGTTTAATGATAATATGACTAAGTCAAATAATTGAAGTTACTCAATTTATAGACTACATAAGCATTTTCCTTTATTATAAAAATTCATATGATTCTATTAAACATGTCTTGATAATTAAATAATAATAATAATAATTTGATAATTAAATAATATCGTAAATAGTTGGATGTGTTTGGTTGGTTGTTTATAAATAGGTTGGTAGTGTTAGATTACTACATTTACCATTATGTTAATTCCTATAAAAAATTTATTAAAAAATCACTAACATTAATTAAATTAAAAAATATTAAAAATATTTGAGTTAATAATTTAGCCCTTTATCTAGTTGCTTGACAAAATAATATTCAATCATTTACACAACTTGCATAATAGGATAATATTTGATTTGGCGAACTTAGAATAGTTATTAATTTAGAATATAATTTACTATATTTTCTCCTAAGTATGTTAATTTCTTGTATTTTATAAATTAGTGTTTCTCTATCGTTAAAATTTGCTCTTTGTTTTTTCATTTTAATATAGGATATTAAATTTTACTATTTATTTTTTACCCTGTCACAGATATAATACTATTGATATATCTTTGTGATATAATGTCAAGCTATTGGTATTCTGTTGTACCTGCATACTTCTTACAGTTTCATATAGATGCTTTTATTCTTTTTCTAGTTCAATTGTGTTATAATTGGTTTATATTATGTTGCCTAAAAAAAATTTGTTTGGAAGTGAAAAAAGGAAAAAAAAAAACAAATAGAACAGTTAATAGACTCCCTAAAAGGAGCAATTAATAAATTTATTAAAAGAATAGGCTCCTCTAGTGAGAATCTTAAGGAATTAGGTGAAGGTAGTTTTGAACAATATAAAGAAAACTTAAGTGATAAGATTCATATTCATGAGGATATTAGAAATTTGAGTGAGCATGATCATGTACCAAATGCATCTACTTTAGAAAATTTAAGGGCAGATGAGCCACTAATCCCTACATTGGATATTTATGATTCTAGAAATTAGGATAATCTTGCCAATAAAGGGACAATTTAGTTGAAAAAGGGCCTATAAGAGAATTAAATATTATGTTTCCTTTAGACAATACCTCTCGTCATTTTTAATATTCTTATTATTATAGAAATTTGAGTAATGGAGAGATTAGCAATAGAGAATGGTTGGTTTACTCTAAACATATAGATAAAGTATATTGTTTTTGCTGTAAGTTGTTCAAATCTAATAGCAAACAAAGTGCATTAGCAAATGATGGATTTAGAGATTGGAAGCATCTAAGTGAGAGACTCAAAGAACATGAGAATTGCATTGAGCATATGACTAATATGAGACCTTGGAATGAATTAAGAGTAAGATTGAGTAAAAATCAAACAGTTGACAAAGATTTGCATCAAGGAATTGAAAAGGAGAAAGAATGTTGGAGACAATTTTTGATAAGAATAGTTTATGTTGTGAAATATCTTGCTAAATATAATTTGGCTTTTCGAGGATCCAATGAGAAACTTTACCAAGATAGTAATGGTAATCTTTTAAGATTGATTGAGATGATTGTTGAATTTGATGTAGCAATGCAAGATCATGTTAGATGTATTCAAAATCATGAAATTCATCATCATTATCTTGGTTATAAAATTCAAAATGAGTTGATTTCTCTATTGGCCCATAGTGTTAGAAGTTCTATCATAGAGATCATTAAAAAGGCAAAATACTTTTCTATTATTCTTGATTATATCCCAGATTTGAGTCATCAATAACAAATGAGTTTGTTAGTAAGATGTATGAATATATCAAATAAAAAAATAAAAATAAAAGAGTACTTTTTAAAGTTCTTCAAGGTAGATGACACATCTGGATTGGAACTTTTCAATGAATTATTGAATACATTTAAGTCTCTTGATCTTAATGTTTATAATATAAGGGGTCAAGGTTATGACAATGGTTCTAATATGAAGGAAAAACACCAAGGAGTTCAAGAGCGATTACTTGAAATAAATCCGAGAGCATTATATATGTCATGTGCTTGTATAATCTTAATCTTACTCTCAGTGATATGGCACATTATTGTGTTAAAGTTGTTTCATTTTTTGAGTTGTGCAATGCATATATGCATTATTTTCAAGTTCTCCTAAAAGGTGGAACGTTTTACTTGATAATGTTTTAGGCGTAACTATGAAATTATTGTCTAACACTCGTTGGGAGAGTCGAATAAAAAGTGTTAAAGCTATTAGATTTCAAGCTCCTTAAATAAGATTGGCTTTGATGGAATTATCTAGATCTTGTGATGATGCTAAGTCAAAAAGTGAGGCGAAAAGTTTGGTTCGTGTATTTGAGAGTTTTGAGTTTGTACTTGGCATGGTTAGTTGGTATGATGTTTTATTCACTATTAACACGGTGAGTAAAAAGTTGCAATCTAAATCTATGTGCATTAATGCTACCATAAAGCAATTACATGATGTGATGGTTTTTTTTTAAGAAATATAGAGATGAAGAGTTTGGCTCTAGTATGAATATTGTCAAAGTTCTTACACATAAGATGAATGTAGAGCCTACATTTCCAACTAAACGTTGTATTATTAGGAAAAGTCAATTTGATGAAACTGATCACGATGGAGAAATACAATCAGTTAGGGATTCTTTCAGAGTTAATTACTTTCTAGTTGCTGTGGATATGGCAATTGCTTCGTTGAAGAATAGATTTGAACAATTAACGAAATTTGAAAGTATTTTTGAATTCTTATTTGATTCAAAGAAATTGAGGCCGTTAGATGATAACAAATTAAGAAAATGTTGCACTAATTTTACAACAACTTTTTCTAATGATAATGTATCATATGTCGATTTAGATGATCTTTTTTTCTGAATTAAAAGCATTGCAAATGACTTTGCTAAATGAGTTAATGTCATCAGTTAAAATTTTTAGAATTTGTTAAAGCTGCAGATTTTTATCTAAATGCTTTAATTGCTTATTGAATTCTACTAACTATACCTATGATTGTAGCATCAGTTGAGAGAAAATTTTCAAAGTTAAAATTATTGAAAACCTACTTAAGATTATCAATGTCACAAGAAAGGTGGAATGATTTAGCTATTTTATGTATCGAGAAGGACATGTTGGACAATATCAATTTTGGTAATATTATTAATGATTTTGTATCTAGAAATGCACAGAGAAATTTTTTTTTCATAAATCATGATCATCTGTGTGTTTATTAATGCAATTCTCTTAGTGTTTTACTGTCTAATATTGATGTTCGATTGTTGTTATTGCTATGTTGTAGTTAATGTTACTATTTTTAATGATTTTATTGTTATTGACATTTGTAAGATATTATTAGCTGACTTTATGATTATTTAATATTTTGTTAAGTATGTGGATTTATAAATTGGGTCACTTATGTATGTATATTAAATTTTAATTATAAAATTATGCTTTTAAAATTTACATGTTTGCATATTCTTAATTTTTTGGGACCTTTTTTTTAACTGTAGCCAAGGCCTATAAAACGTTATGATCGGCCAATCCTAGTCCTCAACTTTTAGTCTTAAATTATATTAATTAAGCTGTTTTCTATCATCTGAGCACACTATATTGATGAGCCATTTTCAGACACATTACGTCAGAAGTATTTAGGAATTGTAAAAACAATTAGCTGTACACGAATAGCGAAAGGGAATACTCATCAGAATTGGAGGACCATGATTTTATTCTCGTACTGTATAGGAAGATGGCTGACCATCTACGTCAGAACAGAAACAGGATTAAGAATGCTTGTTCTAACTTTCCTCCTCTTGTTGATGAGAATTTAGGAAACAAAAAGAGCAAGAAAGAACCAAACGTTGGCATTGAAGAGAATAGTCAAAGAGCTTCCAATTTTGATGTTAATCTGTCTAGTTCACATAAATGATGGGGATTGGACGACCAAAAAAAAAAAAAAGAGCAATTTGGTCATCTAACATTAGTCCGTTGAATTTGGCCTCCTCTTCTCCACCTTGAGATCTTTTTTGGTGCGTAACCTAACTGCTCAGTTTCCAGCTCAGCTTTGAAGCAACAATTTCATGCTTTGGAGAATACTCCTGAAACCAAAACATTTTAACGTTTGTCATAAACTTGAGAGAGTTGAAAGGGCAAGGAAGAAACAGGCTATTTATGTACACCTACCTCCATTTTCTTCACCAGCTCTCTTGGGGTAGGAGCTGATACAATGATATGGCGTGCACTTGGCTTGATAAAACCTTCCTCTATTGCTTTGTCAATGAACGACAACAGTGCGTTGTAATATCCATCCACATTCAGCAATCCCACCTGCAAATAATCAAACTGATTAACCATTTGCGTATTTGCAAATGTGGGAGGAGAAGGATTAACGTTCTTTACTGGCTTGTCATGGATGCCAAGTTGGGCCCAAGTTATAACTTCAAGGAGCTCTTCCAGGGTACCATAGCCACCTGCATACACAATTAGTTCTAGTTAAAGATTTTTCTTTCTTCTCAAAAGGTCACCATGATCAAGAATCGCTTGGGCCTTGAGGTCCAATTTGACAAAGCATATGCAATTGGGCTGGCCACACTGCTATTGCAGCCCTACTAACCTGTTTAAAAAATATATATTTACTCATCCCGACTGAAACCATACTGTAGAATGCGATCTCTCTGTGTTCCAGTTGACTTTAATGTGGAAAATATATGGTTATGATCGAGTATCACATGACAAAGGACTGGTATCATATATAAAGGACCACTCATGAAAGGAGGACTACTCAGAAGCCTAATCTTCAGTGTCAGAGGATGAAGACCAGTGGCTAGGGTTTCAAGAGTTACTCCCTAATCGGGGATATTCTGGTGATGACCAATCCCAGGAAGTCCTTTTGAGTTTTCATTTTTCTCTCAGATTTTGTCTACAAGTCCTTAGTAGTTGTAGCATAAAGCAGGTGCTCTTATTAGCTAACTTATGCCGTTTCAGCGGAAGTTCACATGATACACGTTTCTGACACAAACGGGTAAGACATTTGAGAACCGCACGTTAACCTAAACCACTTCCCAATTCCCATGTAACCTGGAAATGTACGTACTTGTTTGAGTGGTAAGCATCTCCATATTTATACATGGCAAATGTTTCCCAAATGATTGTTCAATAGTTCTCCCATGGTGAAGCTAGGGGATTGTTTGTCATCTCTAAACCATTTTAAACTTCTTTTGGTCTTCAAGCATCAAGTTTCAGACTGAAGAGCTCACTTTTGTAAGAGTATAAAGAAAAATCCCAGTTCATATTGACCAACCTGGCAGTGCAATGAAGGCATCAGACTGTCTAGCCATCTCAGCCTTCCTTTGGTGCATATCAGCAACTGCCTTCACTTCCCCTACTGTTTCTCCCGTTATCTGCAAATTACAGTGCCCAAGGTCCGAGGTCAATACAAAACAACGCACAAGAGACACCAAGTCCTTTAGGGAGAGTGCCTTCCCCACACACACACACACACACTCTCTCATAGAGAGAGAGAGAGAGAGAAGCAGAGAAGCAATGATGAGGGTAGCAGGAGTGGTGGGCTCAAACAAAAGTCATAAAAAAAGAAAAAAGAAAGATGACTATATTACAAACAGAAAAGCGACAATATCCACACCTTATGATCCTAATGCGTTACTTTTAACAACTGCAATATACAAAGGAAAACAAAAAGACTGTGACCTGAAATATCTGACTTATCATAAGAATCTTAGCAAGTGGGTGTATAAAACGTACCAGAGAGGAACAAAAAGTTGAAAACCCAGATGCAAAAACCATGGTAGAAGGTCCAACTTAGAAGTTAGATGACCCAATAAAATCCAACTCTTTTCAAGCTAGCAAAGGAAGGGTAGAAAATAATGTATAAAATTAGCTATCATAGAAGATTTGAGAAAAGGAAACGGCCAAGAAAAAGAAGGGAACTATTTCAAAAAGAAGCAAATAGTTATCTATCAATCTCTGTCTCGCACATGTACTCAGAGACACAAACACACACGTCTCAAGTTTGATGCGTATGTTCATATTAGAAATGGTACAATAAGAAGCTCTTAGTGATTGACAGGTCGTTACTAATATTTTTATTTTTGTTTATTTTAAAGCTCTTATAAAAATTACAAAAATAAATAAACAAGGTTAAAAATATATTTTATTTTATTTCATTTTATTTTTTGTAAGCGTAAAAATGGGCCTTATTGGTGATTGATAGGCGTAAGAAGAAGCATACCTCTCTGGGCATGAGTGTCTTGGGAATAATTCTGCAGACAAAACCAAGATAAAAGTCGGTCACTGGGAAGAAGATAAAAATTCTCTTCGTAGTCAATTGTCAAAACGACAAAATAAAGAAGCTTAGAAACGAAAATCATAGATGTCGTACCCAATCACATGGCGGCCGCCATCATAAACAGCTTGAGAAACCGACCCC
This sequence comes from Erythroxylum roraimae, assembly GCA_027568915.1. Lineage (NCBI taxonomy): Eukaryota > Viridiplantae > Streptophyta > Magnoliopsida > Malpighiales > Erythroxylaceae > Erythroxylum > Erythroxylum roraimae. The sequence goes on along the minus strand of JAOSBL010000211.1, from coordinate 7,185,425 downwards.
ATCAATCCAACACTACCTCCACCATATACAAGGTCAATATTTCTCGACACCTTGAAGAAAAATAAGCACTCTTATGTCAAACAGTTTTTAATTTGTGTAGCCATGAGCGAACATTTACCTTAAAAGCATGGACAAGGAAATGAACCATGATGCACAAAATGCCAATTTATTGAAACACTAGAACGTTCACGTATTCACTCTTTGCAATGGATTTGATGTCAAATGCATCTCAGAGACAGAGAAATGACATTTGTTGAATATTGAAACCAAGTTTGGAGTTGAATACTGAAAGCAGATGGAGTTGTTCATCAAATTCTTCAACCATGAGTTCCAATTCCTAGAACCCACGTATGCAATGTAATAAGACCCATGAATGGGATCATCAATTACGGATTTTATAACGAAAAAAGCTTAGTAAAAGAAGGCAATAAAGAAATAACAGAACCAGAAACAACTCGGACGACTCAGAAATCAATAACTGAAACAGAGCCGAAACAGAGCCAAAACAGAGGAACCGGAGCAGGAAAGCAAAACGAAAATACAAGTTCTAGCGACAGTACAGACATTAAAGGAGCACTGACAGAAGTTTAACAAGTGCTAGAAAGAAAGAAAAACTGAAACTTTTACAGAAATTAGAAAATTGGAAGAAGAGAAACAGAGATTTAAATCACAAATGAAAGCCAGCAGCCAGAAATAGAGAAGCATTCATACCAGTTCTCTTCCGAGCTCAACAGCAGCCTCTTTGTAGCTGTTCTTTTTTCCTGGACTACTTCCACAAAACACACAAATTCTCTTGAATTTGGATTGTTTCATTGTCATCTCCATCTTTCTCTGTCCCTCTCTGTATCACGAACCAAGAGCTTATCTTCAATTTGTTCAAGTGACCCACCAGAGCTTGACAAAGTTTTGGGAGTGGATTCGTGCATATATATAACCAGAGAGCACCAGCGTACATATTAGCACGCGTAAAAATTCCATACCCTGTAGTCCATACTTTTAAGGACAGTGACGCAGTCTTTCGCCTCCCCTCCACTTGTTGCTTAGCAAACTCGTCACCCAATTAGATTTTTCTTGAAGCCCACTCACCCATTTGCTTGGAAAGACGAGGCTAAACTTAAATGTTCTAATTAAGCTCTAATTTCACATTGTCTATAATTAACTGTCACGTTCGAGTCTTCTAACTGAAAACAGAAAAGTTTTCCAAGTTAATCATGGAATTGATTATATTGATTTCTTTGGTTCATAATAAACTAGCAATCAAGGTCAATTTTGGAATTGGCTTGTCTGAAAAGAGAAATGTATTCCGGTGAGTAATAATAGTTTTATCAAGAGTTGTGTTTTAAGTCCATGCATGATACTTCATGTTTTCCTTCTTTATGCAGGCGGCTTCCTTCCTTTTTCTACTTTTCGGTGGCCTTCTCTTTTGCATTTGCATGTTAGCCATAGGTTGTTTAAAATAACTGAGAAATGTGGTTTCAAATACAGTAATATACTGCTCCGTGAAACATGTTTATTTGATTATAAGAGTATGATGACCCTTTACTTGAATGAATTGGCTCAAACCACATTGTGAACCCATGTTTATTGAACTTTCTTCTTGACTGACAATCAAACTTATAAGTTTACTTATTTGTTTAATAGTGAAACTCTAATTATCTTAACGTTAAATATAGCTAAAAGATAAATACAATACGCAAGAGTAAAACTTTAGTAGAAGATTAATAGATTTCCGAAGGGCAAATATCTCCTAATCACTTGGTATATTTTTTGATATAGAAGTGATGCAATGTCTTTAAGACATTATTATCCTCTAAATAGAAGAACAAAATAGATTAGATTAACGAAGCTATATTTTCATCTTATTGTCTAGAGAACCAAATCTGAATTATTAAAATATAAAATTTTAACTTTATAAAAAACTGGATCTTTCGTCGAAATTTCTGTAGTAACTGATCAAAGTCGTACCATTTTTCCTTGCAGAGATTGATGAATTTAACAATGCTACATAAAATATTGGCCATGTCAGATTAAAAGTGGAAGACGACAAGTAAAAGAGGTGAGCAGAGTAGATAAAGAGGGGATGAGAGGACAGACGGTGTCTGAGGACCCATCTTACATGTACCCTCAACAAGCCTTTTATTACAAGACATGCTTGTTGTATGCATAGGAAACACTAAATATTTTCATTACACCATATAACAAACAAAACTTCCTTCCTTCGTTTCCCCACATTCTCCAATCCCTGCTCCATCAAACTTGCTGTCCCACTCCCTACCCTCTCCTTTCCACCACTTTACCTTCTTCTTTAATTTCCATGCATTGATTTTCCCTGATTAACTTTTTGCACCTTCTTCTTCGTTAATTAAACTCTTTACCATCCATTTGCATTACGTAGTGTAAGCCAACCATTGTCACCTTTTAGTAGCCAAAATAGCAATTATCTGTCCATTTATATACGGTGCCTGAAAGTCAAGACCATAAAGCTTATGGCTAAATCATAGATAAATTCCGGTACGTACTCCCTTCAATCATAAAACTTTTAATTGTAAATGGCTCTAATATTCCAAAGCACTAATGCATTACTTCCTTGATTTTCTTTACGTGATCTTAATCCGAGTGGGCCAATGGTTATCCTCTCTTCTGCCTCAAACTCAAACCTTTACTTGGTTTTCCTTACGTGACATTGACATTTAGCTTTCTTTGAAGAAGGTATGCTATGTCTTGGTTTTAACCTAACCGTGCAAGCACTGTATTATGGGCTTAGATATGCTGAATTAAATGTGAAAACTGAGCATCTGATACAAGTATTTTTGGTGCATGAACTATGTTGGGTTTGTATTTAATTTGTTGATTCATCTTTGCTCATGTAATTTGTAAGTTTGTTGAACAAAATGAGACATTGAAACGTTAAGAGCAATGGTGGGGGGTGACTGCTCCATCTTTTTGACGCAGTAATGTCATATATGTAGCCCTACCAGCTCCCGACCTTGCCCTTTATTATCCTCTCTTCCCAATGCACCTAATAAGCTTTCACGCAAAACTTGCAGAGGTGCAATTGTAATTAATATTTCTTATTTTTCTTCTCTCATTTGCTTTTCACCCCATATTTACGCTACAAAAATAAGTTCCGTAAAGAAACTAAAGTTGGGTATCTTATCTTAGGTTAGTGCTTGACACAAGTTTAATGGTAAATCTAGAAGTGTTTTTACGTTTTCTCATTAAAAAATAAATGAAATTTAGGTAAATTAGAAACACATTTAACATAATTTTTTAAAGAATAATTATTATTACATTTATTTTTGGTCATTATATTTCAATTTAATCTCATATGATTTAGAGCAGACTTATAAACTTTTAATTTGCGACATTCAATATTAAAATTATGTGTTACTTACGTTTCATATAAAAAAATATACCACAATAAAAGATAAATTTTGCAATCTCCGTATCATTTTATAATAAATTTACTTGTGATGATAATTTTTTATTAAATTAAAGTAAGTAGGAATCTTTATTAGCTTCAAAATAAAATTCAATGTTAGAAATAATATATTTCTTTAAACAAGAAATTTCAAACCATCCAAATTGTATATATTGTGAAAACATTGTATATATATGTAAGTAAAGTGAAGATATTGTTCATTTTATCTAATGCAAGGAAATATTTACTAGTCAAATAAGTTCTAATACAATAACATGTAAACTCCAATAATACATTTCGATATTGTTGACATATTATCCGAAAATTACTAAGTTAATATTGATATTTAAAAAAGGGGTTAATTACCAAAAATAGCCAAAATTTTGTCAATTTTTCAATTGTAGTCTAACCTTTAAAAACTAGCAATAAAATGCCCAAATTTTCAATTTTTTCAATTCTAGTCCGAATTTTAAAAAGTAGCAATAAAACGCTCAAGCATTCATTTTTTTTTTTTCAATTATAACCTGACGTTAGTGTTTCCATTAAGTTTGCTAACGTAACTTGTCACGTGTTTCAGAAATCTTAACTATTAATACTCGTCAACCAAAATCAACACAACAAGTGAAGATTAATGAAACAACATCGTTTAATCACATAATTAAAACGATATTATTGTTTAAAAATGACCTAAATCAAATTGCGCAACCTTGACAATTTACACTTTGATTTCAGTTTGCTTTCTTAACACCCTCACTTTTTGATTTTTAGATTATGCAACCTTGACACCCTAACACTGAAGGTATTAAGAGAATGAACTAAAACTAAAGAACTTACTGATGCAGTACGTTATAATGCGAGTGTATTTTAAAATTTCAAAAGAACAAACAGAAAATAAAGGGCTGAGGGAGAACAACAGTTAACGTCGGGTTAGAATTAAAGAAAATTGATAAAGTTTAAGCATTTCATTGCCACTTTTTGAAGTTTGGGCTAGAAATTGAAAAAATGAAAATTTAGACATTTTGTTACTATTTTTTAAAGTTTAGGTTATAATTGAAAATTTGACGAAAGTTTGGCTTTTTTTGTAATTATCCCTTAAAAAATTCATAGCCAATGATTAGTGAGTGTTAGTAATTATTAATATTATAAATAATGATCAAATAATTTATCACTTATACTAAGTACAAAAAATCATGTTAACAATCTTAGGACAGTGTTGCTTTACCCATTAGTATAATCAAAATTGCAGATATGTCCTCATCTCTGGAACATGCACGTCAGTCGGCCGTGCAGTGGACTCTACAATTAATTTCAAGTTTCAACTAATTTTCCGAGAAACGATTGCCAGAGTCCTTTCCTTTGTTGGTACGCGTTTGGATAGGATAAACTTGAGGAGATACCCTTATCTGACACGTGAACTTCCCAGGGACCAAGCGATAGGCATAGATATGTGCCATTTTTCTGGTGGGTGATGGCTTTGCGAAAGAAAAACAACGTTATTAGTGGCCATGTACAAATTCCTTTTCATCAAAATAAGCCAATTATAACCCGACACATGCTAAAGGTCGTGGACAAATTGACTTGCCCAAAGCTTTAGGTACTATGTATGATGGATGTACCATCGGAACTCAGATGTTTTGTGAGAGCAAGGCCCTCGCAGTTTGGATTGAGGCACTTGGCCTTCTTGTTTCACCTAATATGACGATTATCCGTCCATTCACTGCCATTCTATTGTGTACTTATATAGAAATGTAAGGATTGTTATGCTCAGCTTTTTATTGGAAAAGATTTGTTGCACTAGTTTATGTTTCGTGGGGAGGCTTTTACAATCATTTCCCTTTTCTTTATAATGCTTTCGCCTTCCATTTTTCCTCTTAGCTTTCTTCTCAGGATTTGCCAAGTCACTGGCAAAGAAAAGTCGAATAATTGAAACCATTCTTATAGCTTATTTTCAGTCTCTATACCTCACTGAAGTAGAAGCTTGATAAGTATCAGAATCATAAATATTGTCTAAGTGGGAAGCTGGAAGCAAATGGTTGAGCCTTCCTGCAGCGTCAAGTTCCTGGGGTTAACCAACCATATGCATGATCTGCTGGTCCGGTCCCACATTTGTGCTAATGACACAATTTGAGTTCCACTTAATTATGAATTGGTGGAAATCCTACAAGGATATAATTGATCTATTTCTTTCTCCCTCCACTATCCTTGGTTTATGATGATAATAAGCCTTTTTGGCATTGTGGGTGTGTGTTCTATGATATGCCCATTTCAGCCTACTCATGCACCAGTCTATGTTTAACTCTTTGAGATCAGCTCTTGTCTCTCCTACCTTAAGGAACACCTGATCCCACCACGCATATCCTTTTCTTTTAACTGATCAAATCCACCTCCTGCCTCACTTGGATATATATGATGCTATTTTGCCAACGCTTATGACTGCTGCCGCGTCTACCAAACCCCACCCCAAACTATATCTGTCACATGCATCTTCTTTCTCATCCTAATTATGAGGAATTTTAATTTGTTCTGCCCATCTGAAAGCCAGTTCCGTTTGTATAGAGAACTAGTAAAGTAGGAGCCAACCAATTTAACTCTTTTGAAACAAAAATAATTAAATATCTTTTTACATTAGATATAAGAAAATAATTTTATTTTACAAAAACATTCCTTATGGCATGCATTTATTGGGACGAGAAGACTTCCCGTTAAGCTTTCGTTGAGTAATAGAAAGTAGAAACTATTTAATTAGCTTCCAAAGATACACTAAATTAAGTTTTGAGGAGATAAGGCAGACGTCTCTTTCATCAAGGGAAATTTCTACTTTCTATTGTGAGGACCACACGGTATCAAGTAAATGGTTTTTCTTCCCAAAAGCGTAGATTCTTAATTGACTTCGATATTTCGGAAGTAGATTTTTTTTTTTTGGCCTTTAAAACAGAAAATGATGTTTTATTCTTTTCAAAGAATATTCGGATATGTAATTAAATTTTAACTGAAAGTGGAATTTTCTATTTCGTTCTTTAATGTTTACTTTGAGTAAATTTCTTGCACAGGAAGCCATCTCTCCTTTCAACGACAATGAAGCAAGTTGAAGGAAATATTCCTGTTGAAAACGAGACCAATGTTGTATGCTTTACTGATGTTCATTGGTCATGGTTAGTCAATTCCTTCTTCTTCTTTTTTTCTTCTCTATTTCATATGTGAAAGTAGCTTTCTTTTCCTTTCTTTTTCTGCCACCGCCATTCATAAGTACACATCTACTTGCCTTTTCTACCTCTACAAACGATGAGAGCTAATGAAGTTCTAATCATCACATACTTGGATGACGCATTATAACTTCTAATAATTAATGCAGCTAATGCCATATTACTCTTAACTAATTAGTTCTATTAATTAATACAAAAGTAAAGTCTTTTAGTAATTGAACATACAAAGAAAATATTATTAGAATGTTACTTACATTTGACTGTTGATTTTGCAACATATATAATTAATTAAATCTACTATTTTTCTTCATATATTTTGTTAATTATATTTGATATTTTAACATTAATGGTAACTTTTTTGAAATACTTACAGTATAATTGAAATTACAATTACATTATAATTTTGAAGTTCAATTTGTATTTATATATTATTCTTAAATCTTTCATATTTGTAGTTTAATCAAGATAATATCTTGATAAATGATAAAAAGTTAAAACTAGCACACATTAGGTTTCTTTCCTAAAAATTGTAATTGATCTCATAAATTAAAATACGAAGATAAATAAATATGTGAGTGTTTATTAGAAATAATAAATATACAGATCTAACTCAATTATGAGGATCCCAAATAGATTTTTGTGAATTTTCTTATTATCATAGTTATGTAATTGATTCTTATACTAAAGATTATCAAAGGATCTCACGTAAAAATTATTATATTTTGATGTTATTTATGACTTATTCTATTTAAGATAACTCGGTTGGTATTACTTGGATATAGTAAAAATCATATAAAGATAGTTGAGTAAATTAACAAATGAATCGTTACTTTAAAGTAATTAGAGAAAATGTTCCAATGTTCTTAATTAGTAGCGATTTAAAAAATTATTTGGTCAGAATGAATTGAGATTTAAAAAAGTATTTTTCAAATATTAATTATTAATCAATGATTAATTAACAAGAATGAACCTAATTGAATTTAAAAGAGTAGAATCTAAATTCATAATTTATGTCTAATTGGAATATTGGATGGTAAAAAAATTAAATTATATACCATAACTATGGACAAGTTGAATCAAACCATTTTGATATTTTTAATATTTGGATAGTTACGATAAGTTACTGGACATCAATCTTAATCTATAGTAATAAATTGTTTAAAGACAAATTAAAAGAAGTTTTTTTTAGTTATAAATTATAGATATAATTTATAATCGTTGACAACATGTTAAAAACTCAATAGGTCACACATAAAAGAGCAATTAAAAAGAGAAAATTAATTTAAATTAAGTTAAGCTTAATTGTAAAGTTTGAGAGATTTAAGAATCAAAAATTAGATATTTGATTTTATTAAAATTATAATTAGTGTTAGACTTTATATATAATTAGAAAGTTGAATTTTATGAAGAAAGAAAATGTATTATTTTTCTCTACAGTTAAAGGTTGGACATGTTGATAGCTTGTGGTTAATGGTTCAAGAAAAAAAAATTATACGAGAATTTGAATTATGTACGTCTCAACCTTTTTATTTATGATTCATACTATTTTATTTGATCAGAAAATTATAAAAGTTATTTTTCACTGTGTTTGTGTTTGGACTATAGTAAGTTTCCCAAAAAAAAAATATTTGACTAATTAATAAATTATTTAGACCTCTTAATTTAAATTCAAATAATAAAAATATTATGTGGATATTTGTGAATTAACCATATAGTCTATTTACTTTCTCTAAAAGCAACTTATATCTTCTTGTGGTAGTCTTCTATATAAATATAATAAGATCTAATCTTGATGTTTTCAATATTGTCATATATCATTTAAAATATGAAAGAATAACCTAAAAATAATATGGTGGAAACATATCTTAGTTGAACATTTTTATATCTTAATTAATAAAATAAATAATTATCAATCATTTTTAAGTGTTCAAAGAACCATTTTGTAATTAAAAATATGGATTGACTCTTTTGAAGGAACAGCAATGTATATGTTTTATAGTTTACTACTATTTCTTCGTGTCACTATCAATTCAATCAAGTAGTAATCAAACTGGTTTCATGACTATAAAATCACCTCCATAAATTCAAAAAGAGAAAGAAATATAGGAACCAAGTAATCCACAATAAACTATTATCCCATAAAAAAGTTAGAAAAGGAAATGCCAATTTGTTTTCATTTAGTGAATATTTAAATCTGATATCCAACTTAAATTTAATGAGTACTCAAAACATGAGTGCAGTTGAGTCTGAATCTGACACTTTCAGATATTAAAATCTCCATAAATGGATCAAAATAAAAAAAAACCAGAGCTAATTGCAGTAAAGTACTCTCAATGGTTCATTAGCAAACGGACATACGTATGACAAAAAAAGGTGAAGGGATATATGGGAAGACAACGTGACATATTCTGGGTGCTTTAGCTAGGTAAAGAGTCCTTTCCGCAAAGCATACAACGCTTCAGTCCCTACAATAAAATGGAGAGTGTACACATGTATTCTTGAGGCTGAGGAATATTCTTTCGACGGGTGACACTGTTGGTACAGTTATATTAGTTATAGAGGAAAAGCCATAGCCCCAAAGAACTATTATCCACTCAGTCCTTTTGACATATCCAATAACTTGTTATTAGTTAATGCCGTCTTATTAACTACTTTTTCAAGTTTTTTATTCTCTTTGGAATCTGGTATACATGTATATATATATAATTTGCCTATAGGAAAAGTAGAGCATCAACAGCCAAATGTCTGGTGATTTTCAACTTTTGACAAACAAGGTCTTTTAATTTTTCTAACAAAAGTGACCACCGACTTCTGTTTTGTCTATTAAAGAGGAAGGAATATGACGTTATTTTCAGTCTCTGTATCTCTCGTATGTTCATATTCAAGTCACTTTCTTCCAATTTCAACATCATTGTTAACTTTCAACCATATCACAGTCAAATGAATAAAGAAAAAAACTATATGAATATTAATTATAAAGGAGTAGGAGAATATGCAAACGTATTTGGTGTAGAAAGGGCTTGTCGGCAGCATGAGAGTGTTGACGCGTTATTTTTGGTAATGAAATGGCTGTGCATGCCGATGGTGAGTATAGCTTTGAATCTTGATTCTTTATTATAAATAGAGTATTATATATATGTGTGTGTGGTAAATTAAACTCGAAAATAACGGATAACCATTTATTGGCTACGATTTATTTTTAGTTTTCTTTTATTGGTGGGTTTATCGCCATACAACTATGCCTTAGTAAAGAAAAATGAAAAAGAAATGGCAGTTTTACTAGTATATATTGCTTATGGCAATAATGATTAATTGATTTTTTTTATTTCTCAAAATGTCTCGATTATTTTTACTTGGTAATTAAAAAGATTTTTTGATTGATGCTTGAGGTCCAAAAACTTGAACTAAAATGGCAAGTCATGAACTCCCAAATCCCATTATGTCACTAGTTAGTATCAGTGAGTTAGGGTTCACTGTATATTTCTGCTAAATGTGAAGGCTAACATTTTATCCAGTTCGCTGGTTTACGATAAGGATTGTCATTTGTTTGATATTCAAAGTGTCATAGATATGTGCTAATACTCTTCTAGCTAACTTTGGTTTTTAAATTTAAATAAAATCCCTGTTATTTGCATCAGATCAATTGAAAATAGGCTAATGAATTTCTGAAGGTTTCAGATTTGATTGAGGTACAAAAGAGATAAGTCATTCAAATAAGCGAGTGAAAAAGCATTGTAGTGTTCCCTATTTGGTACGTAACCGAGTCCTCTTCATACACTCACTTTAGATTGAAGATAACTTAGTAGACATTGTGGTGAAGTGGAACTCAAAGAAGAATGTTTGAGTTCTATTGCCACGTGCTTTGAACTTGAGCCAGCGGATTCTTAGAGGGGAAAAAAAAAAACATAATTGCATTTATACATTTCTTATCAATTTTATGATTATATCAATTTTTACAAAAAAAAATTCTCTTAAAGAAAGGAAATGAAAATTTGCTTCTCTTCATTCTATACATGCAATACAAAGTATGTATCTTTAATTTGTTTAGAGGAAGTGAACTGAGTTAAAGCATACAAGCACTCATCTACGGTTGAAACTAATTTAAAGAAAATCCGACAAAATTTTCCAATGACATTTTCTTACCTTTAATGGTTATGACCAATAATTCCTTTATGTCTTAACCCAAAAGAGAAACTTTGTCTATTAGATAAGAGTACCCTCACTCTTGTTTTTCATGATAAACCCATCATTAATTTGTGCTAACTAATTTGATCATAAACGTATTTCCATATTGAATGGAGGGTGCCCTGATATAACCGTCTTTATGTAATAACTTGTATCATGAATTGAATTGTGATTATACAAACTACACACCATAACAACATAGTCTAAGAAAAGAAGAAGAATTTCATACTTACTGAAGACTCAGTGATCATAAGAACATGTGTCATAAGAACACGAGACACGGCAATATGAGCACAAATTACAAATTATTAGTCTACAAATCATTTTATTGTTAAAATAGATATGTACCCACACACACACACATATAGTTGCCATTGAACTAAGTCATGTAAATTACAGGGGAAATTGCCCCTTCAAGTCTAGGATTCTTAAACTTATCCCATTGACCACCTTCAAATCTACGGAATTAAACCACAATACCAATAAGAGTACTTGTATATGTAGTAGCTTCTTGTGAATGACAATGAACTCATCTTTACTTATTGCTTGTATCAGGATTAAAGCGCCAAGTTAAATTCTTTTTATATATAAAATACACTTAATTTTTGTACGTAAGAAAATTAATTAAATAGATGGTAAAAAGAGAAGTTTGGAAGAACGAATGATACGATATAGCTGAATAGTAATATCCTGTTTAAAGTCCTGATTTAAATGGGAAAAAGTCCTTTTTGCATAAGTAAAATTTAAAACGAAAAAATTTTCACATGGTTCAAATTCGTATGCTACAATTGTATGAAGTCGATAGCTTTAGTTGGCTATAATCTTATTAGTCAATCCATTACTAAAGATCTAAAATTCTATTTTTATGCATCATGAATAGCTCAATAACTGTATATAGTTCTACAGATATGAAACTTCAAAAGTGCTTGATTCATTTCTTCCCTCCCTTTTAATTAGAGCATAAAAAACACTGAAGAAATTGATTATATACTTATGCTGCTAGTATGTTGGCGTTGTACTTCCATAAGAATGTGAAACATGGTAGTTTGTGGGATATATGAGCAACTCTGGAGAACAATGGGTATCATGGAGGAATAAACTTTGATGGGTTATTCTTATTTTTCATTTTTCGGAAAATGCATATAAGTTTGCAATGAAGTGGTGAGAAAGAGAAAAGAAAAAACCCTAGTAGTTGCACAATCAGATAACTTCCCAATGCTGGAATAACGACCACACTGCGTTGATGATTGCTAGATGATGATATCACTTTTTTACAAAGCCACTAACTGTAATTATCCTCTTTGCATGATAAGCATGCCAACTTCATTGATTGTCTTCTTGACCATCGATCCTATATATATAAATATTTTAGAGCAACCAGAAACATAAATTTCGAACGATATATAAGTTGCTAATCCAGGTGTACGCCTACTGTTTGTCGGGAAGGTCATTTGTGTGTGGACTGCAAATACATGTGTATATGAACTTTTGAGAAAGATGATGTTGGATATTTTGTCGATAGCATATAGTGTTAGTCAGTTGAGTCAGAATCGCATGAAGCAGAAATCTTTCTTTTGGTGTTTCTTCTTTGCCACTTCAGAGATTTGATATGTATGTTGGTCATATACACAAAACAAAATAAACATAATGGGATAGCATGATCATCCTCTGCTGGTGGATATCTCCACATATGGGCTCCCTTTATTGTTCCAATCATCACTTTTTTGTCCCCAAAAAATAAAAAGAAGACACTGCTCGATAACTCTCAGATGTGTCTCTGTTTTATTCTCTCAATTTGTGTTTGTATAGTTCTAATTACGGAACTGAAAAACGACGTATCATGTTATAATAGAGACTTAAGGTTCGATGAGGTATGTAAACTTAAAGAAAACAAAATAAGTATCTTTGTTAATAATTTAAGAAGAGAAGGATTTTGAAATCCAACTTTTAATCATGTCTATCCCATTTCCTAAGTGCTTACTCTACAGAATCTGATGTTTTTTTTTTTATAAATAATATTGGTGCACCCACACATGATAACGATCAAGTAATCTTGGAATAATAAAATATCAGGTCAAAATTTATAGACTGTACCATCATGTTCCACCATTTCTGTTGGTCGTAGAACAGTTAGTTTTGCGATGATTCTATAAAAAGCATTTTCAAAAACAATTTCAAAGCTTTAAAATTTTTTTTCCTTGGCCACGGATTTAAGTTGAGTTTTGTGATCCTAATGACTTCCAAGATCTATGCATGTTCAGGTTTTACTCATACAAATCTTCCTGAGAAGCTACGAGTAAGTTACCCATACATGTTTTTGGACATATTCCAACTAATTACCATGTATAATGATGATACCATATCGTGCTACAAATGACATATTTGAAAGTAGTTTCGAACAATCCATAAAGTCTTCCCTTCAGTTTGGATTACTTGGAGACTTTCTGTTAATTTTAATAAAGAGAGGATTAGGCCTGTTATAAAGAGAGGATTAGGTCACAACCCATCTTTTGCTTTGATTCACAAGGTTCTTTGCCCCTTTTGTTGGGTAACTAATTTCAACGGTCAAGGACATAATGACGGTCTAGAGAGATTTGTTCCAATGTCTATGGCTTTATTAACCAAACTTGATTGTCTTCTCCGATGCTAACATAATTACTAAGGAAACACCTAACTGATCCAGAAGGTTAAATCATGAGTACTTTCTTTAAATCATCGTTTTTCTACTTCTTTTCTTCATTGAATCGCTTAATTTAGCTGCAAGAACTAAGAATTCGATAAAGTGTATTATAAGCTGTTATTATTATATTTGGAAACAGAACTAATAAGCCAGGCCAAGAGTCAAAGTGGGTCCAAGCAGGAATGACTAAACCCCCACCAGTAGGATTGGTGGCTTAACAAGTGGACCCATGAGTTTTGGACTATCCCTTGCAAAAAGAAGCTGATGTTGCATACGAATGTGGGACTCTGACTAAGTTATTGGGTCCCTTTCCACTGATGCTGCTCCTCTTTTTGAGGTAATTTCATGTTTCACTCCATCAGTTTGTCCAGCACTCTTTAGCTAACATTGAGCAAAACAACCTTCTCCACAAAGTGACAGCCCATTTCCCTTTGTTAAAAGTGCCCTTATGCTCTTATGCTCTTTCACTCTCTTATTCTTTTGTTTTAAGCAAAATGTAAATTTCAATAAAAATATATTTGCAACTCTTTCTAATTCTCTCCTAGATTTCTAATTCTCCTGTATGTAAATTAATAAAGGAATGGACATTACTAATGTACTCTTTTGTAATTTTTTGATAGTTAAATTAAGTCTTATATAAATGTATGGCTTATAATAATAACTAAGACAATTTACTTATTAATGTTTATATTAAATAGTAATTAATAAATATTTAATTTAATTTTTCATATAGTAATTCAAAAAATTAGTAGAAAACTCTTAAATAAAACTTGTCTTATTTTTTATACAAAATTTTGAAGTTCTTGAGATTCAAATTCATGACTTCTATTGAAGAAGACTCTTTGAGAGCCCTCCCTTCATCATTCATACCACTTCTCTCGAGGCATGATTTAGTAGAGTCCGTAACACTACATTTCATGTTTTGTATGAACTAGAACTTAACAACAATTATGGCCTAAAATCGCATCTTTCAAATCAAAATGGAGTCTTAAGGTTAGTGTATGATGGATCAAAAAGAAGAGAATCCGAGGCCAAAAATGCTCTAATTTCAGTTTTCTTTTTAGTTAACGTAGAACTAACAAATGTTATGTAACACATAACAGTATCTTAGTTACATATCACGGATCAAACGTGAAAGAGCAAGAAATGAAGAAATGCGGAAAATACTTGATTTCGGTCTCCATAACTTCAAACGAGCTTTTCGAAGCCGAAACGAGCGCGAATTCACCGCCGCCTTCATGAGAATTGCTCTTCGGGTCGCGGGTAAGGTCTTTCTATAGTTTTTTAAAAACGTAAACTCTTTTAACGGGTCAGAGAATCCTTATGCTTACGATTGATATATGAGCAATTACAAGAGACTTTAACCTTTATATATAGTTTCCATATTGAGCTTTCCCATCACAAGCCCGATATGGGTCCGGTCCACACTGATTAAGATCAATTTTTCAAACAGACTTCGACCCATTGATTTAGGTCATTTATTGGGCCACTTTATTATCTTTATCTGGATCAAATTACGTAACTTAACTAATAAGTTATTAAAAAAACTGAAAAATGCAATTAATAGTTGTCCAACTTTATGAGATAAAACAAAATTGTCCAACATTCTCCCCCATGGACAAGCATTAATTGCAGTTTTGACTCTAGTTTAAAACAATTTAAAAACTTAGTTAAGCCATGCTACTGAATTAGTCGGCTGAGTTTAAAATAGAACATTTGATTCAAAGACAACGAAAGTCCATCATTCCCTCCTACAAGGCTTTCGATATCAAAAAGTATCAAATACATGTGTCTTGTGCGAAACAGATCCAATACAATCACATATACCTAATACCTCACTAACATGAATGAGAAAATGGAGTGTGGCAAATTAAGATGATACCTTTATGATCTAAATTATATCATTTTCGTTTGTAGGTCTCGATTTCTCCAACTTTATGCTAAATCACATATGCTAAATTGCATTAGAGATATCCTGTTTTCTCTCACCAAATGTTAAATAACATTAGAGAAAACTTGTTTCCTCTCACCAATGCTAAACTTAGAGAAAACCTTTATATTCTCCAATTGAATGTTAAACTGCATTAGAGAACTTTTATGAGATTAAAAACTTATATCCCCTATGTCATGTCAAACTTTATGGATATTCGTATAAAACTGTATGTGTCTTAATAACATAAGCTTAAGGTCAATCTGTATATATGCCCAATGACCTTTAAATGCTTCAAATTGACACAAATCTAAAGATTTTCATACGTATTATGACATTGTATGATAACACGTATTACTGAGAATAAACGATGATCATCTTTATTGATGAACCATCATACTATCATAATACATTCAAATGTACAAATGTACATGGAGCAAACATAACAATCTCCTAACTAACAGTGTCTAAGGACGTCAAAACACTCATATTATATACTTGTATCACAAAAACAAGTGGGCAAAGTCCTTTAGTTAAAGGATCGACTATCATTTTATCAATCCTTAAATGCTCCAAATCTTAATGTCACCTTTTTGTATCAACATCTTTATGGCCAAATAATTGACCTTTAAATGCTAAGACCCTATGATATTATTTGTTGTTATTAAACAATATAACAAGAAGATTACTACAGTACAACCAAATGGGTCTAGCCACTAAATCAACCACAGACAACTCAGAAATGAAGTTTCTGAGCTAAATCATCTGTGAAGCAGCCTCATAGTATGCACTCTGCATGCATGATTGAGGAAGTCACCCGTGTCTACTTGACACTCTTCCTCGACATTGTACCATCTGCAAACTTAAAACATGTAACCTTAAGTGAACTTTCGATCATCCAGACACATACCTAAATTTGAATATGAATTCCCTACGAGGTTTAGTCTGTTGATTATGCTATATGTCAACATATAATCCTCAGTTCCTTTAAGTATCTAAACACTCACTTGACTGTATTCCAATGGTCTACACCTAGATTAACCAGAAATTGACCAAACAATCAAACAGTAAATGTAATGTCCCACCTAGGACATAACCAAGTATACATCAGGGTATCAATCATACTAGTATACGGAACATCCCTACATAACCAAGTATACATCAGGCTATCAATCATATTAGTATACGGAACATTCCTCATAGCCTCTCTTTTTACTTTATTATTTGGATATTGTGCCAAAGATTATGTCTCACTATGAGAGATAGGTGCTACGACAGGTTTACTGTTAACCGTAAACCTTTGTAACACATACTTAATGTATGCACTCTGTGAGAGACCTGATGAGTGTTGAGATCTATCTTGGTGAATTTGAATACTTAGGACAAAAGATGATACACCAAGGTCCTTCATGTCAAAGTTCTTGACCAAAAGTTGCTTAACCTTATACAACATGGTTAAGTAATTTGATGTGAGCAATATATCATCTACATGCAGTAATAGGAAGATAACTTTGCTCCCCCTGCCCTTATAATTCAAGCATCTTTTAACTTTATTTTTCATGAAACCGAAAGAGGTCAAAACCTCATCAAATATAAGGTATCACTTTCGGGAGGTTTAAAGTAAACCATATATTGATTTGTATAACACGCAAAGCATGTCAGTTTCATCTGGATCATGAAACCCTTTAAATTGTTTCATACAGACCTCTTTATAAGGGTCTTTATTCGAGAAGCGATTTTAACAACCATCTGATGTAACTCTTTATCATCATGAGCCACAACTGTTATAATCACTGAAAATGTATCCTACGAGGATACGAGAGAAATGGTAACATTAAAGTTAACCTTTTTCCTGAGTGAACCATTAGGCAACCGAGCCAGCTTATAAACCGCTGAACTTTATTCCAAAATCCTTTAAGTCTTGAACTTCATTTACAACTAATGGGTTTACAGTTCCACTGCAAATTAACTAGCTCCCTAGCCTTACTATGCTTCATGGATTGCGTCTCATCATTCATTGCATCCCACCACACATCCGTATTGGGTCCAGAAATAGCTTATGTAAAAGTCACTGGATTCAAAACATGTCTAATATCATAGTCCTGAACACCTAATAGACTATGTAATTAGATGGGATAGCAGGTCATCTCACTCTGGTGGATTTACCTAACTGTATTAGATCTTGTACCCCCAGGAACCACTATCTGTACAGGTATGAATTCCTGTTCCTATACAGGCACGGTACAGAGACCTAGATCCACGAGATCTAACTATATGAGTAGTGAATACATGATAATTGTAGTATCCGCCTTGCTATCATCCGAAGGGTCAAAGGGCCTACCATCATCATAGACATTGTACTCTAGAAATTTAGCTGTTTGTGATTCCATTATTCCAGTCCCCTTATATACAGTAAACGCTGTAGCCTTAAAATGGTCGAGGTATCTTACTAAATAGCAATGAGCGGAACGAGCATGCAATCTTTCTTTATAAGAATTATACTATCTTAGTAGGGCAGCCTCATACATGAATGTGTGCAAGGTTGAGTTTCTAAACTTCTAAATAATCAAGTAGAATGGCCTTGTTCAGCATCGACTTCTTCAAGTCCTTTAGGGTGCAGTTATGCCTTTCAGCAAAACACCAATTTGCTCAGAACTACTCAGGGTAGTGAATTAAGTCACTATTCTAACTGATTCCAAATATCTAGTAAACGAGCCTTTTAAAGTCCTGAAACACCATGTTTGCCATTATATTCTCCTCCATGATCAAATCAAACTATCTTGATGAATTTTCCTAATTGGTTCTCAACCTTCAATCTTTAAACAAGTAAACATAACTGTAATGAGAATAATCATCAACAAATGTCAGAATATATTTAGAATTGCACAATGCAACTATATAAGGTCTACTGATATCTTTATGTATCTGACTCAATAAGTCAAAAGCATAAGTTGACCTCAATATCCTTATTAGTCAACTTACCCCTGCAACAGTCAGCACATGTTCCTAAATCATTATAATCTAGAATTGAGAAATGTTTTCCTTGATCAATCTTTCAACTCTAGCTCTGAAAATGTGGCTTAAACTTTTATGTCACACCATGTATGACTTCTCATTCATTAGGGTTCTTCTTTTCATAACTTGTTTAGCAATATACGAAGAAGCATATATTTGATTCGGGGTAAGACACATTCTATACAAACCATATGACAAGAAAGTTATACTATTATGTTTTGCATTAAACAACAATTGTACAAAAAAAGCATTAAATATAAAACATTAACCTCTTTGTCCAAAATTGATCAAAAGATCACATATAAAATGTGCCGTGTAAAACTCAAATGAACCTTACAACAAGGTTCAGTACATATGTTCCCTATAGATATTACTTCTACTTTTTAATTGCTGTGAACCATCAGTTTCTCCTTCCATTTATTTGGCTTTATCTTGGATATGAACACTTGCATATCTAGGCTAAAGCATTGAAGTTTGGCTTTATTTGGCTTGAGTTTCTTCTCCTTAGCAACATAATGGGCTATCAAACCATTGAAGTCCGATTCCTCATCTAGCGAATAATATGTCATTACCAGATTACCAAACTTTGACGCGAGTGTGTTCAGAGTCTGGTGAACAATAAAGACATCAGAAAGAGGAATGTTCAACATCTTCAATCTACTATGAAAATGAATCATTCTTGATATGTACTCCATTCCTCCCCCTTCTCTCGTATACCTCATGGAGAATAATTCTTTCATCAAGACACTTTTCTCAACATTAGGTGAGACTGTGTACCACTAAGAGGCATTACCAAGAAACTCCTTTGCTATGTTAGTGTTCAAAAGTCCACTAAGCAGATGGTCAGGTATGGATCTCTTAATGGTCATTAGACATAATCTGTTAGATCGATCCTAGACTTTATAGGCTGCTTTATGAACTCTCGAGCTCATGGATGCAGGTGGAGATGACCTATCCGTCCGTATAGTCATATCGACCTTAGCTATCTCCATAGCATTCAATACATCCTCCATCCACTTCTTGTATTGAAACCGGTTAGAGTTTCAATGGTGACACTGATTTTGTTGACCGAAAAGACGACTTCAAAATCATAATACTTAAAATCAACATAAATGTAAAACAACAGCGATACTCAAAGTCATTAAATAGTATCTTTACTGAAAATTCGGTCACACATATTATGAAACACTCATAGGCTGAATACATAATGTATACAACTATACCTCCACATAAAAGTGATTAGAGTACAAATTATCAACTCTCATGACGCTACCATCTGTGGGCGAATAGATTATTTAAGTAACGACTTTTCTCTATCCAATGCCTTTATGCACATTTCAAAATCTCCTGTAAGGCCAACACCTGTGGGTAGAATAACCAAATATGAGACCAGAGACATCACCTAACGTGTAAGCAGAACAATTTAAAATACTGACTCAAAAGGTCACTATGGTGACTACATCCTCATCAGCACTCAAAAAGACCACAAACATAAGGGATACATTTTTCTGTTATGCTCACATTCTTTATGGGCACATGGTATGTGATAATGTAACATCAATAAATGCAAAAATCCAAATGCGCAGTCTCATGGTCACACACTTGTGCTGAAGATATCATCTGAAAACTTCATTTGAGACTTTTGCAAAGGAAAAATCTCAATAGAGCGACTATCGTGTATCATCGGATACTGAACCAACCACCCAAGACACGATAACCTTATGTATCTCCCTTATTGCAAGTTCGTTGCACGAAAATTCACTCAAAAATGGCTTTAGAATGTCTTAATTCCTTTCCTGAGTAACTATCATATGATTCCAAACACTGAACATGAGACCTGAGATACGAAAAGTTGACTCCCTCATGTGATGTTCGAAGTATGAAAATTCACTCGAAATCGGATTCAGAACGCCTTAATTCCTTTTCCTAGAGTTAAACTTTAATTTATTATTAATGTAATAAATCCAGAAAATGAAAAATTCACTTTATGAATTTTTCGGACCCGGAAACTGACCCAAAACACCCTAGAATACCCTTACGAAAAATCTGAAGTTTTTTTGTATTTTTTTAAATTACTATAGCTGCTGATGTCAACATGACGTCAGCAATGCATCAGCGCATTGTAGCGTTGACGTCATCCACTAATGTCAGTTGCGAGTGATCACACGTGTCGCCTAACGACGCGCCTCAACAGTGATTGGTGCGTGCATAACACGCGCAAAACGCGCGTTCACGCGCACTTATCCGATGGTAAATTATCTTGATCAAATTACGTAATTACGTAACTTAATCAATAAGTTATTGAAAAAACTAAAAAATACAATTACTAGTTATACAATTTTATAAAATAGGATAAAATTGTCCAACATGTCAACCATTACCCACAGTAGTTTTCAACGTAATTGATTACCACAAATCTTTTCTAGGTATCATATTATAAATAGGCTTGAATTTTAGAATCAGCTTTTACCTGAAACTTTAACCATTTCACTCCCAATTCAAAAGAAAAATAGAAAGACAACCAAATCAGTTTCCCTTTTCCATTTTTTTTTCCGACCGTCAAGGATGTTTTAGACTAAACTTTTTTAGGCTGTCATTAGTAAATAGGAGATCAATTCAAGAGACCACTCATATTCTTAATCTTTAGACAAGCAAAGTTGAAAGTTCACCAGTTGAACACCAATTAAAGTTAAGACTAGCTACCTACCCAAACGCATGCAAATCGAAGCTTCTTTTGCAAATCTCCATAATTCTTTTGTCCGCTTTGCTGGAAAAGGAGAAAAAGAAATAATTGGTGCCTTTAAAGGATTTGAAGTTTAGGCAAAAGATAAAGAAATTTATTCTTACAAATGACAACGAAAAACAAAACAACATTGATGTCCTAATAAAAGTATTGTCGAACCCTGTTCAAGAAGCGCAGTCAAAGATTATGGGCTCCGAAAGTTTTGCCAACGGAGACTTTTTCGAACCCACTTTCGCCCTTTTATTTTTCCAGATACTATATGGTATAATCCACGTCACTTCTACAAGTTCACTAAAGGTACAAGTATCAATTATTATTAATGCACTTATTAGAATATTAGCCCACTCATTTCGGTGCGTGGGCTCATCTTGTTTCTGGGCTTTGTAGAAAATGAATTGTGTAGTCCAAAATTCAAATTATAGTGAACAAATATAAGGGCATACAAAAACTATATATTTGTTTTCTTTGGACCATAAAATCCCATATCAAAGTTAAAAAAGAAAAAAGGATTGAATCCCCGCCCAACCTATTGGAAGAAGGTGGGTACTAAGGATTCACATCTCCAAAACAAATAAGTTTGGAGAAAACGTAAAATGGAAAACAATTTTTTGGATTTAATTAAAATAGTTTTAAAAATATTTAATCCTATCGATTGATTCTTTTTCTTAAATTCAATCTATAATAAAATTTTAAGTCCAGTGCAAATTCATATTTTAAAATTTTAAAATTAAAATTTAATCGTCATTTATTCTTAAATTTTAAATTACTATGTATTAATTTATATAAGTGTAGTTAGAACCAGTGTTCAGAATACCGTTCCGTACCGGACGGTACCGGCCGGAACGTTCCGTTCCGGCTGGAATCCGGTACCGGAACGGGAAAAAT
>JAOSBL010000211.1:7032743-7042924 GCA_027568915.1 Erythroxylum roraimae | reverse complement strand
TAAAATTTTAATCTTCTCTTTTTTATAAGCATGAGTTGCTTCTATGGAATTTGTTTAAACTATTTTTAAACAATATTATACTCTTTGTTAAAATTTTAATCTTCTCTTTTTTATAAGCATGAGTTGCTTCTATGGAATTTGTTTAAACTATTTTTAAACAATATTTTACTCTTTTACTTAATCTTTTTGTTTTCTTTTTAAATAAAGAAAAATATATTTTATTGTATTATAAATTTTTAATAAATCATACCCAAATTTCATAAAAGATCTCACCTCTTCTCTATTTTCAAAAAAGATCTCACCTCTTCTCTATTTTATCTTTTAATTCTTATTTTCGTTGAAAATTCATAACAATATTATCTTTCATAATTTATTCTAATTGCAATAGGGCATTTTGTTTAATATACCTTTTGTTGCAAAAGAAGATTCCTAAACAAAAAGGGCAATTAATTTTGTAAAATCTCAACAATGATTTAAACTCGTGACTTCAAGGTTATGGGCCTTACAAGCTACTAAATTATTTTAACTCATTTGTCTTTAGCTAGCTATATTTTCACACTCTATGATTTTTAACATCTATTCAAACTAATTCCTAAATTGAACTTCCATCAAGGGAAAAATGTAATAAATAGGATAAAGATCTACGAAATCCTAAAAGAATTGCTTAGCTCGCTAATAAACCTAAAGACTCAACTATAATAGACAATATGATTTTTATCCAAAAAACTCTATCCATATCCTAGAGACTAGGTCAAATAAAAATAGAATATGTAAAAATAATATTCAATTCAACAATTTCTTTTGTAAATTGAAAATTTTCAAACATGCAATATAATATATTAGTTAAGGTGACCTACATTCAAACTTGATTTTCTCAAGTGTAGAAATTAAATAATTTCTTAAACTTTAAAAACAATTTAAACTTGAGTGACTTAATAAATACATCAATTGATTTGTTAATAGAATTGTAATTATTTATTTGAAACCTATCTAAAATTCCTTGAATATAAGTCTTTTGTGAAATAAAAATTCCACCAGTAGATTAGAAAATTTCAATACTAAAAAAGCAATACACCATTCCAAAATCAGACATATCAAATTCCATTATAATGGACTTCTTAAAATTTTCAAACATAGTATTATCATTCCATTATAAATTAAGTCATTCTCATATAAATAGATGATGAGCATTCCACCCCAATTATTAATTTTTGTAAAAAGTGTATGTTCATATGGACAATTTTTAAAACCCTTCCTAGAAAAATTATGCATCTGTATGATTATACCAAATTCTTAGAGTCTGTTTTGATCCATATATTTTCTAATTTAATTTATACATTTTTATCATAAAATAAAAAAGTTCTTCAATAAATACATTAAGAAAGCTGATTTTATGTGTAGTTGAAAATTGGGTTATGAGTTTTGGATTGTCAAAGCAATCGCCAATCAGATTGTATTAAATCATTCAATTGGAGCAAAAAAATTTCTATAGTCCATATTGACCTTTTGCTTGTAGCCGTTAGCTATTAGATGTACCTTGTACTTACCAACTTCTCATTCTTATTCAATTTTGTATCCACTGGACACCAATTATCTAGTATCCTTTTGGAAGCCTAATCAAATCTCTAAGTATTATTTCTTTTAGTTGTTATAATTTCCTCGTCCATTGCCTTTTTCCATATTTCCTTTAACATCTACTTCAAAACTGGTAGGATCACATTCTAAAAACATTGCAAATTTAGTAAATGGGTTCTCATATTGATCAATTCCAATTTGTATGGTCTTCTTTCTAACATATTGAAATCGTCCTCTTCTTGTGTACATGTTGAAATTGACTATTCTTCATTCTCCTTCAGTTGCTACTTTTCATCTTCATTTTCTCCGTCACAATTAGCAAGTAATTTTTTCTCAACAATATCGCTTTTCCACTTCCAAACTTCACTTTATTAAAGATAATACCTTGAATAATAACTAATTTCTTAGTATTATGATTACTTAATTTATAGGCTTTTAATTGATCATCAACACTAAGAAAAATATTTTTTCTCCTTTGTTATCTGTCTTTTTCCTCTTTCCATTTGGAATATAAGCATAGGAAATGCACCCAAAAGATTTGGAATTATCTACATTTGGTCTTCGTGCACTTCATGTTTCCTCCAATTTCATATTTTAAACAGTAGGTGTGAGACTTTTATTTAAAATACGAACACTCCAATTGACTACTTCATAATAAAAACTTTTAGGAACTTGACAGAAACTATAAAACTATCTTGTTCTTTTTCCTTTGACAAAAATGGTGGAATTATCATCAACCTTGACAAAACTAAGAAAAGAATTTATTCAAGTCAGAGAATGTCTTCTTGTATCTAAATATATGATTACTACAACCAATGTCTAAATACCATATGTTTATTGAGTTTCTTCATTAGTACAACACATCAACAAAAGAGACATTTCTTTTTTTTCTACAAAGCTCATTCTTTCACCATTCTATTTATTCAAATTTGTTTGTGACCATCATGATGGCATTTGTCACACTCGATGTTAGACCTTCCTATTACCTTTAACCTATATGTTACTGAGTGGTATCCTCCATGTCCTCTTCCTCTTCTTTTTGATGTTGTTGGTGTTAGTGATGTAGTATAAACACAAAAAAATGCTAAAAATATTAATTCAAGTGCACATATCATTTTTTATAGTATTAGTTTAATGAGCCAAATGTTGATCTCATGATAATTGTAATTACTAGTACTAACTATCTTTTTATTATCTAATTTAACAAAACAAATGACTAAATTGAAAAAAATAACAAATCAAATCAACCAGTCAATTCGATAGATAAAAATGAAAACAAATAGTAGATAAACTAGATTTAGATGAAAAATCTCCCTAGAACCTTTCTCATGCTTGAATTTATCTTAATTTAACAATTAATCCTAGTTACTTATACTAGTAAAAATTCCAAAGTCATAACTACATTCTCAGGACATACAACCCTTATCCTTAAGTTGATTGATTGAAATCTCTTTCTAATTAAAATTTATAAGAATTTATTGATTTGCTTATGAATTGTTATGATAGGTTTGACCCTAACTTAAGAAATTTATGCGGCCATATCTTTAGGTTCCATACAATCCTCATTGTTCATTCTTCATATAATCATACTTATGAGTTCTCAATCTCTATATATAAAATCCAATATTAAATCTTCTACATTCGCTATTTTAATTTAACACAATAAGAAAATATGAATAATTCTCAAGTACACTAAAATCTAGCATTATATCATATAAATCAATTCAAAAAATTATATTTGAGTGTTTATCTCACACAAATCTATATCCTACTTAGTTTATATAATAAATAAGATGACATTATTATAGATCTTAAATTTTGGTGTTTTTTGTTTAAATCTTGATGGACTTCTTAAACTTTTCTCCAATATTTTTCCTTTTTGATGTGTTATTGAATCTCCTTTGGGAATCTCCTTTGGTTATCCTCTCGTACTCCGACCTTCTTTGGATCCTATTGACTGGTTTATAGTCCTTTTTAGATGGCTATGTCCTTTTCTCTTCTCTTTCTGCATCGTTTTATTTTAAAAAACCCTGAAATTTTAATAAATAGGGCCCATATTGATCATGTGATATTTCACTGCCATAAAAAAATCTAATTTACATAAATTTAACGCCAATGCAAGTCAATAATGTAATATTTCACATTCAAGGCTCCTTACTTAGAGCACAAGTCTGAAGTTAGAGAATACAATACCGTCTATGTATCATGATAAGGAATATTGTACCATATCTAGGTCTTGTTCTTCATATGGCCAAAATATGAAAAACAAAAAGCATAATACACCCATAACATAGGACTCACATGGGATTGTATTTGTGTCATGTTCCTTTATGCGCTAAGTTGTCCAAGAAAAATAATGCATCTCTAAGTTATACAGGTTGAACAAGATATTAAGTAGGAGTCTTGTTAGTGAACATGGGGCTATATTCAACCTATGTTCCTCTAAAATCAATTTAAAACTTCTTTAAATCAGCTCCAACTTCTTTAAATTTATTTTTTCTTCATTGAAGAGCTAAAATACAATAACAATAACACCCAGTATTAGACCCACTAAAACGCGAGGTCTAGGAGGTCCAGTAGTATACAGCCTTACCCCTATCTAGTATATGGGGTTATTATTTATAGACCCACATATAATGTAAAATAATGATAATACAAAATATAAATAACTATGTATAAATAAAAATATAAAAATATAAAATGCAATACATAATACAGTACATATAGAACATGGTAAAGTTTAGTAATAAAAGATAAAATAAGTAAATAAATACACAAATCAAAAAAAAGACAAGTACAAAAATAAATCAAACCAGCCATCCTAAGAAAGTAATTAGGCTAAGTAAGAAACTGTTTAGGCTAAATAACTAGGAAAGAAGTGCTACGTAATCAAAATAATAAGGCTAACTATAAAATAAAAAACTCAAAGGAAAATATTTAAAAACCTAAGAGAACGATAATGGCCTATTTATGTGAGATCCTTTACCCATAGAAAAAAGGGCTTACTGAGAAGCCTTGGTGTAGCCCAATAGAAAAAATTTATGTATCTCCTCCGATCACCCTTTCTTTAGTCTTTACCCCTTCATACATACCTTCTCTAAGTCAATAAAAACCATGTGTAGATTATTCTGTCTTTCCTTGTAATAGTTCATTAATCTCTAAGGAGATGTAAAGCTTATGTCGTAGACCTTCCTAGCATGAAGTCAAATTGGTTCTCTAAGATAGGGGACCTAAAATAAAGCCTATAAATAAAATATATGTCATATTAAGTACCAAATCCTATTAAAATCTTCAAAACACAAAAAGTAAATGCTAAAAGCATGGTTTAATTATCACTTATCAATTAGTTTCCATGATCATTGCTTGATCTACTTCGACCTTTAACTCTACCTTGACCTATATCAACTCTAGTTGGTGTATAATGGTTTTTTAGATAAAGCCTTTATTGCTTGCTCTTACATATCTTACTAATTCATTTTAGGTTCATAAACTTGTAATGAACCTTGTAGTTCATTAATTGAGAAAAGATCAAAGTCCTTTGATTCTTTAATTGAAAACCCTATAAAATTATAGTTGATGTATTGATTGAATAATTTCCTCAATTACCATGAAATCCTCTATCTTCTCACCATAAATAGGTATTTTGTTGACAAATATCATTGTCCTTGAGAAAAATTCTTAAATAAATTCTCCAATATATCCAATTCAAACTCTAATCGAAGTGCTTACTACTAACTCTTGCCTCTTTGTCCTTTTTAATCTTTGAAATTTATTTTTGATGGAATCTCAAATCTACTTTGACATATCATTGAAAACAATAATTTCTAAGGTTAAGCAATCAGTTTCTTGAAAAAGGTAATTCTTTACCTTCAGATTCATTATAGTTTAATTTTTTTAATATCAATTATTATTATGTTTGTTGTTAGTTCAATAATTCCTTTAAAGATCATTTATCAATACTCCTTGAATCTAATAAAATTCTCAGTTAATATGTTCTAATAGTCATAATGACCGTCAAAACGAGGAATTAATAGTTAAACAAAAATATCGATTAATGTCATTTAGTAGTATAAAAAAGGTATTGTTGCGCTACCCTTATCTCACAAATATTTCATATTATTCTTTCAATTCATTCTTATATTGAGGATCTAATACCATTATTACAAAAAATCTCAACCACTGAGAAAGAATTAAACTTAGGTTTTTATTTAACTTGCTAAAACTCTAAAGCTTGCAGTGCAAAGTTACAACTACTGAACTCCTTGAACAAAGCTTTCACAAAAGTAAAATGTAATAAATAAGGAAAAGGTTTACTAAATCTTAAAGAATTGGTCACCTAGTCAACAAATACAAAGAACTAGAAATAGAGCACGAGAAATAACAAAGAACTTTAAAAGCATAGTTTTCTTTTTTTAATATTAAATATGAAAGCTAATTTGTGCGACCTATTAAATTTATAAGCTAACATTGAAAATGTAGCACCTCACTCTTGCCAGACACGTACTTGACATCTTGAGTGATATCTGAGTTCGTGCCCCGCGAGGGTGGCATGCTAGCACACTCAGTCAGTAAAATCTCATTACAAATTTTTTTTTTCATTATAAAACAATGCACACTTTCACGGAAAATCAATAATCAAATCAGACCCATTTTATTCATAAACTTTTCAATCACATTTAAAATAATTGCACTCAAGATCAATTTCATTTACAAACCTTTCCATTTTGGAGAGATATTACAAAATAGAATTGATCAATACACATGATACAAAAACTTTAGAATACATTCTTTCATACAAAAATTTTGGGTGAGTTTTGCGAACTCAGTGAGTGACCATCATCGATGGCTCACTCAATCACATAACACATACAATTCATAGAATCACATTCATTTCAGACATATTCCACACTCAGAAATCATTCACACTATTTGAATCATACATATCTCATGCATATGCAACGCTTATGAGACTCACTTTCAATTTGTCATTATTGTGACCAAGTGCCTATAACTGTCCCATATCTATTGTGGATACCAGGCTCATTAATAACTGTACCATATCTGTTATTAATGAAATGCATCAATCACATATGATCAGTTATTCACTTTCACATATCATCGGGCCTTAGTCCGGCATTCAACATTAAAGTTGAGAATCACTTTTCTTTCAAATGCGGAAGTTTAACTATCAAATTATGTATCACTTATTTCATCAAATTCACATACACGTACCACTTCGATATCTTCACATTTAGCAAACTCCTCGGACATTCATTGTCCGGAATCAGAACAATCACATTCACATCTCATTCATAATCACAAAATTCATAATATAAACAAACAAACAATAAAGTAAGACCATTTAGGTCTACTCACAGTATGCTCCAGATTAGCATTTGCTTTCAATTCTGGAAACATCTGAATGCGAAAATTTATCCTGCACATACAAAATTACATAATACACACGTCGCACACACATTAATAATTGAAAAATTATAAGTATTTGTTTATGCACAAATATGGAATATGTACAATACATGCTCAATGACAATCCCGGGTATCTTTCCATTATTCTCGTCACATTATCAATCATATTTCAAAACTCACCTGAGTATAAGTTGTACTTGGGTTTACACCTTAATAAAACTATTAGAATCAAAATTCATAATTAAATTATCGTCATTTCATTTTTTTGCATTATTAGCTCTCACAGTATCCAAATCTCATTCACTTTTATTTAATACTCATTACTCATTTCCTTTGAATCACAACTACAATCATATGAACCTATCCATTTCCATTATACACATGTCTTTGGTACTTTAATACCAACCCTTCATTCATTAATGTTATTTTAACATTATATGATCATACAATATCCCAACATCTCCCAAAATTCCAGACCTTCGGGTCTATTTTCTATGAACATTATGATTAGAAAAATAAAGTAATTTGGTAACAATTTCTTCTAGGAAAGTGTTTCCCATTGTCTTAAGTTTCTAATGAAACCAAGATCATTTAGTTCAGCACTCCAAAAGTTATACTCCAAATAATTCGAACTGTTCTTAAACTGAAATAGTATTCTATACTTGGCTTCTATTCAGACAATTGAAATTCTTAGAGATAGAATTAAGATTTGATCTCTTCATACAATTTGTAACCCTATATTTCTAGTTCACTCCAATTCAAGAATCATCACATTTTGAAATCTATAGATCAAGATATAACCGAAATACCCAAGCATGTTCAGTGAAATCTTATCAGTTCATACTATTCCAACAAGTTCCCTCACCTTCATTTAATCAATCTTTTCCAAATCAATTCATAATGCTACCATTTTTTTTTATGGAGAGGTAGAATAATGTGTTAGGAACCTATTCGTTTAAGAACCAAGTCATTTGGAGGTCTAGAGAAGAAGTTATAATCAAAAGAAGCAAGACTATTTAATTTGCAAAAAGGCTTTCGGGTGTAACAGATAAGGACAAAAATGTTAGACTATTTGTAAACACGCTCAGTCAGACCATCCCACATTTTACACTTGATCTCTCTCAATTGATTTCAAATTCTTATGATTTTTGGTGGAGAGATAGAGCAATGTGTTACGAGTCCACTGGTTTAAGTCTCATGTCATTTGGAGGTCAGACAAAGGAGATACAGTCAAAATACTGAAGGATGTTCGTCAGCCTCCAACCTTCAAAGTCGCGATCGTCTGAACTCGCAATTGTCTGCACTCGTAATCGTCTATGATCGTCTACACTCATAATCGTTTGTGATCATCTGGACGATAGCGCCTTTCCCAATCGCACCCCCTCTCTTCAAATCTTCATAACTTTCAATCCAGAACTCCAAAATTTTCAAACTTTATATCAATAAAAAGCTAAAAGAAAGATCTACAACTATTTTCCAACTCTAAATTCATTCTTTTGCTCATCTCTGAAAACCCTCACATATTTACGTATATGCATACATTCTCAGTGAAGAGAAACAGAGCCTTCATTTATGTTTTCTTCAAAATGTTTCTGCACCCAGTTATATATATTTTCCACTACACTCATTTAGTTCCATCAACTCTTTCATTTGTTCTTAACTCATCCCTAAATCACAAATTTATTTTTTAACATATTAATCATCGAATATGCAAACACAACACATACGACATACCAAAAATTTCCTCACTCACTTTTCAGCAAATATGTATATCACTATTTCTTAACCATTTAACAGTGAGCTAACGTGATGCATGCTTCATCTTATACTGAAATAAAGAACCATAAAAAGCTTACTTGTTTAAAGCTCTAACATCTTCAAAATCTCTAGAAACCCTAACTCTCATGCACCCACATACACCTTTGTAGAGGTTAACAAGTTTCGATTTTTCTTAAGTCAAAAGAAAGAAAACCGAGGTTGGGAGTAGGAAAAAGTAGAAGATAACAAAATTTAACTCTGATAGAGATTTGATGAAAAACTCTGTGTAAATGAAGAAATGTGAAGAAAACAAAGTTATAAAGAAGATAAAGACAAGAGTGCTGTACTTGATCTTTCAAAGCTAAGAAAAACGTGACTTTAGATTCTAACACTTGTCTAATTTCTATAGCCCTTAGCTAGTTTCCCAACTAACTAGTTCTTATTGAACTAGTCTCATAAGCCCCATCTTTTTATTCCAATTGTCTCTAAATCTACAAAGTCATTTTCTCACAAATTCTAAAGTCATCTATAAATTTCTCCAATACCATTTAACCCATTTCTATATCCTTCCATCAATTTACTTGCCACTTGGCATTTTTTCTAGTCCAGTAATACTCAATATTTTCGAAAATTTCCCCCAAATTCACCAAAATTTCTAAATCAATACATATATTCTCCACATCGATTTTTAATACCATTAATTCATAATTCTCAATAAGAATCACATGTCACATTTATAAATCAATTATACCCGGCAATTGTCAATGAATGCATGTACAATCATTTTAATGTGTGTGAAAATTCAGATTCACGTGCATGTATGCCAACAATATGCATGAGCATGAAAAATGCATTTTCTTAATCTTTCACTATTCTCACATTACCGTATGTTTGGGTTCTAACTCTTAAAATGGGAACGGGATGTTACATTTCTCCCCTCTTTAATAAATTTCGTCCTTGAAATTATTATCTGTTTGATCAGGAAGGCAGGGGTGTTGTTTCCTAATTACTCCTCCGTTTCCCATTTATCTTCATCGCTCCAATAATTTCTTCTAATTGAACATAATTAATGTAAGTAATCCTTCCTCTAATCATTTCTTCAGGTATCACATTATCTGAACAGTTTCCTCAATATAATTTAGGTTACTTGAAATTTTCTACTTCGCAAGCCGACAATACATCTTGTCAAATCATGTCATTATCTCTTAGCATATTCACATATCGCATATTATGAATTGAGGCATCTTTATTGATAATACTACTCATCAATAACTTCATGTGGACCAATACAATTTGAGCTTAGTTTATCCTTTTTCCTAATCTGAGCACACCATATACTCAATCTGTTGGACCCCGAACCTTTTTGTAAGATAGGGACTATTAAATTAGACTTTGTTCATGATTATTCATGTATAAAGAAA
>JAOSBL010000211.1:7018827-7032019 GCA_027568915.1 Erythroxylum roraimae | reverse complement strand
GGCTATTTTACGCCAACGACCATTATGGAAGATATCTTCAATTGAAGAAATCCTACCCTTGCTTGGAAGACCAGCCCGAAGACTACCAGTTCCTGATGACTTAGATCTTCCTGAACCCTACCTACTTGTTCAACCTCCAACCCTACAGATACTTGAAGCTAGTGTTCCATCTTCAGACGCATACAATACAACAGTTGCTATTGAAGAAGAACAACCTCAAAGCATCTGCCATTACATTAGCCTTCTCTGGATGGTAATCAATAATACAATCATAATCCTCCAACAGCTCAATCCATCTTCTCTGCCTTAAGTTTAACTCCCTCTTAATTAAAATATACTTGAGGCTCTTGTGATCTTTAAGGATTCGGAATGTCTCTCTATCCAAATAATGTCTCCAAATCTTAAGAGCATGCAAAATCGCCTCTAACTCCAAATCATAGGTGGGATAATTCAACTCATACAATCTTAACTAACGAGAGGCATAAGCTATCACCTTTCCATGTTGCATTAGTACACACCCTAAACCTATCTTCAAAGCAT
Organism: Erythroxylum roraimae; assembly: GCA_027568915.1. Lineage (NCBI taxonomy): Eukaryota > Viridiplantae > Streptophyta > Magnoliopsida > Malpighiales > Erythroxylaceae > Erythroxylum > Erythroxylum roraimae. The sequence goes on along the minus strand of JAOSBL010000211.1, from coordinate 7,031,479 downwards.
TAGTGTATACCTCAAAACCTCCACCACCTGATGGTAATACCAAAATGAGGCTAGAAATTAATCTCCACTTAAGCTCCTCAAAACTCTCCTGACATTTATCGGTCCACTCAAACTAAACTCCTTTCTTCAACAGTTTGGTTAACGGGCTAGTTACTATTGAAAATCGCTTTACAAATATGTGATAATACCTAGCAAGTCCTAGAAATCTCCTTATCTCTGATATATTTCTAGGTTGTTCCCACTCCGTAATTATCTTTACCTTAGCTGGATCAGGCATCACTCCCTCTCGAGTCACCACATGTCTAAGGAAAACTACTCGCTCCATCCAAAATTCACTCTTACTCAACTTCGCATACAACTGTCTCTGCCTTAGATTCTGTAACACAATCCTCAAATGTTGCTTATGCTCCTCTTTACTCCTCGAATACACCAATATATCATCAATGAACACTATCACAGACTGATCCAGATACTTCTGAAAAGTCATGTTCATCAATTTCATGAATGCAGCTAGTGCATTAGTCAACTCGAAAGGCATCAATAAGAACTTATAATGACCATACCGAGTACAAAAATTTGTCTTGGGAATACTTGACTTAGCTATCCTCAACTGCCAGTATCCCAATCTCAAGTTAATCTTTGAAAATATAACAGCTCCCCTCAGCTGATCCAAAAGATCATCTACCCTCGGCAAGGGATACTTATTCTTCACTGTCACCCTATTTAACTATCGGTAATCCATGCTAGTCTTATATTGCCAACCTTTTTCTTCATAACAACACTGGAGCTCCCCATAATGATGTGCTTGATCTAATAAAATCCTTTTTCCGACAACTCCTCTAACTACCTTTTCAACTCATTTAACTCAACAATAATCATCTTGTAAGGTGCAACGGAAATCGGTGCCACTCTAGGCAGTCTCAATGGTGAAATCTATCTCTCGTTGAGGCGGTAAACCTAGTAAATCATTAAAGAATACGTCCATAAAATCCCTTACCACAGGAATATTCTTTAATCCAGGACTCACCTCCCTCGTATTTTTACTATAAGCCAGATATATCTCACATCCATCCAATATCAATTGTTTAGCAGTCACAACCGAGATCACTCATCTTGGAACCACTCTGTGATCCCCCACAAATATCACTTTCGAGTTATCAGAAGACTCTATCATCACCTCTTTTGCATAACAATCTATTATAGCTCGATGTTGTGCCAACCAATCCATCCCAAGAATCACATCATAATCCCTTAAATCCATCACGATTAAATTAACTAGTAGTCCCACTCCACTAATCCTCACTGGCATTCCCCTCCTTACACTATTTAGTACCACATAATCTCCTATTAATAACGATACCCTTAGGTCATATCCTAAAGCACTAACCTCTTTCGGAACTCTAGAGGCAAAATCTAAAGAAATGTAAAAGTGTGTAGATCTTGGGTCTACTAACACATTAACGTTAACATCAAATAATGAAATCATACCAGAAATAACATCATTAGCTACAGGTGCCTCCTCCGCTGTCATATGGTATATCCTCGCCTGAGTTTGGCTATGAGATGAAGATGTCCCACCAATACCCGTACCCACTACTGATCCACTTTCAACTCCTCTACCACCACCTCTGCTACTAGTTCGACCTGAACCTCTACCTGAACGAAAGGCACCATTCTAACCCTATACTGTCTCCTTTGCCCTCACTCCTAGACTCCTCCCTACTGCTGGAGAACTCCTCTGTAAATGCCCTCACTGTCCATAAATATAACGTGCCTAACTATTCCCAGTAGGCCCCCAACATGGTCCTCTGTTAAATCTTCTGTAGGTGGCACAACTCGGATAGCCTCTAACTCCTCTATCAAAAGATCCTCTGAACCTCTTACTAGCCCCTTTGTCAGATCCAACTGATGGTGCACTGGAACCAATTCCTCCACCAGACCGATAGAAACTACCACGCCTGCTAGATGTGGCATCAACTCTCCTAAATACCCCAGCATCAATAGACCATGAATGAGTAACTCCCCTCTTAACAGACCGACTCCCCTCTCCATGATGACTCTCCGATTGCATCTTTAACTCTCTCCTCCTTCTACTTTGTTTTATTACATCCTCCACTCTAAGTGCAGTCTCTAGTAACTTCTTGAAGTCAGAAGTAGCAGCTCCCAATCCCAAAAAAATATATGTCCTCAGAGCCTGCTCAAATCTATTTGTCTCCAGGATTTGCCACAGCCTCCAATGGATACTTAAATAAGGTTACAAAGCGAGCCTCATAATCAGCCACTGACATCTCCTCTTTCTGAACCAAACTCATAAACTCCATCTTCTTTCGATCCCGATATATTCGCGGAGTGTATTTATCTCTGAACTCTTTATGGAACTTCTGCCAAGTCTTCTCTCGGGTCTCATAGGATCTCTTCACTGGCTTCACCAAGTCAGTGCATTGCCCTGGAATAAGGAAATAATGTATTGCAACCTTCTTTCTGATGTACACTCCAAACAATCTAAAATTATCTCTGTCTGCTCCCACCATGCCTCAGCCTCCTCAGGATTTATATTACCTCAAAACTCTACTGCACCAATCCAATCTTATGGATCCGTTTATAGTTTTGATCCACCCTAGAATCACCTCGGGCTGGAGCCGTAGTAATAGCCTGTTGCATCATCTAAAAGAACTATATCATCTGTGATGGCATTGGCACCTCTCCTCCTACCCTATTTTCTTGGACATCCCCCTGATCTGGCACATCCAGAACACGGATCAAACTCCCCGATTCCCCAGGTGAGTTAAGGCCAGCATTATCCTCTCCTGAAGCCATCCTAAAAGAGATAAGAACATATCATTAGTTTTTTTTTACTCAATACGTCCCTAGAAACGTAAACCCGCTCTAATACCACCTAATATAACGCTCCTAAAATTATTAAACCATAATTAACCAAATAGTTTCCAAAACATATCATTAATTATCAAATTCCTTGCTAGTCTCAAAAGAGAGGATTGTTGTCAAATAAAAAGTATTCTACATAACACAACTACCGAAGTTGTCACATTCAAAAATATATACATTCCAAAAGCTTTACACAAGTAATCTGCTGGCCCCACCTAAACTTCATTCTGTCCGTCCTATACTTTAGGGGTTATTAGTAATCACTCAATCTCTTAAAAAAATAAAATAGCAAGGGGTGAGTTGTCTACCAATAAGGATAATCGACCATACCCTTAAAATCAAGTAACTCCATAAATAATTATAAAACTTAGTCAACCGATTAAATCGTACATATAATACGTATATACACAACAGCACTCAGTCTAATCCAAACAATTAACAAACATTTAAAAATTTTTGCCAAATCATGATTAACACAAATATTAATTATAACTGCCATTTATGCTATATTCCAATATTTAACTTTTTTTTACCTGGGCCCAGCTTAACCTAGTAGGTGTACATCTAATGGTCTGCCGGCTTATCTCATCATAATCTCTCATCAGTGGAAACGTAATTAAATGTATAAATATCGGCACAGGATACCTCGATTTCTCAATCTTCACCCTAGTACTACTCCAGTACCTAACCATCGATACAGGATATCCTCGGGACTCAAGATATCTCAGATACCACTCCGGTAACTAGTCATTGGCATATGACATCCATGGGACTCAGGATGCCCCGGTATCTACTCCACAGACAAATACTTAGCCACCACTCACTCATATCGACTCAACCTATCCATCTAAAGCCATTGAATGTAGCCTATCCTAGGCAAGTCACCGATTCTAGATTTTGACCAATTACTCTCAACATATTACCAACTACTCTCTATTTTACACATTTTCGTCGAGTTTACATGCAATAAACCTCATAATATGCATAACAAAATACAATCACAAAACACCTTGTACTTTGATTAATTATTAATGAAATAGAATAAACATAATTCATATAGGTAATTATTAATCATTAATTAAATTAATGACCAATTCAAAATACAATTTATTAATAACCAAACGGTATTTAATTTTAAGAGTAAAATTCAAAGTTATCCTTACCTTAATTTCAGACTCAACTAATTGATAATCTCAATTTCTCCTTAATCGAACTTTCGGATCTAGACTTTAAAAATTTTTATTAGACTAATATAACAAAAATTTCTTACCCAATTACACTTAATAATCTAACATTATTCTCTCTTCCAATTTATTCTTAATTATAAAAATAATATCCATACTAACCTAACCCTCATAATTATTAAAATATCCTTAACTAATTAAAAGTCCATTTTACCCTCCTCTATTTAAGTTACTACCAAAAATATCCCTCTTACAACAAAATTTCATATTTACCCTCAACTTTCTGCACTTCTCATTCTTTACATGTAACTTAAACTCCAGATTTACCCTTAACTTTCTGCCGTTCTCATTCTGCTCTTACATACAACTTAAAATTTCAAAATAATGTTATCATCTTTAGCCTCCCCTCTTCTTCTCTCTTTTCTTCTTTCATCATTTTCTAGCCTCATTTTCTCCTCTTTTCTCCCTTCATGCAACTTCCAAAAATTATCGCAACCAACCACAATATGTAATCTAACTACAAACTAGTATAGGATAATCAAAATAAAAAAGAAAGACTTAATTTGACTGCTGGAATTTACCTAAGTGTAAGATACTTTAAGTCTCAACCTTCACAACTCCCTCAATTTTTTCAGCTGAAAATTTTGAGAAAAAGATAAAAGAAAAGATGAGATTTTCGTATATTTTCTTTTATACATGTTTAAAATATGTGGGTTGAGTTGTGCTATGGGTAAGTTATATTAATGAACTGGATTTACGGCGTGCGTTTACATTACGATTTTAACAGAATGCCATCCGTAATCTAATTGATGCTCTGAACCAAAACACATTGATTTGACAGAAGGAATTCTACAAGTACAACCTCTAATCCCTCAGCCGGCGTGATCTCTACTGACAGCTCACATGAATAGGAAATTTTAGAAGTTTTCATTTGACCTGTAAATTTAAGTGAAGTGGAAAGAAAAAAGAGGACGTTACGAATTTTATAAATTATATCGGATACACCGCCCTTAATACTTGGAATTTTAGACAATCAAGTCTCTAATTCACTCGACCAAGATGAGACAATCCCAAAGCAAAAGGTGATCGAATCATTTTCTTTTTTATTTACCGTTACACGTGATCACCTTACGGGATTCGAAGATCTTTGACCACCCTCATTATCTTTAAGTAGGATTAATATATTTATATTTTTCAATATGATGAAGATTAAAGTTTCAGTGAATCACTCCAATTGCAGAATTCTGTTCCTTGCCTTCATCACTTTTCTTCCCATTTAACGTTGCCCAAGGACAATCATTGACTGATGAAGAGCGTTCCTATGCATCGAAATTTCATTAATTCATGTTTGATAATCCTCTTGGGAAAAACTAACTAATGTCGGCATTTTTTTCGTCTAACAATGTCAATGTTCTTTTGGTAATATAGACAGGGACGGAGCCAGACTCAACTCTAAGGGGGGGTCGGAGGTCAACATTTAAATGCAAAAATTTTTTTTAAGGGGGGGCCACTTATATTTGTAATTTTAAAATTTTTAATTATATAAGTAATTTTAAAAAAAAAATTTTGAAAGGCCCCCCTTCCCATGTACATGGCTCCGTCCCTGAATATAGAATTACAAAATTTTCTCTACAACTTATATATATTAAGATCGAATTCTGATAATAAAATTCTGTTCAAAATGGTTTGTAACTCTCCGTTGTTAAACAATTTGATGATGAATATACATGGAAGAAGGACAAAGGATAAGAAAATGAAATATACGCAGTCTTAATTGAAAATTACAAGAAAGAAAAAAGAGGAGAGCAAATTTAAATATGGAAAAGGGGTTTAACCTAACTGTGAATAATATTTTAATTATAAGAACAATGGAATAGAATGCTGTAGACAACGATTTGAAATGCGATCAAATCCAAACTACTCCCTCAATCAATAATGTATACAGTATTAAGTAACCAGGAATACTATAGCGCTAAACTGTGATTAAGACAAGCCGTATTGGGGGTATAAATTTAATTGTTTTCCCTATCTTGTGGTCTATAAAGCTTAACGTGTCGTCCATTTATTGGTTGTGTGGGTCTTGCGTTTGTATTTGAATCCTGCAAATAATTAATTAACCGCATTAAGATCAATCATTAACATATATGAATAAAGTTGACAATTGACGCAATGGTTATCTAAATGCTCCAACTCCTCTAAATCAATCTACTTTATATAAAAATAATAATCTGGTGTCCTATATATTCATGCATCTATCTTTACAAACATTTTTTAGATATAAATTAAAAGATAATTTAGTTAAATACATTTTATAATTCTCTAATATTTGATTTTATGTCGTTTTATGGACATAAAAGTATATTAAATTTCTTCAAAGTTCATGTTACATGTTAGTAAATTTCAAACATTAAATTTAAAACTTAGATAGATATTGCCTACTGCCTATCAAGGTATGTCTTTACATAACTTGAATGCAATTGCATGGGCACATGTCTAGGGGAAAACTCTGCTATACTCAGTGCTAAGTTATGTCTTCACAAGAACTAGCATTATCAGACATTCCATAAGAGAGACAAAAGTGTAATGTTAGCCTATCTTCACTTACATCATGAACCGCAACGCGAAGCAATCTCACTTGTCGTCTTGTAACAGTCCTCACCTGAAAGGAAGTCAACAAACTTTGTTACATACAAGAAATACATACAGCTTCCACAGGATCAAAAGCAAATTACATGGACCGAAATCAAAGTGATTTAATTGCATGACAAACCTTCCTAACCATGGTCCACACAACATTTTCAGTGCAAGGAGGAACAGTGAGAGAGCCAATGTATCGATAATACTTTCTGCTGCCAATCTTGATTTGCCTTGGATCAACGATACCCACCGCCTTCTCTTCTTCTTTTGTGCCAGCAACTTCTTGAAGGTGATCAGAAATCTGAGACAACCCAGAACAGAACAAGCATGTTAAAGCCATGAAGAGGAAATGTGAGCGAGAGAGCGAGAGAGCGGGAGAGATTTATGATGAGTGTATGCTTACGGATGACAAGAAAGAATCTGGTCTTCCTATGGTGTACATAATACCAACCACAGCAACCTTTCCATCTGGGCTCTCATGAACCATATGGGCCTCTAGAGCAAACCTGAGCTCAATTTTCAGGTGAAGGATTTAATTTATGTAAATATAAGGCTCTTCTAGTATGTATAGTATAAGACTAAGAAAGTAGGATAAGAGAGGTAACAGCACCTCCTGCCATTGATAGCGTGTTCTGAAGGGGAGTGCCAATGACACTGTTGAAGTACATAATCAGTTCCATTTATGTGTATACTTCCTGCTCCACCTTCCCAGTTCAACTGCATACGCAACCAAATTTTAGTGTATTTAAAGAATGAAAAATTTTAACATCCTGGATTATGATCAAAAGAATGTAAAGGCCACACTTTAAAAATGAGAATGTCGCCTTTACAAGCACAACTTGAAATTTCTTTTCAGAGGTTTTATTTTTTTAGTTGCTTTCATTAGGTCTTACAAGCACTTCCGGCCAACAACCAATTTCCAGTGCTCTTGGAACAGGGTGATGGCTTGAAGAATTTAAGACTAAACTCTAGCTGTAGTTAGTCATGATGCTATAGTGAACATTTGCTATTGTTTATGGTAGGTTTAACTGCAACACTTTCTCCTTTAACTGATGAAATTTCAATTAGTATATACAGCGAAATTTGGTAAAAGGTGGAAATTTCTGGAATAGGCTTCTTGATTAGTCACAATCAATTTCACGAATCTTGCTTACCATAATATCATGTCCCCTATTCCTGAGAGTGCCATTGGAGGGTTTGTAGCTTCTATTAAGCCTCCCTAAATGAGAAACTATTTGAACTCTTTGATTTAGCAAGTCAATCGGAGACTGCATTGATCCATGGCTGCAAGCACTCCATTCATGGTGAATCTCTCCCCATCTTGCTGGTCCCTTCTCGCTATGAACATCATAGTTAAATTCTTTCTCATCCTCTGCATATCATCATACTAAGAATAAATAGAAAGTTCCCTACTTATACATAGGATCATGTTGGTACAAGAAAAGAATAATAATTAATGATCGTAGGTTCCGTGGAAATTCAACAGGGCCTACCGACTTCTTGAGTGGATGTTGCTGGAAAGATACTGACGAGGAGGACAATGAAGAAGGTGAAAAGAAAAACTTGGCAAACGGATAGCTTCCCCATCGTTAATGCTTAATGATATGATGATTTGGTTACTTCACCCTGGGAACTGCTTGTCTGCATATATAGGCAAAATATTACAGTGTGAAAACAGAAAGTCTGTTTGACTAGTAAAGTCACGTTGTTTTTCCTTCAAAATCATATGTTTTAAAAAGTTTTGAACTTGCATAGAAAGTATCAAGTTACAGATTGACAAGGCAAGAACCTGTTGACAGTCAACCATACTTTGTTGTGTGTGCAGACATTAATTAGCATTAATAATAATTCTGATACAATTTAGGTTAAAAAAAATACCATGTCAGGTGATTACTGTAAATTGCACATAACACATTTTGGTATAAAAAATGATATACAATTTTAGTTATTTTTGTGAAATTTTCTGAGTTTTTAATTTTCTAAATTTTATGATCAAATATTAATGTTGTGAAAATTTCATAGACATGACTAAAATTGTATATTATTTTTTATGCTAAAATGTGTTATGTGCATCTTTTCATTGAATAAGCGAAAATGTTACTTGGGCGTACGTTGAGTGGATGCAAAAGGGGCGGTGGGTAGGCGTTGATGATTTTAGGGTAATATAATAATATCCTTAAGAGCCTTGACGTAATTGATTAGATTAACTTCTAGAATTCCTTGGCTGTCAAATCTGATGTCTATAGATATATATGTGGATTGCCCTTTATTGCAAACGTTCTTTTTGTCTTTTGGCGAAGATCATTTGTTGCATATTGGTGGAGATTCAAGTATTTTTTAATGTATAAAACATTCTTTATAAATATTAATTATCTTTTTAAAAAGGTTAATTGCGAAGGAAAAAATATTATGTATATGGTCACATTATTTTTGTTTAGAAATGTTAAAATTGCAAAAGTGAAGGTAAGATAATAAAAGATGTTAAAAGTGACATTATAATACATAAAGATGTTAAATCATGCTAAATGAGAATATTTTAAAACCTCTCTCACAATGAATTTCAAGCTCATTGGTCATGGAAAATATATCATTTGATCAAAATAAGTTTCATACAATTATTCTTTTATAACAAGGATATCTCTTCTTGCTATTTACAAGAAAGCAAAACTTTTGAAAAAAAATGCTTTGTAAAAGAAAATTTCAGTCTCGAGGATTGATTTAATAAGGGAAGGGTTTGCTCCCTGTATCAACTAAATTCAAAATGTTAGCTCAAGATTTATATTTAATGATTTTGATGATAATTATATAATATTTCAAAATTTAAATTGAATTTATTTCCTTATAAAATTAACGGTTTATTTATCAAAAAGGAAATAAAATCATAAGAAATACGCTTTCTTTCTTGCAAAAACCTTCTTTATGAACTTACCTTATTAAAAATGATTTATTCAAAATGACCTTACTAATTATGAAGGTCATATATTAGCTCCGTGATTACTACAAGATTTTTGATAAAGATGACATTCAAGTTATTCGAGATTAAATCCATCCAGTTGACTAAAGATGCGAAAGCAACGGCTAGTTGAAGAAATTGACTATTTAAGAAAGAGCAACAACACTTATGAAGTAGAACGAAGATATTCAGATTGTCAAAACATTTTGAGTAGCATCTATACTCTTGAGAATCATATCATTACTATTGTGCTTTAGAAAGTGAAATTATTCTATCAAGAGAGAAATTGTTGTTTTGCTTTTATGTGAGGTTTTTAAAAGCTTGTTATATACTTTGAGTGTGAAAGGTTCGAGAACCATAAAAAATATGTACTTGTGAGATTGGAAAGACTCATCAAATTTAATAATTTGTTTTTATAGTGAAACACTCAAGTTGGATATTTGGTGACGGGACGTAGGCTTGGGTTGTAAGCCGAACTATTATAAATCGACTGCATCTTTCTTCTCTCTCTCTTTAACTTTTAAATTTTTGTATTATATTTTGTATGTAGTGTTTTTAAGAGGCTCCTTCACTTTTATAAAAGGCTCATTTTATTTTCAACTTGTGAGAGGTTCCTTTAAGCTTTAACAAGAGCCTCCTATTTTTAAATTATTTTAACATGATTTATCATTTAGTAGGCTCCTTTCTTTTAAGCAAGGTCCTATCCCACAAAAGGCTCCTATTGACTAACAAGCTCTTGTCGTTTAAAAAAGCTTTATCGTTTGACAGGCTCCACTCTTAAAGAAGAATAAGTTCATTCCTATTATAATTAACTTGATTTTTTGTGTAATTACAAACAATAGTTTGAAGCCCATAATAAAATGATACAAATTATAATCATATGTGAAACCTAAAACCTCCGCTAATTTTTAAATTTTGGTATAATTACAAAATGAAAATTTAATCTTCTTCTTTATTATATATGTAGAGCTCATAAGTACTGCATAAAATTTACGTAATACTATGGCTTCCACTCACTTAAATCAAAACTAATTATAATTAATTCCAATCTTAAGTTATCCTTAATTGATATTAATTATTATTATTAATCATAATTTGATCTAATTTCATATTAACTGTTAGAGTATCCTATATTGACTAGACGTGAAAATGTTAAAGGGTTTATAAGTGATAAGGGCCAACAATCTAAATGACTAGTTCTAGTCATTTTGACAATAGTTGACTTAAGCCCAATTCTTATCATTGAACTCTACATTTACCCATATTAAAAATTCTAATATGGTATCAGAGCATGTTTACTTCGGATTATTAATTTCTCAAATTTTCATATAGATGTTCAGTCCCAGTGGCCCGATCTGATTATCGTTGTATTTATTTCAAGTGATAAATAGATGTCCAGTACTAGTTGCATTTGCGGGCGAGTGTTAGAGTATCCCGTATTGACCAAACATAGAAATGTTAAAGAGTTTATAAGTAGTAAGGTCCAACTATCTAAATGACTAGTTCTAGTCATTTTGGCAATAGTTGACCCAAGTCCAATTTTTATTAATGGGTTTTACACTTTACCCATATTAAAAACTATAATATTAACTCTAAATAATCCTAATCCTAAAAGCCTTTTTGTATATTAATTTGTCTCACTACTCTCCGATGCTTCTTTGATGGCCTAAACCTAATTGAGGAGTTTGATTGATGACTTTTGCCTTTCATAATTCTAAGCTTCTTCGCCCCTCTCTCTCTACCTCTTCTATTCAATATTGGGGCTTTTCTTTTATGTAATCTCTAGTTGTTTCTTATCTATGTCGTGCCTCCCTTTGTTCACAAGAAAAAGTTTAAGCGAATCGTTGGAATTGAAGAATTTGGAGAAATGAATTAGTTGAGGGGTTAGTTAAACATATATTAGATTTGGGAATTTGAATGTCTAGGCTTATTAAACGTGGAGATAGGAAGACTTCTATGTGGAGACTTGGCCAATTAGCTTATGAAAGGACGAAAACATTATTTATAATGCTTCCCTGTTAGGTTCTACATTGAATGGAGAATTTCAACATGTCAAGCTTCTAAATGCTCTTTTCATGGAAAAGAACATGATCACTAGGTAAATAATACCATATATACCTAACACCTTCATTACATGCCTTTATCATCTTCAAGAGTTGGATGAATAATTCATCTTCCATATTAATTGCCTTAGAGTTGAGCAATCCACATTCACTCTTAACTTCTCTACGGGCACGTAATTACAATAGGAAGATAATGAAATCATGATCACTAAACCCTTTAAAATACTTAAGGTTTACATTAAGTTTATTATATGTAAGGCTCATAATAGAAGAATCAAATTTCGTATATTGACAACTTGATGCTTATTTAAGACCATATATAGAGTACAACCTTCAATCCAAGTTATATTTTCCTTGTTCTTCAAAACTTTCCAGTTAGAGCATATAAATTTTTTCTTCATGATCTCTATGAAGAAAAAAATTATTTTACAACTACTTGTTCTAGATATAAGTAAAAGACAACACATATTGTCAAAATTACTTTGACTATAGTAAGTCAACCATAGTGATGAATATTTTCTTACATTCAATTTCTTCTTTTTAAACATATCCTTTCACCACTAAAGGATATCGCTCTACTTAATTGTCTCCATTTTAGTTAATCGTGATGACCTATTTATTATCCAATAGCTTCCTTCCTTATGGCAATGATATAAGATCTCAAGTTCTATTTTCATGAAGAGCTTTAATTGCTTCCTACATTGTTGCCATCTACTAAAAGGCAACTAGATTATTAAGTGCTTCATGGAGAGCTAATGACTCTCCATCATTTGTTAGAAGACGGTGAGCTATATTATCCTCAATTATATAATTTGAATGTCACTTTGATAGTCTTTTTATATGATATGATCCATGTAGCATCCGAGGAACTATGGCCCCCGCGATGCTAGGTACTGTGGTATCCGAACACTTTGGGCCCGCGATACCAG
>JAOSBL010000211.1:6968797-6990509 GCA_027568915.1 Erythroxylum roraimae | reverse complement strand
ATCATGATTGTGTATAATTAGTTGTCAGTTTATGCATAGATTAGTTATTACTCACTAAGCTATATGCTTAGCACGGTCGATTTGCCCCGTGTAGGTTCAAAGAGATGGACATAACGACTGGGACGAGTCAACCGCAATGGCCAATGGAGTCTGAGTCTTGTTTTGTTAAAACTGAATTTTTGGAATTTGTTTCTGGCTTGTCTTTGATGTATATGACTTTGGATTTATTTGAGGTTTGTAATATCCTTAATTCAGGCTAGTTCCGGTTTGGAACAAGTTGTATTAAGCTTAGTGTATTATGATGTATGTTTGCTCTGAATTGCTTCTGCTTTGAGCTTTTGAGAATGCATGATGAATGTTTCGTAAGTTTTGGTTTTGTCTCGATTCTGTATGCATGTATGTTATGTTGTCTGCGTGGCGTCCCGTATCCTCCCAGGGGGTATCAGGGCGTCACACGTAATCTTCTCAAATTTACCTCTTCTAATGCAATACCACTTCATATCAATTCAAACACCAACTTTGTTTCGTTAAATCTTCTAATCTCTACTCAAATGATTCATCACATTCAACTACATCTCATCATTCAAAATTTCTATCCTTTTTCCATAACATATCTTATTCCTAAGTATCAAGCACTTCATATTTCAAAATTCATCATTTCTAATTGATGACTACTTCATGTATACCTCAAGTTTAGCTCAACATCATCCATACACAATTCATATCCCCTATTTGTTCATAAACACCCAAAATAGAACACAAACATATACATTCATCCACAAATTTGCTGCATCCAGTTCTCATTTTCGTATCAAAATTTTGAGACTCTTAAAAGCAGAATTTAAATTTGATATCTTCATAAGAAAGGTAGCTATATGTCTCTATTTTAATCCAAATTAAGAATCAACTCATTTAGATAACTACATAACAAGGTATGGCTAAAACATAGAAGCATATTTATGGGAATTTTTTTTTGCTAATATTTTCCAGATTTTAAAACTTTCAACATTTTACATCTAACTCATCTTATACCTAGATTATCTCTTCCATTTCATTTCCTCATCATTCTCTACCCAATTCAACTCAATATATCAATCACAAACAAATCATGATCTATATTTGATCATTAATCAAAAACAGGGCATATATATTTACCCTTTCATAAACAATTTTCTACACTCATCCAAATACTACTTTGATGATCATTTAACCTCAAAACATCTCTATACCATTACATGAATTATTACTCATCCTACATATCCAAAAACAAGACATGTACATAAATTTTTCATCACCCACGACACATACATAAACCTTGCATAACCAAGTTAGCAAATCTCAGTTTACTCATCATTCTAGCTTAATTTAACCAAACCCATAAAATTAAAACATGACTTACTTGATTTAGCTACCAAATCTTCAAACTCTTCAAGAAAATCAAAAATCCCTAACTTCACCAACAACCCACCATCATCATCATCTTGAGGTTGAAAGGCTTGCGTTTTTGGTGAGAATGAAAGAGAAAGTAATGTAGAAGAGTAGCATGAAAGATGAGAGAGTTGGGTTTAAGGTGAATGGGGACTTGAAGAGAGGCTACGAATATGAAGGAGAGAAGAAAAGAACCAACGCAAAACACCAACACCCCTTTGTAGAGAGAAGCATTGTGAAAGACAACAAAAGGGGAGGGTATTTTAATTAAAATTAATGGGTTAAGACATGGTTGGGTAAGTGACACTTGTCACTTGCCACATGTCCCATTTCTAGAGCATTAGGTTGGTTTCTTTCATTTAACTAGTCCCATCAACTTCAATTTCTACTCCAATTATCTCCTAATTTTTAGTGGAACTTGTCAATAAATCTTAAAGTTATTCATCAAAATTTCCATTGCCATTGGACAGTAATTTCTACTACCATTTAACAATTGTTTTGTCACTTAGCATTTTTCCTTGTCCAAGATACCCTTAAATTCCAGAAAATTTTCAGATTTTCACCAAAATTTCTGAGCACATAAGTATACTCCCCAAATTAATTTTTCACACATATAATCCACAATTCTAAATATAATCACATTTATAACCAATTATACCCGAAAATTTTCAATAAGTGCATGTACAATTATTTTTATGCGCAAAGATTCAATGTTCACGTATATGTGCATATCGTGTAATACATGAGCATGAAAAGTGTTTCCTAATTTCTCAGTAATCTCTCATATTTACTATTTTAGCCTTAACATGGGTAACGGGATGTTACATTATACCCTTTTCTTCAACTTGGACTTGCTTGTTGTCTCCAAGTTGAACTTCAGTTTTGAGTGATTCCTCGAGGTCCTTGAACAGCGTCCTAGCTCCAGTCATATGATTCGAACATCCTCTATCAATAAAGAAACATTATTTGTTGCATTACCAAGGGAATGAGCCATGAAAATTTTGCTTTCCTCATCAAGCTCCTTAACATAATTGACAAGCTTTTGCTCATCTTTTTATTTTGCCCAATAATCTGCTTCTTGATGCCTAAGTTTGCTGCAATAATGACATTTGATGGTGCTCTTGAATTGTCATTGATCTATGTTGTGACCACAATCTCTGCTTCTACCACGACCTCATCCTCGAAAGCCACTTCCACCCTGTTTGTGGCCTCCTGAATTATCTATCTTCCCTTTATAGGAAGACTCCCCCTTGACTTGAAAGGCTATCTCCTCCATCTTTTCATAAGGTCTACTAATTCTAGCCTCATGCGCCAATAAGGAATTTTCATCAAAGCTATAAGTTGAGATGTCATTAGCTTCTTCAATTGCACTAACAGCAAGATCATAATCCTTGGTGAGACTCCTCAAAACTTTACTAACGACATATTCATCACTAACAGTTTCTCCATAAGACCTTTTTTATTTACAATACTAGACACCCTCGACAAATAATCATGCATAGGCTCTTTTACATAGCTAGATTCTCAAAACTGTAGCGAAGGGTTTGTAATTTAATGGGAATTACCTTCTGGTCTCCTAAATACTCTTTCTTAAGAATCTCAAGCCTCTTGAGCAGTTGTTGCTGCAACAATTTGAGGAAATATCTCATCATCCATTGCCAATTAGATGAACAATAAAGCCTTAGCATCTCGACTTTCCCGCAATTGTTGATTAGGTTGACCTGGTGCTGGAGTTGACTCTTCATACTCGTCTTCCACTAAATCCCAAAGCTCCTGGGACTTATAACAGAGTCTTCATCTTGAAACTACATAAATGGTACTTCTCCCCTTTGAAGATGGGAATAAGAGGCTGAGATGAAAAGTTAGTACCATTGCTCACCATGGCTTCCTCTCAATTTTCTGTTTGCCTCACAATGTTTGCTTTCACTTGCTCTCACTGTCCCTTTTATTTTATTTTCTGCCCAGTTCTGACCCAACCTGGAAAAGAGTAGAGAAGACTACATGTGCTTTAATTTTCTCTCCCTAATTCTCTATGCTCTGATACCAAGATTTTGTTGGGGAAGTAAAAGAAACAAAGGAGTACAAGGCATTTTGAAAAAACAGAACTTGGTTTTTTGTTACTGCATACGAAAACAGAAAATATCAAGCCTAAATTACAATTGAACTTAACTTCCTAAAAAACTAGCAACTAAACTTTGACATGGAATCACAACCCACTATCTCCACTATATAACACTTGCTAGAAATCAGGATAACTACCAGCTCAAAAATAGGAAACATTTGACTACCAAGTTTGAAGCATCACTCAACAAATTATAGCTAGGAAGGTTATTGGCTTCAAGTATTATGCACGGCCAGATTTATTTTTGCATTGGGAAGCATATGATTATATAATTAAATTCCTTGGACCCATATCTGTTGCATCCATAGGGAGGTCGTCGAGTCGAGTATAAGGATCTTGTTCAAACACAAGCCGCATTAAAAGATTATTCTCGTCTGAAATGTGGCTGAAGAAGAAGAGCAAAGGAAAGGAATGCATGTTTAGATCTTCTTCATTTAGATTAACAAACGACCCAAATAATAGGATCTAACAGAAATGATTAATATGAGAAATTAGTACAAGTAGACTGAATACAAAAATGCTAATATTAGAATCCAATGGCGATTAAAAGTTTCATGGCGTTTATTACTTTATTTCAGTTAATATATTTAAGAGAATAGAAGGGGAAATAAGGCCAGGGCAACAATATCATACAAATAGAATCTACAAAATACTGGTATTTTGGAGTTCTCGTCTAGTTCCATGAACCGAGTTCAAAGGTCTCTATTGCCCCCTAAACCTCAACTAGGCCATGGACCAACTAACATCAACGACACCCAAGTCTTTATTCAGACCCAAAGACTCCCACACAGCATCAGACCCATCAACTATATTATTCCTACATGGTGGCTGACCAGCATGCTCAGCGTCACATCCATGCATAGAATCACACTCATCCACCACTTTTGCAGTTACGCTCCTCCCGTTATTTGCCGTAATTCTGATCATCTTCCCACACCTTGAGCCACCGTTGTACCATCCTGTTGATAGTGCAACGACTCGCTCTGTTTTCTCGTGGTACTGCTCGTCACACTCAGAAGGAGCTCCTCCATCACCCCCTTTACTGAAATCGTTCAGAGTTAACTGAGCTTTTGTAGAGGATGTTACCGGAGGCGAGCATCGATACGTAGGGTAGGATTTGTCCCCGCAAGTCAGGGTGCCAGATTGCTGACAGCTGCCACTCGGTGGCGAAGGGCTACTGCTGCAAATGTGGGTGCCAACATCTGGGTCGTCGTTGCACTTACCACGGATGCAAATAAGCTGACCTGCACAGTCGTTCAAGGTCTGGCATGGACCATTACATGAGGAGATGGCACTGGAGGGCAATGTCCACGAGGTAAAGCTGAAGAGAATGAAAAGGGATAGGAGAGAAATTTTCAGCATCATTTTGGCTGATGATTCACTCAAAAAGGTAGTGTGGCTTCGAGTGCCATAACAGCTAAATATATATATATATACACACAAGTCTGGACTCTGGACTAATCCATATTAGTCAAAAGTTTTAAATACTATACAGTATATATAAGATCTTCATTCTACAGTCTACACACTGTTCCATCATTCTGTTTGTTGAATTTGCGAGATTAATCGATAAGAAATGATGAATTTAATAATAAAATATTCGTTTTATTCTTATATCATAAATAATTTTTTTTGGTAAATATATCATAAATAATTTTCATTATCTGAATAATCTATCTTTTTATATTTGTAATTTTATTTTATTAAATAAATAATTAAATATATAATATTTCATTAATTATATTATAAATACATTATTTATATAAAATAATTAAATTTTAAATTAATATGAACTTCCGACTTTTCTTGTTAGACTCATGGTATTGAATTCTGTTTCGTACTGGCCGGTACCAGCCCAAATCCGGTTCTGAATAAAATACCGATCGGTATTTAAAAAATTGGGGTCTTTTTTGTAAAATTTTAAAAAATTTCCAAAATTTCTCTCCCTCCCTCCCTCTCTCCTCTCATTCTCCCCCTTTTTTTTAAGTTTTTATAATAATAATAAATATTTTATTACTAATAATAATTATAAATTAAATAATAATAAATATTTTATTACTAATAATAATTATAAATTACTAAAATATTGGTAGATATTTATAACATTAGTCAAAGTCTATTTGTACCACCTTTGAAGTTGAAATCAATCACTAGCCCGCCTTTCTTGACCAATAGCCGTTGTAGAGCAGTGAATTTTGGCCCGCCAATAGCCTTTGTAGTACTATTGGCACCTGAATTTTGGCCCGACTTTGTTGGCCAATAGCTGTTGTAGTACTGTTGGCACTAGAATTTTCAGGTCAACCCAACGTTGTCTTTTCCAATTTGCTTTTCTAGAAAAGCAAAGTTTTGATATTCATCATTTTTCTAAGGTTGAACAATTTTTTAAAAATAATAATATAACAAAAGGATTAATGGTTAGAAACGAAATTCTCTTTAACTATATTCAATAAAGTTTGAAGTTTAAAATTCACAAATTTTTTCTTTTAATTTTTACAAGTATCAAGGAACTTAAAGCAGACTATTGACTTCTCAATTTTTAGCCATTTAGAGAATAGAATAGATTTATTAATTTTTAACTTTTAACTTTTTTGTTTTTAAGTCGTTTAATGAGTGGGTTCTATAAATTTAGGCTTACCTACCTTGCCCGACACAGCGCTTGGCTTGTCATTTTCGGTTTGGAAAATTGAATGTTCATAATTAATGATATATAAAAGCTTGGAAAAGTCAAATAAACTTTTTGCTATTCTCAAATTTTACCCATCAAAATCACTCATACATTAATTTTGATTTTAACGTTTCATTTCAAATTGGATATATTTAAATTCATTACTCAACCTCTTGCAAAACTTAATAATTAAATTTTAATTTAAATCTGAGTTAATCCAATTCAAAATTAATTTAAAATTCAAATATAAAGTTTATTTCGATATAATCTAAACTCAATTTAAATCTAATGTTGAGTTTTAGACCTTTTGTTTTAAGCTAATAATCTAAATTTTGGTATATATTTTAAAATTTTTGAAACTGACTCAAACTCATTATTATGTCTACAAACACATTAGTTCCTCTTATACATATGTATAACATGTCACCACCAAAGTCTTAAGCATTAAGTAGCAATTTATTGTCATTAAGTTACGGCATAAGTCCTTAAGGCATTATTTTTTAAAAAACATTTCATTTTTTGGTGTTGGATTGAGTGCAATATTACATAAATTAATTAATTGTAATTTCATTTATTTATTTTATCATCATACCTTCTTGTGGGTTAGAATTTTGCTTAATTTAAAATTTTAATGATATGGTCGTTAAAATTTTAAAACTGAAATTGGCTAATAAGTCTTTGGTAATTTTAATACATTTAAGTGTGAATTAATTAGATTAAATGTATAAAAAGTGAGGATATCTCTGCGGAATATGCAGAACGTATGAAACTTTTTTATATAATCTTATAGGTTAATTAATAACATAAAACAGGTTGACCGGTGAAAGTCTACGCCGTGTGGCCCCTCTCGCCAGAGCTCTCAAACCTTTTAGGTTTTTCCAGTCAAGGAAATCTGCAAAAACTTTCTGAATTTTGCCAAACTTTTTGTCCAAAATCACTTTCTTCGCATCTACCTGCTTTTTGACTTCCTCAATCCTCTGTATAAAGAGAGAGAGAGAGTATTCCTGACATTACACCCATCGAGTGTCATGTTCTTTTTTTACAGGATATGTCAGAAATTTATTTCTCTAGACTCATAGTGTAATCTATTTTCTTTCCTCTTAATTAAAAGAGAGAGAGAGAGAGAGAGTACACGGACTTTAGAAGTCAACCAAGGTAATTCGTGTTGGACACTCTCCTAAGTCTAATTATCCTAATGCAAAGATCGGAAATAGGGAAATTCTAATTTTACTTCTCTACATGTTCGTCACGTTAGGCTGTGCTTGTAGGATCAGTGAGGTTAGGTATTCTTTAACTAATATTATTATTTATTTATTAATTATAATATAATTAATTAAAATATAATTCATTCATTAATTAAAATATTATAATTAATTAATTAATTACATTATAATTAATTTAAATATAATTCATTCATTAATTAAAATATTGTAATTAATTAATTACACTATTTTAATTAATTAATATATTGTAATTAATTAATTAAAATATAATTAATTAAAATATTGTAATTAATTAATTAAAATATAATCAATTAATTAATTAATTAAAATATTGTAATGAATTAATTAATTAAAATATAGTTAATTAATTAATTAAAATATAGTTAATTACAATATAATTCATTCATTAATTAAAATATTGTAATTAATTAAATATAATTAATTAATTAATTAAAATATCATGAATTATAATATAATTTATTTATTAATTAAAATATCATTAATTAATACAAATATAATTAATTAATTAATTAATTAAAATTAATTAAAATATTATAATTACTTAATTAATTACATTATAATTAATTAATTAATTACAATATATTAAATTAAAATATTATAATTAATTAATTAATTATATTATAATTAATTAATTAATTAAAATATAATTCATTCATTAATTAAAATATTGTAATTAATTAATTATATTATTTTAATTAATTAATACATCATATAATTAATTACTTAATTAAAATATAATTAATTTTTATTCCGCAATATTTTTTATAACTAATTAATATCAATGTAATGATAACCATTCCTTTCTTTTAATCAACCATCATAATTATAATGATAATATCCATTCTCAGCTTCACTATATTCATTCTCATTCTTATTGCCATTCTCCTGCAAGAACTAACCGTCCCTAAGTATACGTAGATTAAGGTTTAAGATTTAGTAGACGGAAAAGTTGTGGACTGTGTATATGACGTAGATTAAGGGGTAATAGTTGACGGAAAAGTTTTGACCAAGTGTCGTAGATGAAGGGGTGACCGTTGGTGGAAGAGTTGTGGACTAAGCGTATATGACGTAGATGAAGGGGTAACCGTTGTGGACTAAGCGTATATGACGTAGATGAAGGGGTAACCGTTGATGGAAAAGTTCTCTTTCATTTTTCAAAGAGCAGGATTGTTGATTCAAACTAAAAGTGGGGAATGTATTTTCATCCACCTAAGAGCAAGAGTCTTGATCAATGCCTTCTGCTTTCGTCGACTTTTAGACTTGCATTAAAGGTAGAACTCCAAGACATAGAAATCTTAGTAAACCAAAGAAACTTTCTTGTCAAACATTTAACTTGATTATAATGTAAGATCGAGGGATTTAATAATCTGTCAAGCTCACGGACAATACATACGCACTAATAGGGTCCTTATAAAGCGCTCGCTAAAGTGATTGTGAACCGCTTAAAAGAGCACATGCCTCAGCTGGTGGCTGAAAATCAGTGTAGTTTCATCCCCGGGCGGCAGATCACCGATAACATTATTATCGCCCAAGAAGTGGTTCATTCTATGCGTACTAAAACTGGCCGGAAAGGGTTTCTTGCCATTAAAGTTGATCTAGAAAAGGCGTATGATAGACTTCGCTGGTCTTTTATCCAGGACACCCTCACCACGATTGGTCTTCCTGCGAATCTCATCCGGGTCATTATGAACTGTGTCACGACGGTCTCCTTCCAAATTTCTTGGCAGGGCAATGTCTCGGACCCTTTCCAACCTTCGCGGGGTATCCGCCAGGGAGACCCGATTTCCCCGTATCTGTTCATTCTTTGCATGGAGCGCCTTGATCATCTTATCTCACAGGAAGTGACAAGGGGGATATGGAAGCCGATCAAGCTTAGCCGTACCGGACCCCCCATTTCCCATCTCTTCTTTGCTGACGACCTCGTTCTATTTGCCGAAGCTTCGGACAACAAACCCAAGTCATTAACCGTACTTTAGAGACCTTCTGTGCAGCCTCCAGCCAGAAAGTTAACACTAACAAGACCCGGTTGTTTTTCCCTAGGGAGACAGCTCGGCGGCTCAGTCATGGTCTTCAAATCTGCTGTACGACTAATCTGGGCCGGTATTTAGGTGTTCCTTTGATTCATGAACGCACATCCCGGCATACTTTCCAACACATCCTGGATACGGCGCATGACAAACTTGCGGGTTGGCGGGTGCAATATCTGTCCCTTGCGGGCCGGGTTACCTTAGCCCAGTCCGTCATCTCCGCTCTGCCCGTCTTCACCATGCAGACGAACCGTCTCCCCCGGCAACTTTGTGATGATCTCGAAAAACTGATGCATGACTTTATTTGGGGTTCGACCCCCTCTCAGCGAAAACTCCACCTGGTCAATTGGGATTCGGTTTGTCAGCCCAAGTCCGCTGGAGGGTTGGGCATCAAACGCCTCCGGTCCACCAACGACGCGTTACTTGCTAAACTAGGCTGGGTGGTCTCCTCTAATCCCACCGCGTTGTGGGCCCGTGTTCTCCAGGATAAGTATCGCATAGACCTTTACCATTTGCCGTCGACTGTTAACAGGACAGGGGCCTCCGTGGTCTGGCGGGGCATATCGGCCGCCTGGCCGGTTGTCCGCCAAGGTAGCAAGTGGCTTTTGGGGAATGGCCGCCGTATCCTCTTCTGGCTCGATCACTGGGTGGACGGGTGGGGCCCTCTTATTCATTTCGCGACCTCGGCCATCCCGACCACCAACCTATCCGCCACGGTGGCCGACTTCACTGATCCAAGTGGTACTTGGTGTTGGCCAGCTTTCTAGCAATACCTTCCGAACTCCGTCTGTCTCGCTCTCGCGTCTCTCAGTCCTCACACGGCTGCGGGCGAGGACGATCGGTTACTTTGGGGCCCCAGTTCCCATGGGCGGTTTACAGTGACGTCGGCGTATGCGTTAATTGAAGACCCTGATAGGGTCATCCACCACAGGATTTGGGAGATCATTTGGAAGTGGGCAAGCCCCTAGCGGATCCGGTCCTTTCTTTGGCTATTGGCGAAGAGTAAACTTCTGACCAATCAACAGCGCGTAGCGCGTCATATTGCCTCAAACAGCAGCTGCCACTTATGCGGCCAGATAGAAACTTCGTTACACGTGGTTCCAGATTGCTCGCGTAGTCAGTCCTTTTGGAGGCAGTTTCCGCGGGAAGTGATTCATCCGACCTTTTTCCAACAGGATGCGGAGTCTTGGCTCACTTCCAACCTCCTCCACCTTTCGTCCTTCCACCAAGTTGACTGGGCCATTTTCTTTGGCGTCGCTTGTTGGTTTCTATGGACCTGGAGGAACAAATGTCTCTTCGAGGAGGATTTTGTTTGGCCATCTGATGGTCAACGAGCGGTTCTAGACTACGTTGAGTGAATTACGCGTGCTCGCCTTGCGGAAAGCCGCGTGTTCCCGACCCTCGCTAGGCCGATAGGGAGCCCAGTGGGCTGGACTAAACCTCGAGAGGGGTGGGTGAAACTCAACTCAGACGGCGCCGTGCGAGCCGAGTCCGTGCAGGCTTCGGCGGGGGGCTTAATTAGGAATCCGAGTGGGCATTGGTGCGGAGGTTTCTATCATCGTCTTGGGAGGAGTACGCCCTACGCTGCTTAACTCCAGGGGGTCCGCTCCGGCCTAACGCTGGCGTGGGATCTGGGCTACCGGCATATTGTCACAGAAGTCGACTCTTTAGAGGTGATTAACATTCTTTCATCCTCCCAGAGTGGTTTGACTGAGGAATTTTCTTTGGTTGCAGATATCCGAAGCCTCTTACACCGTAACTGGGAGGTCCAATTTTAACATGTCTTGCGCGAGGGCAACTAGAGTGCCGATAGACTGGCGGCTTGTGCTTTGTTCGTTCCCCCGGGCCTACACATCCTCAGGAATCCCCCAGTGGTCATCCAGGAGCTGCTTCATCATGACGCTCAGGGGGAGCACCTGTGTTAACTAGTTGTTGTACTTTCCTGTTTATTAAAAAAAAAAAGAAAAGAAAAGCCTGAAATTATCGTTAATTAGTTCTACTTACAATCCTAACTTATCTGGGGACTCACCACCTCTTGACTTAAAAATTACAAAATGTCGGAAGTTATTTTTCAACACTCCTAAATCTTAAACGTTGAGTATCAAAAGTGTACTTCCTCAAATTCACTTGCTAAACAATCAAAAGCTAGATCAAAGCAAACTCCTGTAAGTTAATTCCAAAAGCATTTGGACAACGTTGAAGTTCTAATGTTCTAAACCTAAATGAAAAGCCTACCAACTTCCTACAAAAAACTGCTCACTAGTCTGTTGCCACTCTTGCTTGACCAAAGAAACAAACATATACAATATCTTCTTATACGCAAGGACCAAAGATGCTCCCAATCTTTGAGCATTCTCAAGAAAGGTCTTACTCTCAAGTCCTGAGATTATACAGGAAAAGAATAACCTCGAAGATACTTGGAGTCTACACCTGATTCACGTACCAAGGCTATTCGTCCAGTTCGGGCCACCTAAATTGGAAAAAGGGGAAAACACAGAAAAATAAATTAAACTACTAATAATTAGGTAGATAAATTCATGTACCAAAATCAGTTGTTGCCAATTCATGGCAGAATTAACAAAGCAGACTAGACTAACCTCACAAATTCCATAGGGTTCCAATAATCTCTGTAGGGCAACCATCTTGTCCAGATCTCCCGTCAACTAAATGAAGAATCACAAGCAGGTAGATCAGTTTTAAGTTTGGCGTATAGACAAAACAAAAATATAGTAATGAAATAAGAACTTAAACAGAAGTAGGATAGCCTGCAACAGAACAACGTTAAGTTGCGTGTGACAGCAGAAGCAAGAAACCGCTTGAACAAAATACAACTACTAAGCATGGGCCAACTGAATCGCTATCATTAACTGCAATATCATGGGAAGGTTAATGACCTCCAGTGTTATTGTGTGATCAGATACATCAACAGCTTTGGCTCTAAAAATGCTGGCAATGTCAAGGACATCACGTCTAGCAGTAGTATTTACAGCAATCTTTATAAGCATGAGTTCTCTTTCAGCAAATGGCAGGTGAGTAAGATCCCGAACCTGAAGCGGTAAACAGCAATTACTGAAAAATCAGAAAGCTCATGTACAAGTTAATAGAACTTTCCTGAGCTCATCAAGGAGATTGTTGCAGAATTAATAAAATAACTAGGTTCATTAAAAAGACAAGGATAATTGAAATACATAAACAAGAGGCATTCCAACCAATTTCCTTTTGTTATTCTCTCATCAAGTAAAGATTAAAAAATCACATGAGTTTAGTCAAACAAGAAATTTCTTCCAGGGTATTAATTAGTACAAGTGGCATTAGTATTTGAAAACAAGGAAATATTTCATAAGAATGGGCAAAAGAAACAATGGAATCCTACACAGTGCAATGTATTACCAAGCACAACCTACAGTTACACATTCACAAAGCACTCTTAATACAGGCTCACCTCGTGAATCTGTACAAGCTTGTAAAGTTGCTGGACCAACTTGCTAATTGATTCATCTGTACCAGGAACGACAGTCGTAATGCGAGAGAGGCCCTCAGTTTCTGCATGTCCAACAGCCAAACTCTGACAAGAAATGATAATTGCTATGATGAGCAAATCCTGAGAGAAAGAGAGGGAGGCAAGGAAAAATACCAATACCAAATGTACCTGGATATTGTATCCCCTACGAGAAAAGACCCCTGTTACAATATTAAGAACCCCAGGAGCATCATTTACAAGCATGGATAAAGTGTGAGATCGAAGACCACTAGTCTGGAGGGAAAAACACAAGTAATTACTATGTAAACCCAAAAAAAAAAACGAACAACTAACAAGTACCATTCCTCTAACTTTAACTCGTCCAATGCAAAGGATTAAATTCAATGGTAGAGAGAAAACATTCCAAAAGTTCAGCTCATATATACTATTCAGTGGTGATAATAAAAGTTGACATGATAAAGGAGGAATTGAAAGAACAAGACGACTACAAGAGATAGCAACAAAAGAAAAGCATCCTTACATCATCATCATTCAGAACACCCCAGTGAGCATCAAGAACTTGACTGAAAATAGATTCATCAGATTGCTCTATTGGGTAAACATCTCCCTTGATTAAAAGTAAAATTATATCAGTTTCACAGTCCATAAACACAATATACAATTGTATAGATCAAAATCATGCAAAAGTCCATAAAGCAAGGGTTTAAAGAACATCCATACATCAATAGAAGAATCATTTACTTATTAGCGTCAACAGCCAAACTAATTGTTGTCAGAGAAGGGATGTGTAGGGTTAAAGGTCAATGTTCTATAAACTGTATATTTTTGCAAATTCAATTTCTTAAGTCCATATCCTACATGCCCCACCCAATTCAAATTTACAACTTTAACATTATTTAAACCTAAGCATAAGCTTAAAAACTGCACTGGAAATCACTGTTTCCAAAGAAAAAATGTAGATTTGATCAACATAAAATCAAGCATAAAGGTTGTCAGAAATGCTCACCCCTGATGTATTAGTTTCTAGGATGACTGATCTACTTTTATTCCTTGAAGGAGCATCAGCAGGACGTTGGTCTTCAAGGTCAGGATATGAAGAAGCTGAAAATCGCCAAAATGGAGCAGATGCACCAAGCATTTCCCTTCTCAGTGCAATCTACTAGAAGCATAAGATCCAGAAGCAGAACCACGGAATAAATAAAACAAAATTGAACCTAAGCAATTTTAATGAAAAGAATAATTGATGTATGACCTTTCCAGTTCTGGCAATTTCTCTGATACCAAACTTGCTTAAGTTTCTTTGAACTGCAACCATCTTCCCTGGATCTCCAGTTACCTAAGTCAGTGAAAAAAATAACTACTCTTTTCCAAACCGTACGGCAGTTTATAACTAAGCTGAAGTAAAACTGCAACCACTCTAAACAATAAAAACAAAAAAAACTGGAAAAGATACAATTCAGGTAATTAGAAGTTAGACACATATAAAGGACCAGCAAGCTTATCAAACAGTTCTATTAGTTAAACCTTAATCACCAAAATAGATGAAACAATTCCAATTTCAGCAGCATACCTCAATTGTTAGTGAGTGCTCAGAGACATCCACAATTTTCGCTCTGAAGATGTCCACCAACCACTTTATCTGAACAAAGAGAAGTAAACAAATGAAACATGAAGAAGACAATACCCCCATATAGGGCACATATTCAACATTCAAGGAATCAGATGTACGACCTCTGCACGGTACATGGGATCAGCATCCACTTTAATAAGCATTAGTTCCCGTTCCACTTGTGGCTCATTTGATATATCATCAACCTGGATATTAGATTAGATACAAGAGTTAGGAATTAGACGCCTAAGAAATGAATTATCATCAAGCCATAAAATGAAGAAACGCAAATATAGAATGCAACAAGATCAAATAAACTTCCAGAGCCACACTGAATCCAGTATCACTAAACCATTCCAGAATAATTAGTGCATCCAAATAAGAGAAGTTCATAGGATAAACTAAAAAAAGAGATATGATAAACAAAGAATTCTAGTTGAATGAAAAGATGAAATATTTAGAAAGAAAAGGACCAAGACAGTATTATCACCTTCAAAACATTGACAAGTTTTTGAAGTTGCTCAACAACTTGTTGCAGCACCTTTTCGGTCCCATATACCACTATGGTGAAGAGTGCCTTGTCCTTATTGAGCCCAACAGCAAGGGACTCAATATTGTAACCTCTCCTAGCAAAAACCCCTGCAATCCTATTAATCATACCACTCTCATCTCCAACAAACACTGAGATCGTATGCCTCCGAACCCTACATTCGAAGTAAAATGAAAGTTACCAAAAACAAAAAAGAAAAGAAAAGAAAGTTAATACCTCTTCCAGACTCGTCATTGGGTTTTCAATAATAATAGAAACAAAGCCAAAAAACATACGAGGACAAGACATAAGCTTACATATTTCAACAGAAAATAACAATTGGTTTCAAAATCGGCAAGAACCCAGATGAAGAGTTAAAATATAGATCATACAAAGATAAAAATATTGCATTTACTTTGTTCTGTTAGTGGCAGGGGGAGAGACGTTGGCGGAGGGCGAGAATTCAGTGACGTTACTGTTAGTGCCATCGCTTGTTGCAGATACAACGAGCTTCTTGCAATTATATTCATGGCTTTTATTGGGTTTTGAGAGCGTTAACGACGTGCTTAAGGCTTTTGAGAACGCTATGCTACTAACTGTAGACTTAGAAGAAGAAGAAGAAGAATGGAGTCCCGCTCGCTGGAGAAGAGAAGTGAAGCACAGGTACGATACGGCCGCCATTGAAGAGGTACACTAAGAGATGTGAAAATGTAAACTGCAGGCAGGCAATTCAGGGATTGTGCAACGTGTAATGTCTAATATCCAATTAAAAGTTAAAAAAAATAAAGTGGTTAATATCCAAGCCTGTTGACCATATCCAAGCCCATACCTTCCTAAAAAGAGCCAAATTTTGCAGCCTCTCTCCAATCTCATCCATTGATTAATAATATGTTATGGTTGTTTGGTACACTTTCGAAAAAATTAAAGAAGAAAGCACGTTAGGATTCACCTGAAGGAATAGTTCGATCAAAACTCGATACATGCTCAAGTATGGAGGTCTCTTTGAAGTCTTTTACTTGTATGATGAAGCTAGGAACAATAGTATCCGACCTAATCAACATTATTATAACATGATTATGTATCTGCGTGCTTAGTGAAGATGGGTCTCTAAGTGCTTCTAATTTAGGTTTAAAAAGGGGATTTGAGATCTTCCAATATGCTGCTGTGGATAAAGTTGCTCAAAGCAATTTTAAAAATGTGTTAAGGTTGACTATTTTGAAGGAAGACCCATAAATGGCTTTTAATTATGTAGATGAAAAGTTTTAATATCCTTACTTTATCTTCTATAAGCGAGAGTTGGCAAATAGAGTTTATTATATTAAAGCACACATGGCTGAATCAGGTGTGATAACTAAAGAGCCTGAGCTATATGCTCTATTGAAAGCAAGTATTGACTAAAAGAAGGCGGACAAGGTGTATGAGATGTTGCACAGCTTGCGTGCTTTAGTCAGGCAAGTTCAAGAATCAACTGCCATCATCATTGAGGACTAGTTTAACTCTAAAGATGTTGGTTAAACTAGAGCGGAGAATTGAGAGATGAGAAAGGGAAGGGAAAGGGTTAGAAGGGGGGGAGGAGGGTGGCATAGATGTGAGTTCTTGGGAACTAGAAAGTGGAGAGTTGCGAGAACTTACATGGATGAGGATGGCACTTGTCATTCTTGTGGTGAAAAGCTTATTTGTACTGATATTGATCCTAGAGAGACAGAAAAATTTCTAGATCATTAGCTGAATTGATTACAAAAAAGGAGGTTAAGGTTGATTTTGTGAAATTCAAAGTAAAACATTAGCTTAATGTCTCTCTAGTTTATAACATGATTTGATGGTATAGATTAATTGAACCTTTTGATCCTTTGCCTCCTCAACTTTGTAACATTTATATCTTGACAACACTACTCAAACTTATATATTGGATAACATTAATTGGTTTCTTCTACCAAATGTAGTAGGTATACTACATTTGACCTTTTGATCAATACAAGTTGATACTTATCCTATTAAGAATTTGCTAAGTAAGTCTAACTGTTTTTGTAAACTTTTAGTATGTTATGCTAATCTATTACAATATTTTCGAGACATTTTTCATGAATTGGATATTAAGTGATTGGTACTTTTATTTTCGTTTCTGTTCAGTAAGCAATTCATAGCTATTTCTTAATAGTATATTGACTGAGAAAGTGAAATCATTTAATGGCTCCAATGCTATGGTCTATTTGATTTAGTTATTGATGCTACCAATGTCTCCCTTGTTAACCAACATGAATTTAATTTCTTTCAAGTAATCTTTATTAAATAATTTCTATTAGTTTATTTAAAGAAAAAGTAAGACTTATTGGTGCTTCGTTATGTAGATAATGTCGTAAAGCAACTGAGTCAAATGAGTCCATCCAAGAGGTTGCCACTTATTATTTTCATAGTAGTCTTTCATCTAGAGGGTCTACTTAGCATCCTAATAATAAGAAATTATTAGAATATTGGAAAATTTTTGGTGCACTTTATTCTACACCTCTAATTCAAACCATATGTTGGACCGTACTTGTAATAACTCCCAACCTAGCTTAAACCATACTGAAGATATAATGAATTTCTTCAAACCTCAACATAGCCCTTGTATTAATTATGTAACACACAAAACAATCGTTGATTTTTTCCAATTTGATAAAGCAAACACATGCAAGAGGGGGGTGAACTATGTGTGACTTTAAAAAATATTTTCGCAAGTTACTTTCAATTCGTATAAAAAATAGGGGCCTATAAAAATTAAAACAATAAGTTCCTGTCAAACAATAATAGCCTGTTAAACGACAGAAGCCTGTTAAAGTATAATTTCTGTTGCAAACAATAAAAGGAAGGCATCTATTAAATTGAAAGGAATCGTCAGCAAGTTAAAAAACTAAAGGGGCTTATTATAAAAGTGAAGGAGCCTCTTGCTAAAATCAACACACACACAATATAATGCGGAAATATAAAAGATAAGGAGGGAGAAAGTAGAAGGACACAGTTAATTTATATTGGTTCAGCTTACAACCCAAGCCTACGTCTGGTCCCCAAGTATCCAACTTGAGTGTTGCATTATAAAATCAAGTAGTATTTGATAAGCCTCTCTAAGCTCACAAGTTAATATTTTTTAAGATTCTTTAACCTTCCACACTAGTAGTATGTCACTAGCTTATACAACCTCTTAAATAAAATGAGGTTTGCTCGATATGAGCTTCAGTAATCTCTCTCAATAGAATTTCACTTTCTAACATACAAGAGAATTTTTAGAAAGATATCACTTTCAAGAATGTATATGCTTTTGATGAGTTTCCACAATATAGCTTCGCAAGCTTCTGTATCGTTCAGTTCTTATTCACAGTTGCATTAGCTTTTCCTTAAATAGGCATTTCCTCAATCAAGCATTGCTTCACTTGCATCCTTTGTCAACTGGATCAGTTTCAATCTGAATAATTTCGATGTCATCTTTGCCAAAATCTTCTAATAATTACGGGGCTAATATATGACCTTTATAATTTGTAAGATCCTTTTGGATAAACCATTTAAGCTCATACAAAAGGTTCTCGCAAGAAAGAAAACGTATTTCTTATGATTTTATTTTCTTTTGAGAATTAGATTGTTAATTATACAAGAAAATAAATCCAATTTGAATTTTGAAATATTAAATAGTTATCATCAAAATCATTAAATAGAAGCTTTGAGCTAACAATCTCTTACTTTTTGATAATAACAAGCAATAATAGATATATTTTTCAAAATTCAAACAGATATTAGATGATTTCAAAAGATACCTGTGACTTTTATATGTTTAGACGTAATTAGAAGGAGCTTGTCTCTTAAGAAAGGAACATTTCATTTATAAAACACAGATTTTCACAAGTTCAATAGCAGAATCAATCATATATAAAATTGAGGCAGCATTAGGAAATATGTATTGAGAAATATATCATCATATATGCAGAAATATGCAAAAAAAAATATCCACATAAACTCTCCCGTTTTGTCATATCAAAAATAATAAAGTATAGGGAGGAAGTGAAATAAAACGTAATGAAATAGAGGGAAAGAATAAATAATGAATCAAACAAAATTATTATTATAAATAAGCCAAGAAGAAAGCAAATAGCAACAGAGTTATTGAAGAGATTCAAGGATTCTTCTAAGCAAAATCTGGATGTTAAGAAGTTGATTCTGTATGTTATCTATTTGTTTTCACATTTGTTCTTGATTGGCTTGAATATCCTTCAGTTGTTGTTGAAGATTCACATTATTTTCATTCTAATGAGAGATAGGAGTTTGCTGATCTGGAGCAAGATCTAAGTTTTCTACTACTCTTTCAGATCTTTTATCTACCCAAACATTGTTTTGCAATTTGTATCCAAATTGATAGGGAATAGAAGGGTGAAACTTAGTCGGTGTACATCATATATCTACAACATCATTAATAATCTCAATTCATTCCTAATTGATCACTATAAGCATTTTCACGTCTTACACTAACTCATCTTAGACTTTGAACTATAGGAACTATGACCGATCAATATTCAATAAGTCATAGATTGCTTCTTATATTATCTCCACACATCATGATGATCCCATTATTAGATGTGCACTCACAATGGCAAATCAACTTAAACTTTACAACTTTTTCATATATCGCTATCATCATCTCATATTCCAATTGTCATTTATTTCATCTCCCACATGTATATTCTCAATCAATTCATAATTATAGGGGCATAACCATTATGAAACTTAAATCTCAATTCCACATATATATTCTCATACTGAATCATAAACGCTTATATTGATAATCACACAACCATTCTAAGTTCAAATTCAACCTTTCAAGGTCATAACAACTTGGCTTATACACTTTAATCTCATCATTTCTACTTATATCCTTATTCTCCTCAACCAATCCATGACAGTGTATTCACATCTATATCACATCAAAAGACATCTCACCACAGTACAATTTTGATGTCGTATCCAATAATACATCCCATAATACAGATACGTTACTTCATTATCTGTCACCTTTACCCATGTACTATTTCTCATTTCTAAATATCCACAACCTTTATTTTCTCACATTGTGACATATCATCACTTTTCTCACTATTTCTATAAGCTTAAACACTTAACACATACTCATGCGTGTGACTCATACTCATGCGACTCAGACTAGGGATCAGTTGCTACTGTCTGCTATGACATGACTTAAATGCATGTAACTTGACACATATTTTCAAAAAATGCCCAAATAAGATAGTAATTTTGGGCTCTAATACTATAAAAATGTAGCATCCTACTCCCGCAAGACTCGAACCTGACATCGTGAGAGATATTCGAGTCCGTGCCCCGCGAAGGTGGCATGCTAGAGCACTCAATTGTTCAAAAAACGGTATAATTTTTTTTGAAAACACAAACATAATATGCGAAAATCCATAACCAATTCGGGCCCACTTTCATTCATAAACATTTTCAATCAACACAATACAATCAAAAAAAATTTCAATAACCATTTGGGCCCTCTCACAAATACAAAACACTTTAGTCGTTTTGGAATACAAATTTATACAAAAAGTTGCAGAATGTACAATTCAATACAAAATAAAGAAATGCAATGCAGACGCAAACTGATCCCGATCTCTATCCTTCACTTATATGCTGTAGATGTACTCTCGTTGGCCTAACGGGGTATTCTTCTAATCCTGAAAAGTATTTGCAAATTTTGGGTGAGTTTTGCGAACTCAATGAGAGACCATCATCGATGACTTACCAAGTCTCATAACACATAGTTCACAACTTTGCATAGTTGAACACATATCACATTTGCATGTAAGAATAATTCGATTTGGCATTTCAAACAAACAATCCACATACTTGACAAAATGCATATGAAATGCTCATGAGACACTTTTTCAATTATTACGTTGTTGTGACCGAGTGCCTAAACTGTCCCGTATCTATTTTGGATACCGGGCTCATTAATAACTGTCCCTTATCTACTTGGGAGATACATGGCTCATTATACATAGTGAGCCTTAGGCTCTTAATCACTGTCTGAGCTCGAGGCTCTTTTCACTCGTTGAGCTTTAAGCTCTGATTGGTGGCTACTCAGGTCACAACTGCCATTATATTTCATGCATTCATGAAATGGAATGCATCATTCACATTTGGATAATCCTATTCACTCACATTCACATACAATTTGTACTTCAATATCTCATGCATATAACACAATCATCAGACCTTCATTGTCCAGAATTCAACAATCAAATCACATTCATATATGAGCATCCAGTTGTCAATCAATACAAAAATTCTTACAAACAAACAATGAAATGAGACCATCTAGGTCTACTCACAGTACGCTTCAAAATAGCATTTACTTCCAAATTCTAGATACGCTTGTATGCGGATGTTTATCTTGCACATCCCATTGATGCAATACACAATTCACACACGTTACAAAACTCATTTATGCACAAATAGTTATATGGATTATGTGCAATGCATGCTCATTGACAATCTCGGGTACTTTACCAATTTCATAACTTAATCACTCATCATTTCTTTGACTCACAAACTCAATTCTTTGGTAATT
>JAOSBL010000211.1:6886466-6897621 GCA_027568915.1 Erythroxylum roraimae | reverse complement strand
ATATTATTTATAATTTTATATTATTATAATAAATCATCTATAATTTTCTCACATTTTCTGTGAATTTTTGGAAAATCATTGCAAAATAATTTTGAATTCTAGAACGACCGTTTTCTTGGTCGTCATATTTTCAGTTGTATTTTCTAAAACCCTAGCTAAAACCGCGGAGCTCGTTGGGAAGCACTGATAAGTGATAAAGCTTCTCCTCGCCTCTCCACCCAGTATATCCTAGTTCTTCACCCTCTCATAAACTCGTTTCCTTACCTTTCACGAACTGACAAAAGAACTGTGTTTTTGCCTCTGCAAGTTAAAGGAATCTTAGTCGCATGGCCATTGCAGCTTTGTTTCGTCGGGTCGCCAAAACGCAAAAAATCATTCCACTTTTTGTGCCTCCAAATCATGGAAAATCCTTTAAACATCATCCCTTCTATGGTAATACAATCATTTTTGCACTTTGACACAGTATTCTGTTGTTTCCTGTATCTGCAGAACTTCTTCTATTTGGAAATTCGTACTACGAAAATATCACATCGATCAATGTTAAAAAGTTGGGAAGGAAAATTTTCAATAACATTTGCTGTTTAGTTGACAAGTTTCTCTTTTTATGCCTCCAATCCATAGAAACCCCTTTAAAGGCCTCTTTTCCTTGGTAACCCCATCATTGTATTAGTTTCAATCAGCATTCTGTTTCTTCCTGTATCTGAAATCTTCTTCTTGTTGGAAAATATTTGTATTTTTGTAATGAACAATCACAATGATCAATGTTAAAAAGTTCAAAAGGAGAAATTTTACTTATTATAGTTCTCAAAAAATATAGTTCCTACTAAGTTTGAAGGCAATGTGTTTACTGATTCTAGGAATCTCAACTGGAATCATGTACTTACTTGCCTATAATAGGTCCTGTGGGAGGAAGCTCCTCTTGATATTACAAGCTCTTTCACATTTTTGTATGAATTCTTAGGACATGTCCTTGTGAAACATCACCTACATTTAATGTGTACTTGAAACAAAGTTTCCACTTTAAAGTTATTTTCTTTTCTTTGTGAAGCGAGATCAATAACGACTCC
Organism: Erythroxylum roraimae; assembly: GCA_027568915.1. NCBI lineage: Eukaryota > Viridiplantae > Streptophyta > Magnoliopsida > Malpighiales > Erythroxylaceae > Erythroxylum > Erythroxylum roraimae. The sequence goes on along the minus strand of JAOSBL010000211.1, from coordinate 6,896,554 downwards.
TGCTGAAGCTGTTGTGGGCTTTGATGAAATGGTTTCTGGGAGCCATAGGAAGTATTACATGTTAGGTGGGAAAGGAGGTGTTGGAAAAACAAGCTGCGCAGCGGCCCTTGCTGTGAAATTTGCTAGCCATGGTCATCCTACCATAGTAGTCTCAACAGATCCTGCCCACTCTTTGAGTGATTCGTTTGCTCAGGTGTCATTCACTTTTGTTGCTTTTTGTATACATGTCTGAGTTTCAACCATTGTGACTAATATCTCAATCTTTCCAGGATTTGACGGGAGGAACACTTGTTCCTGTTGAAGGGATGGAATCTCCTTTATTTGCTCTTGAGGTATATGCTTGGACAACATATTGCACAGAATTGGTCTTTTGTTTCAGCACTATTTGATCCATGCTTAATATTTAGCGTTGTGACAGGTAAACCCTGAGAAAGCTAAAGAAGAATTTCGAGCTGCCAGTCAAAAGACTGGGGGAACTGGGGTCAAAGACTTCATGTCTGGCCTTGGCTTGGGAACGCTTGCTGATCAGGTTAGTTACATGCTAATTATTTGGTATGATCTCATCAAAGTTAATCATCTCCCCTGCATTTGGAGGTAATAATTCTCGTTTCTCACTCTACAAGTTGGTATTATCATGTAAGTAGATTTCAGGTCCTGCATACGCTCAGTTTAGTTTTTGTTTAGAGATGCAGAGAAATTACGTTTGAGTACATTGTCTTCTTGCCTATGCCAGTACTTAGGATCTTTTCCTATTCTCTTCAGAGTGTGTGGTCTTTTGTTTTTCTCCTTATTTACTATGATAGTCTTGATAATTTACTTTTCATTTTCAATCTGTTGTAGTTAGGGGAACTGAAACTGGAAGCATTGTTGGACACTCCTCCGCCTGGTTTTGATGAGGCTATTGCAATTTCTCAGGCATGGAACAGTACTGCTCCTTTGTAGAGATATTTTTGGATATGTTTTCTAATCATGTAGTGGCTTTACAGGTTATGCAATTTGTTGAATCCCAAGCATACAGTAGTTTCACCCGGATAGTGTTTGATACGGCACCAACAGTTAGTGAATTTCTTCTTGCTTTTTCATTATTCAAATTCAGCAGATAATTTCCCTCCATGAGTAATGAGTTGCTTTATAGGGTCACACTCTTCGACTTCTTTCCCTCCCTGACTTTTTGGACGCATCAATAGGTAAACTAATGAAGGTAAATCCAAACCCAGAAGTATATTTGCTGATTTTGAATATAGCTTCTTCATAATGGTGGTGAAACTCTTTTGTTAAGCATTAAAAGTTAACTTCCAGAAGAGTGTAGCCATGGTGAGCATGTTCAAAATTTATTTACACCATAATATTTTCCATCATTTCTTACCCCAGGGCAGTCTATTTTTCACTTTGTAATCCTACCATGGGTGGATAGCTAGTTGCAGATGTCTACTACTTTTTTGTTTTACGATGCTTGACTGTTCAGTCTTTCTCATATGGTCTCTAATCAATTTCCAACCAGCTGAAGGAGAAATTGGCATCAGCAACTTCTGCTATGAGGTCACTACTCGGAAAACAGGATGCACAACAGGATAATGTAAGTATGGAGGTTGATTTTCGTAAATTAGTGAGCATTGTCAAGATCTTAGTATTTTAGTTGTGAACTTTTTAGTCTCACAAACTGGAGCAATTGAGAGAGAGGATGGCAAAAGTGCGGGATCTTTTTCGTGACTCATACACGACTGAGTTTATAATAGTGACTATTCCAACGGTAATACTATCAGAAGTCAGTATTCTTTTTCTATCTTGGGTAGCAACTCATAAAATAACGAAATGCACTCTGATCTTTGTATCCTGCATGTTTCTCCAATTCCTGTCTGTGCCCTTAAACCGTGGCTTTTACTATCAACTGATATTGTTTTATGCTCGGTACACTTTTTACCCCTTAGAAAACAACTTAAGAACTGTTCTTTTTGAAGAAAACAAAAAGAACTAATATTTTCTAATTGTAGAATGGAATGGATGAGAACTTCACTGAGAAATCAGCTCAAACATTTTTTTGAACTTTAGCAAAATATGACATCCGGGCAGCGAAGTGATCTAGAAATATTATGGCAATGACCTATATTATTCTTGTGATTTTTTAGTTTATCTAAACCCTCCTTCTTGATAACATTCTGCCAATAGCTGGGATGTAAACAATCATTTTAATCAAATCACCCACACATGCATGCAATAGAGTATTACCTTGGATGCATTTCAAAATTAAAGCTGTTGGAATGGAACTTATTCTTCTAGATTGGTCAATTATCTTGTCATAGCTTCAATGATTTACTTGTAGCTGAAGCTATTTTACAGAACAAATTCAATAGACTTGGAATCCCCTATTAGGGCTTTATGTTCACACCGAGCAACTTTATATTGCAGATAATATTAACTTCTCACAACTCACTTTGAGTTTTTTTATGAACCTCTCAAGGTTATGGCAGCACATGAATCATCGAGGTTGCTTGCATCCTTGAGGAAGGAAGGTGTTCCTGTCCAGAGGCTTATTGTGAATCAAATTCTACCTCCATCTGCATCGAATTGCAAGTTCTGTGAAATGAAGAGGAAGGTGCATCTGATATTTTCTAAACATGCAAAACTGTTTCTTCTGTTCATGGCCTGATAGTCACTACTTTAAGTATTTGGCTTTCATGAAAACTTCTCTATCCAGTTTCAAAAGGTTATCAATTTGACAATCCAGTTGTCAAATCATTCTCAACAAGACAATTAGCCTTGTTTTTTGTTATCAAAGATTCAGCATCAGCTTTGTGGATTTTGCAGGATCAGAATCGAGCACTAGATATCATCCAGAAAGATCCAGAACTTGGCAGTTTGAGCACAATTCAATCACCCTTGTTTGATGTAGAGATAACAGGTGTTCCAGCTCTCAAATTTATGGGCGAGTTACTTTGGAGATAAACCTACTTTTGGGATACTGACATTATCAGGTAATCTGCCTCATCAGAAAACTGTTCTTTTTTAGACATTCTTCCGTCTGTGTTTTAGAACGCACAGATCAGTCAAGTTTGATCAAGATCGGAGGAAGATGGAATTGCCTCGATTAATCCAGTCAAGCGGAGAAATCAGGTGGGACATGCAACGGAAGTTTTTTATTATTGGCAATCCAATACAGGGAAACTTAAAAGTGGTCTTGTTCGCTCCCCTGTTGAGCAATAAATTAAAGGGATCTGTTGTAACATGAGCTTTTAATGGTCATTCTTCAATATTATTAGATCAGAGTTTTTCTTTTTTAAAACTTGTAGTTCTTATCACTAGATCAGGATTTGTCTTTTCAGTTGATGTTTTGGATTCAAAATGCATATCTTGATTGTGACTGGGAATATTTTGTTGTATTTCTGAGTTACTGTACCCTTCATACTTGAAAGGAGCATGATTAACATTTAACCTATGGCAGTCATAAAGTTCTAATGTTTCAATGGTATTATGCAGGACTATCTTCTATATCATGCATTACACGAATACAAAATCTTATCGATAGCAAATAACCATGTACTCCAAGGCCGTGGAGATGGCAGTGACTTTGACTCACATTTTAGATTGTGAACGAACTTATGAACCAGTGGTTTTACTTGAACTAGCTTTACTCTTGAAATTATAATACGTATAGCTGCAGTTTGTCTGCGACACTTGCACTTAAGATGATTAATTATCAGATACAGATATATTTTGTACATAGAGTAGAGTGCAAAATGTGTTGTGCACACAAAATCCAGCTACACTTAAATTGGTTGAACTGGTTCAAATACATCGGGCAGTAAACCTTCTTCCTGAGACTAAATCTTCCACTGAATAGCAGAATCACTAACATGTTTACGTTTCATTTCCTGCTCATTAATTCAATAATGCACATGTGTATTAACAATCTGTCGAAACACACACACACAGAAGATGATCCTGGTGCCTTGTTCCACGAGTTTCTATTTATTTCTCATCTCATCTGGGTAGATTAGAATGAAAATAATCACTGTACACAAAACATCAAGTTTTCTTTCATATGTTTACACAGGAAAATGAATTTTGAGCTGTCCCAGCTCAACGAGAATCATACTTTTCCTTCAATTAACTTCAACGTCTATGATTAATCTATTTTTTTGCAGAAAAAAGTTGGAGATGTTGAATCTACTTCTTTTGGTAAATGATCATTAAGGTGAAGGCAAGGATGCGACCAAGTATACCAGTTATGAAGAGCAAGAGTAAGCAAAGATACCAATCATTGAGATCATAACCAGCACTCAGAAGTGAGCCACACCTTGTTATCAGCCACACTCCGTAATATCTGCAAGAGATTAAGACTGAAACAGGATAAGTTGGTTCAGTAAAGAAGAGGGTGTATAATAAGCTAACCTTTTAGCATTTGATATGACAAATGCTTCCAATGCCCATTTACTGTAGCATAATCCAGAAATGAGTTCCATAAAATTGCCATCATCTTTCTGGATTGCTATCAGAGTTAAGACAACAGGAAGAAGCACAGACCACTGATAACACAGAAGATGTGCTGTAAGTGAAATGGAAAGAAATTGATGCAAATAAGCATGAGTGCCTTTTCTATATGAGATTCATTGATAATTGACATTGTTGAGCTACTAATTATAAAGTGAATGCTGCTCCAAATGCTTACCAATTGTGCAGGACCAGGTTCAAGGCAAATAGCCAATGCATAAGCTATGCCAGTAACACAGTACACCAGACATAGTAAAACTACATAATTGTCGGTCACACTTGATCTTGGATTGTTGAAGAAGTAGAACATGGACAGATACACAAGTGGCTTGACAATTGTGTTGAAATGATCAATTGTGTCTTTAGCAAGAAAGTAAGCCATGCTGCTAATACCAGAACTGCTTTCTCTCCAGTAATGCAGTTTGTCCAGGGCAAACGATCTCATTGCAGCAATCTTGCACAGGAGAGCTGTAGTCAATCAAATGTTGATACTGGTGAGAAAACCTTATGTGGAAGGTTACTTCATTAACAAATCTAGCTGAGCATCTTGTGCTACATTAACGTCCTTTAAGGGCAATCAAAAGTTACCAGCACCCGATAGAAACCCAGGTAAGTCACCTGGAAATCCCAAACTTTCAGAAACATAAATTTAGTTCCTAAAGGAAACCATGGCATCTGTAATATTGTAGAGGATTTTACTTACAAACTGCAATGACGGTGTATGTGTAACCGGACACCCCAAAATTTTCGTCTCTCACTTTAGCTAATGTGCCTAAACAGATTCCAGCAAGCAACAAAATCAAATAATCTACTGCCTGTGTCCTTGCTTCTCGCAGCCTCTGCTTACCAATCCTGAAACGGAAGGTTAAGGATTTTTCTTTTCAGGTAATAATAATGAAGGCATCTTGGTCAAGAAGAACAGTCCCAAGCAAAATTCTCCTCCAGAGAGTACATGTCCTGATAGTTTAAACACTTGAAGTTCGCATGGTTGGAAATACCTTATGAAACTATTTACTTGCAGGACTGAGCAAGAATAAACATGAAAGTAATGAGATTGTGCTTACCTTCCGAGGAAATATTTGTACTGTAGAAGGATACCAGGAGTTCTCCGTCCAGATAAATCACCAGCATTCAAGAACTTGTATTGAAAATTATCTTTTTTAGTCTCCACGTTGGACCTGACATCCTGCCATAACTCTCCTGCAAAAGATTCTTCTTGCGATCCAGCATCACTTGGCCTTCCTCCATCAGCTGAATTATCACTTGACGCTCCCAGCTGTGCAGCATCCTGCAACATATCCGCAGGAACTGGGTAGCCATTGTGAAGCATCCACCTGATGGGAAGTTCTTTGTAGCCGATTCCAGAGGTTGGTTTCACTATGCCCTCCAAAATGTCAATGAAGTGATCTGGAGGATTCGCACGCTCGGGCACTGTAATCCCGAGCCCTTTAAAATATTCTTCAACTTTCTTTACCGGTCCATGATACACTGTCAAGCCACCCTTGGCTAGAAGTATTAAATCATCAAACATCTTGAACAACGCATAGCTGGAGCAGTCCGAGAATGAAAAGAAACCAAGGGAAAAACAGGGAAGTACTCAGAATGTCAAGCAGATGCGGAAGAATGGTGGAATGTATTGGCCAAAAAAGAAAATCAGTGCAAGTTGATAGAGGTTGAAACGAAAGTGAGAACCTTGGTTGGTGAACGACCATGCAAATGTTCACTCCTTCGAGAGCTTCACGTCGAAGAGCTCTAAGCAGTGACTGAGAGGACGAACTGTCAAGCCCTGATGTGGGCTCATCTAATATCAGCAGTGAAGGTTCCATAACCATTTCAAGACCGACATTTACTCGTTTTCTTTGACCCCCAGATATTCCCCGCTTCTCCACCGTCCCAACAAGAGAATAGCGCACCGCCTGGAGCCCCAGTGACTCGATCACTCTTTCAACAACCAGAATCTTTTCTTGCTTTGGAAGATCAGCAGACAGTCTGCAGTTAACTCCAACGAAAAATATTTTAATCAAAAGAAAATGAAATATGCACAAGCAACTACTATTTGGGTGTACCAAGTGCCAGGCAGATGAGATTGTCAAGATAGGTCAACTGAAGTTACAAGCTGTTGGTAGCTATTGAAACGGCTTCAAATTGTCAAGAAAACTATGCAAAACCAATTTCTTCTTAACTTCTTAAACAGATGTAGATACTTAAAAAGTCATTTGAAGTTAGGATTTAGAACCGCTTACCTGCATCTAGCGCTAAACCAGAGATTCTCCTCCACAGTCAAGTTCCCATGCACAATATCATCTTGAGGCACAAAACCAATAATTTTCTTGTATGAATGGATTGGATCCGGCTTCCCATTTACAAGAACCATACCAGTAACGGTGCATCCACTTCCTTTTCCAGACAAAGCAGAAAGAAATGTGGTTTTCCCAGCACCAGAAGGACCCATGACTGCAGACACTCGGCCAGGTGATAATTTCCCGGTAACACATTTTAGAAGATGTTTGTTTTTACCTTTCAAAGTGAGGGTTAGATCCTTAAAAGCCACCTCAATTGGAGGCCTCTTCCTGATTTCAATATCATTAGCCATGGAAATCACCCCTGATAAGGTCAAGTTCTTGTTCTGCTCCTGAAAGGCCTTTTCCCTCTCAATTTGCCCATATGCATACCTAAACATTTGGCTCTGAGTATGCAACTTGTTACCCTTTAGTGCATTCTTTTTGATATTTTTGTCTCCAATCTCCAAATTGAAGCCTTCAGAACTCTCAGGATTAGCCTCAATTTCATGCAGCATCCTTGTGAGGTTACTGTTGTCCTTTATCGTTCCCGTTGCTGCTGGGCTTGACCCAGACAATGATGGTAAGGAACCATCCTCTGCAAGTTTAACCAATCCTTTTTGTTGTTCCCTTTTAGATCTCGCGCGAGAGAAAGTACGTGATAATTGAGAGTGAATATCTATTGCATGCTTCTTGGCAATGTCTTTTGCAGATTTCCATTTTTCACGTGCTTGTACCGTTTCTCTTACTTCTTGAACTGCTTTCTCCCTGGTTTGTGCTTGTTTTTGTTCTCGAGTTGCAATAACTTGATCAGAAAAGTTGTAAATTATGATGAGCAGGAAACTTATCCCAGCCTACATGAAGAGTTTAGATGTTAAAGCACTTGTGTCAGGTATGCAGTAAATGCATCTAATTATTCAATATCAACTTCATTTTCCAACGAAATCAAACAACTAACCGAATCTGATAGAAAGCTTCTGCAATCTATAAACATTTCAAGCAAGCTATCATCTGTAACTACATTGAATTTATCACTTACAAAAACCAAGACGCCATATGCTGTGATATTCTGATTACTTGATTGAGGTGTACAAGTTGCCATTTTAAAGCATCCTGCACTATCACGATTAAGGATTACAAACTGCTGAACTAGCGGGGATTAGCTTTATTATTTTGTTTCAAACCAATTACATGAAAAATTGATATTCTTTTTAATTTCCTTCATCCCTATGGTGTCAATGTTCTCAATCCTTTCTCTCATGTTTTGAAAGAAAATGTAAAGGCATGAAATTAGGACTTTTACTAACCTTTTTGTGATATAGAACCAGTCCTGCAGTAATGTCTGAAACGGAAAAAGGGTAGATGCGTAAGTGATAAGGAGACTGAGAACATATCGCCGTAACAAACTTGAGAAAGGAAACAAACGGATGATCAAGATGTTGGCAGAAGGAGAGAATCTGAATGGCATGCAACAACAAAGAAAAAGCTGTTTTTTGTAAGTTCATATGCAAGTGATGGAAGTTATGGGATAATTATCAATACCCCCTACTGCAAGGAATTTTTTGGGTAGTAGACGGACAGTATGATCCTGCTGAACAGAATACCTCACTAGTACTCGCTACATCAGCCCAAGTATCTGCTCCACCACAGGTATGGTTTGGCCTCCCAGATGGCAACTGATATTGGTATCTGCAACATATTGCTGCCAATAAATAATTATGTATCTCGAACAACAGTAATTCAAGTCATGATGTGCAAAACAGGAATGGACTTACGGGTCACACACACCAGTCATTTCATTCAACTTTGAAAGTGGGCAGTAAGCACCCAATGGACATGCTGTAGTGGCAAGATAGCAAATGTTAACAAGTAAAATAGAATATAAGCCTTCGCTCTTTAAAGCTAGGCAATGAACTCAATGTACTACTGTCTCACGGAATAAGAACAGCATCATGTTCCTGAGTTCAAGTTTTGCAAAAGCGCATGTCAGAAACACAATCTATATAGTCCTAGGTAATCTATGCTAAGGAGAACTAGGACAATTGAGATGGTGGAGTCACTGAGAGAAGAGGTTCCTGATAATATTGATGTAAAGAACAAAAGAGTCTCCAGGTACTCACGCAGCATGCAAGTTAGGCCGTGAGGACAAAAGAAACCTTCGCAACAAGGTGCACATTCAGTAGTTCTAACAGGTATTTCTTTCGTACTTTTCAGTTCAGTTTTCACCCCTTTACCAACAGTGCAAGCCCATCCAGGCTCACATCCAGAGACCCATGAGCTCAAATTGCAGTTCTTGTTAAGCTGCAAGTAGTTGGCTCTTTTTTTAGCATTCAACGAGAAACTACTTATGTAGAATTTTATTTCTGCAGCTGTACACAAACGCTGAGGCATATCACCTGACCAACAAATTATCAAAAGAAACGTCAAATATAATGTGATGACTTGAAGAAACTCATTTGGTCGTCTAGAGCTTGTATTGTAAATAAAACTTTCAGAACTTGTACTGAACCAAGTTTTCTGCGCCCATATACCTTGAAAATCCATTCTTCTGTGGGTGTTAGGAACCTCCACTCTCAAAATGTGCAAAACTAGCCAAAAAGCATAATTTAAAATCATTCTGTACCTTTGGTTTTCCTAGCGCATTGGGTTATGAATTGTGGGTCCCCGGAGAAATTGAATGCTCTTTGCCAATCTGCATCCCTGCAGTCCAGAGAAAAAGCATGTAACCCCATTTTGAGAAACCAATCAAAACATCAAAAGGGTAGTGATTATCTGTATACACACACGTCCGTTATGCAGAAACCTAAGTATTTGCTAATATCGTCCTTGAAGACCGAGATAATATTCGACAGACCAACATCGACCATATGCGATACCAACTGTTCAGCAGCAGGATTGTTAACGTAGTCTTGAGCATCTTGGCAAGAGACATATTGTGGCAATAACACCAACCCAAAGAAAGCAACAAAGAACGATGCAGAGAGAAAACAACGATACGCATTAACATTTTCTCTGTTCATATCGGTGTCCAAAAAGCTATAAAGACCCGAATACGAGGTTAGAAATGAATGTGATTGTTCATAACAAAAACTTTGTTCATCAAGTTTGAAGATGCCCAGGTGGTTGATCGACCAAATGAGCAAGCAAAAAGACTGGACTTGAAAGACGTAGACCACAGGATTTGGAGGCAGTAAATGGCTTTTTTTTTTTTTTTTTTTTTGTCTACGGAGGAAAGAAACGGCAGAGAGGAAGAGTTGGCGAAGTATGAGGAATAGACATGGGATGTTCAGACAGTTATAAAATGAGAGGGACAAGTTCACT
>JAOSBL010000211.1:6838905-6852806 GCA_027568915.1 Erythroxylum roraimae | reverse complement strand
TCCGTCTTACTTTCTTCTTTCATTATTATTTGGTCTTCATCAAAATCATTGAACGTAAAGTCATTTTGACTTAACATCTATCCCCTTCCTTAAACCAATTAATCTGAGCCCTTTGTTCAATGAGTGAAGAGTGATCCTGGATGACACTTAGATAGCAATCAAGCTCCAACTTTTCCTTCACAAGAATATCAGAGTCATTGGGGTTAAGAGAGAGTAAAAATTGAGATGCAACTAGTCTTTCCTTAGCTTAAGTGTTAGGGGAGTGAAAAGCTTTCAACTTTTTCAATTCTGAATTGATCGCTTTTAGTTTTTGGCAGCAAACGAATTGTCTAGAGCCAAAGACTTGAACTAATAAACCTCTCTTGATTGCATCATTAAACCCATCCATTTTAGCAAGATAATTATTAAATCTACAAGGATGACGGGTGAAGGACCTCTGGAAAATACCCTCAATTAGAATCGGGGTATGGTCAGAGAAAAGACAGTCCAAGAAGATAGCCTTAGTGTTGGCAAATGGATGGAGCCAGTCCTCATTAACAAGAGCCTTGTCCAGTTTTTCCCGAATAAACCAAACATCCTTTTGTTTATTACTCCATGTGCAAAAGTACACTTCTTGTTTGAGATTATTTACTCCCAAATGATATACATAAAGTTTAAGATCTTCATTGTAGTTCCTTAGACTGCAATTTTCTTCTGCTTCAGATCTGTAAATTGTAGAGTTGAAATCACCAGCTATAATCCAGGGACCAGATAGGTTTTTTTGAATGTCTCTTAATAAGGACCATAGATGTATAACTCCTTTGAAAACCAGTGTTAAAACCATAAACAAAAGAAGAGTGAATAATAGTTCCTTCCAAAATAAAGTGGATCTTTAGATGCATCAGCTGCTTATTGGATAGTAACTCCTCCACTTTGAAAAAATTCGCATTGTAACCAATAACAATTATGCCATAATGATGATAACATTGGTTAGAAAGGCCAATAAGGACAAAAAATATTTACCTTATTCATATTCTCAAATCTTATTTTAGTTTCCAACAATACTACAATAAGAGGCCTAATCCTCGTGACAAAATCCCTCAAAGCATTTAACTTTTTCGAGCAGTTAATACCATGAACATTCCATATTAGGATTGACATGTCAGAATATTTTTACCTTTGGCCACTTCCTTCCTTCCACTTCTCTGAATTCTTGTACTGATCACATTTTGAAAGTTTTTTAACTCGTTTACATCAGTCTCCTTATTATTGGAGGAATTAGTACAAGTAGTAGTGTCCTCCTCATGTGAAGAATCCATTTTTTCACAAAGAGCTGGATAGAATTTGTTGGTACATTAGCCTCCTTCTGGATGACCCTCTCCCTATCAATAATCTAATCATGTTCTGTCATCTTAGCCTCCTCCTGGATGTTCATCTCCCTAACAACAACCTAATTACGTTCTGTCACCTTAGCATTTGAGGGAGTAGGTGAGCTACTCTTTCCATAATATCTTCTCCATTACTTTCTAGATTCAACTGTGATTCATTTGGGCAACTTGGATCAACTTCAAGACCCATTAATTCAACAGAATCACCTTTTATAAATACCTTACTGGTTGGTTTCCATACCTTCCTTTATGTAACGATCGAAGGTTTCTAGTTGTAGGAAACATAAATTATATCCTCTTACAAAAAGTTATCAATGCCAAGCCTCATAATTGGGATATCATTAGGGAGCTCCTTAAATCTGTCAACACTAACACATATCTGTGCATAACCAACTCTTTTCTTTTTTGCAGTAGCTTCATCCATACAGAGAGGTTTGCTAATGAAACTAGCCAAGGAACTAAGTCCTTGAGTAGTCCAATACTTTAAAAGTATTTTATGTAAGTTTATCCACAACAGAAAGTTGTGCGCCTTAATGTTTTCAAGCTTTATACTTGGCTGTCATGTTTGTAGGAATAGAGGAAGTTGTGCTACGTGCCAAGGACCGTCCTCCACAATCTTATTTGCTGCGTCTTGAGAGGTAAAGGAGAATAAAACTATATTATTTTTTGTAAGAAGTACATCAGCTAGTCCTCTATTTTTCCAATGACTGACTGCCTATTTTTGAATGATAGACAATGCAGGTATTCATTCCATGAAGAATCCCACAAGGGAGGATTCCTAGATTTTTGCTCCATTCCTCAGGTTCTCGATGTCTAGTACCACAACTGACTTGCCATCAATGACCTTTGGTGGGTTATATTGAAAAGTGACACCAAAGGGCTCTCCCACTACCTGTTTCCAGCTTTTGTTCCAGGGATGATTAAGTGAAGAAGATACAGGGGAGGGTTGCTGGGTTGTATTTTGAGTGGAATGAGGAGGGAGTGAGATGGAGGAAGAGGGTACAAGGTTCTGTTCAGTTTGTTGGTTAAGGATTTGAGTATGAAGCTGGGTCTATGTTGAGGGGTATTGTTCGGTATGGAAGAGAGAGGAGGACAATTTGGGGGAGGGTAAAGGAGAAAAGTCATCAGTAGAGACAGTTTGCATAGGCTTGACTTGATAGAGAATAAGGAAAGAAACAACTTTTCAAAAAAAAAGGGGAGGGGGAAGCAGATGATATATTGGGAAGCAGAGTTGATTGGACGGAAGAAAAATTTGAAAGTACCCTTGTCGAGCATACCACAAGGGAGAGCTGAAAAATGGGACAATCAGTAGACGAAGGTTGGGCAAATGGAGGGAGGAGGTGAAATGGCCCGGAAAAACTATGTAGAAAGGATTAGGTGGGAAGGAACAATTTGGAAAAACCAAAACAGAAGAAAATCAATGTAGTGAGAAGGCAAAGCATTTTCTCTCCACGAGACATGATTTTGATTAAACGACTAACTCATTTATATAAAATTATATGGTTCAATATTAGAAAAAATCTTTATATTTAATATTTTATAAGTTTTATAAACTTGTTATTAACTTCTTATTTTCGTCAAAAATCATAAATACAACAATTAAGATTTTACATAATTGAAATATCATATTATAAAATATTAAAACCAAAAAAATTGATATATGATTAAAGAGAAAAGGAACTATTATTTAAAAAATTTATCATAAAGTGACATTTATTAATTAGTGCAGCATATTAACTTAATTATAGAAATTAAGTCAAAGTTTTTATCTATAAATATCATAAAGTAAAAAATTGCCTAATTCGAGTCGAAACAAATTTCTTTATAAAATTACAAAGGAAAAATTATGTACAATAGATGACATCTCTCAATTCTAGCAAAGTGAAAAACCTTATACATTGAAGCGGTCCGTTAGTCAATTAAAAAGAGTCTCTTTATTAATTAAAAACAAGGCTAGGTATCTTTTTACATTTTGCGTACCAACAAGATTTTTACATGAATTGTTACTCTTAAAATTTTGCCCAATTCCAAGAGAAATTAAAAGAAAATTTCTGAGACGAGAATGTGAAGACATCTTAATAGTGCCGAGTAATCTAATATCTGACAAACTGACCTAAAAAGTAAAAACATAAAACTGACTGAATCGGGTCACAAGGCTTCTACAAAATGACAGAAACTTCTGGAACCTCTTTGTTTTTTTTCCTCATAAAACATAAATATAAAGCTAAACCCTAACCCCCCTGGTTCTTTTCTAGCCTCCTTTCCTTATCCTCACAAGACCTGTTTCTTAAAGTTTGCAGCTTCTGTGATTTTTGTGGGAGAAGAAAAATGGCGACTGCAAATGCAATCTCCACTGCTTCCGTTTTCTGCTCTCCCAAACAGGTACTACTCCTACTCCTACTGGTTATTAGGTCCTCATTACTTGAGGAAAGTGGTAGAGAAAACTGGAATGTGATTGTTAAATTTACGATTCTCCCCAAGTTCCTAGCTTTGTACTGTAAATGATTAATTTCAGCCAGTTGTGATATACCTGTTTATGCTTTTTCATTCATTTAGGGGGTTCTGAGAAGGCGAGTGAATCAAAGAGTAAACTACGGGCAGGCGGCCAGAAGATTTATGGTTAGAGCTAATGCAAAGGAAATCGCTTTCGACCAGAAGTCGAGGACAGCTCTCCAGTCTGGGATTGATAAGCTTGCTGATGCTGTTGGGCTTACTCTTGGTCCCAGGGGTAACTATTTTTTTCAACTTTGTTGCCCGTGTCTGAGACATTACTTATCTTGGGTATAGGATGGATGGAGAGCTAATGCTTCTCCATATGCTGTTTGGAAATGTCCAAATGTCCTTTACCATGTCTTGTGAGTTGCGAAGCTTTGCTTCAAAATTGTTCTCGTCCGTTATTGGTGATGTTACTTTTATTTTCAACAATTTCTGAATATGGGAAAGGATTAATGAATGTTTTCTGTGTTTTGCAGGGAGAAATGTTGTCTTAGATGAATTTGGGAGTCCAAAGGTAGTCAATGATGGGGTAACAATTGCCCGAGCTATTGAGTTGCCCGATCCCATGGAAAATGCTGGTGCAGCCCTTATAAGAGAGGTGGGGCTTCCTTATCAATGTTCCCTCACTGTTAATATATTAGCTAAATTGTAATGGCTGTATCAGTAGTGTATTTACTGGTTCTGCGTATTGGGTTGCAGGTTGCCAGTAAAACTAATGACTCTGCTGGTGATGGAACAACAACTGCATCAATCCTTGCAAGAGAGATGATTAAACTAGGATTGTTGAGTGTCACTTCTGGTGCAAACCCTGTCTCAATAAAAAAAGGTATTGACAAAACTGTACAGCGCTTGGTGGAGGAACTAGAGAAGAAGGCTAGGGCTGTAAAAGGTCGTGATGACATTAAAGGTATTTTAATTTATGTGAGGATTTATGGTGCTTCTTTTTATCAATGATTTGACAATTTGCAACTGGTATTGTACTGTGTTCGTAGCTGTCGCTTCCATTTCTTCTGGGAATGATGATCTTGTTGGGACTATGATTGCTGATGCAATTGACAAGGTTGGGCCTGATGGGGTCCTGTCGATAGAGTCATCATCTTCATTTGATACAACAGTAGAAGTTGAAGAAGGAATGGAGGTGTGCATGTGTTGAGAAGTTCATGATTTATGCTTATTATTGATTTATTGTTATGTTCTAACTTTACCTGCTTATAACCTTGACTTTCTTGTTTTTGTTTGATGATTGCAGATAGATAGGGGTTATATTTCCCCTCAATTTGTGACAAATCCTGAGAAATTGATTTGTGAATTTGAGAATGCAAGGGTTTTGGTGACGGATCAAAAAATTTCAGCCATAAAGGATATAATTCCTTTGCTTGAAAAGACTACTCAATTGAGAGCTCCTTTACTGATAATTGCGGAGGATGTTACTGGCGAGGCATTAGCTACCCTTGTTGTGAACAAGCTCCGGGGCATCCTCAATGTTGCTGCCATCAAGGCCCCTGGTTTTGGTGAAAGAAGAAAAGCTATGCTCCAAGATATTGCCATTTTGACAGGTAGGAAGACTTCTTTTGGAAGCAATCTGGTGCTATTTTTTGCTCTGGTACTATTTTTTGTAAAGGTTTAGTATATGTGCTTTGGCTTCAAACGATGCCCCTTTATTTGTTGGCCTAATATTGTTGATTAATTTGGCTATATTTTACATATGAACTGCTGTTTCTTTAGCTACACTTTTTGATTGAAAGCCAGATGTTCAATCCCTGTGCGCTATAGTCTCTGTTAGGAGCAGTGTTACGGTCTAATTGTACCACATCGGTAATAACGGATGCTGATGTGGGGTTTATAAGCTTATGGGCCCTCCCACCTCTTAAGCTAACTTTTATAAGACCTGCAACACATAGTTTATACTTTCAGTAAAAGCCAGCTAATGTTTTATTTGAATTTCAAACAAATTAGTCTTTTTCTAAAAATGACTTGGGCATTGGTCAATGTTTATCTGCTGATTGGGGTTCCTCAGGTTGACCCATCTTTCTACATTTTCAGGGGCTGAGTTCCAAGCCAATGATTTGGGTTTGCTCATTGAGAACACATCAGTTGAACAACTTGGCTTGATTAGGAAAGTAACGATTAAAAAGGATTCCACCACCATTATTGCTGATGCTGCATCTAAGGACGAATTACAGGCTAGGATTGCGCAGCTGAAGAAAGAGTTGGCTGAGACAGATTCTGTTTATGACACTGAGAAATTGGCCGAGAGAATTGCAAAACTTGCTGGTGGTGTTGCTGTTATCAAAGTCGGAGCTGCTACAGAAACTGAGCTTGAGGATCGTAAACTCCGTATTGAAGATGCAAAGAATGCAACTTTTGCTGCCATAGAGGAAGGGATTGTTCCTGGTGGTGGGGCTGCATTGGCTCATTTATCAACCCTAGTTCCTGCAATTAAGGACAAACTTGATGACTCAGATGAGCGGCTAGGTGCTGATATTGTGCAGAAGGTAATACTTCTCTGTTCATATGTAGGGGATTATTTGTTTACTAGAATTGACGTTCTTACATTTGAGAATAAAACAAGGAGATAAAGAATCTGAAGCCTGAGATCACTTTTTCCTGCACGAAAGCCATAACGCTTCCTTAAAATCAATTTCTATGAGCTTTTATATGGTTTTTTCTGTTCTCTGTTATGTTGATTCGACTTGGCTATTTGTAGGCATTGGTAGCACCGGCATCATTAATTGCTCAGAATGCCGGGATTGAGGGTGAAGTAGTTGTAGATAAGGTGAAGGCTAGTGAGTGGGAGATTGGCTATAACGCTATGACAGACAAGTACGAGAACCTACTGAACGCTGGAGTAATTGACCCAGCAAAGGTGACAAGATGTGGTCTCCAGAATGCAGCGTCAGTTGCTGGAATGGTCCTTACTACTCAGGCCATTGTCGTTGAAAAGCCGAAGCCCAAGGCACCTGCAGCAGCTCCTCCACAAGGGCTTACCATTTAGACGCACAGAATTATAGTAGCTAAGATTTGGACTTGAAGAGTGTTCTGTCGGCGGTGAATGTGGATTGAGCAGATAAAGAAAAGCTTGGTTCAGTGATTATGGAATGTTATATTATTAGATACGAGGATTTGGAAAGCTTGTAATCAGATTTTTGGCATATAAGTTGAAGTCCCGTTTCCCATTCGACCAATATCTACGGTGCACGGTCGTTGTCTCAAGTGTTGACAGAGAAGTGAACGCTACGAGAAACTACCGGGAAAAGAAAACAACCCAAAGAATAGAGTAGGGATCCTCTGATCACTTTTATGGTGCCAAATCCTGTTTAATATGCAAAACGATGTCATTAGACAAGACAAGCTTGGACACCCTCGGAACTTATGTTCAATAATGTAGGGTTAAATAAGATGGTAAAATTAGACGAGAAGATTTGAAATCCAAAAAATTATTTCTATATGAGAAGGCTTTAAGGATGGAAGTTTCTTTGCTAGGGACAACTACAAGTCAAGGTAAATTGGGTTTGTTGCGAGGAAAATTCTTTCGAACCTTTCAGGTTTAATAGGTTCAAATATGATTTTTAGGGTTTCTACTTTTTATTTTAAAATTTAAATTAATAATAATTAAATAATTTCGAATGAGTTATAAAATTAAACTGTCAGGAAATTAAAATGGAATTTGATTTTGTTTTGATTTTAAATGAATTATAAATTTATACCTTTTTGTAATTTTTCTTAAATTGTTTGTGAAATTATTTCATCATAAGTCTATGTGTTTGGTTTTTAATACTATCTACATAGATATTACAAGTGGAATAGAGAGAGTTAGGTAAAGTGAAAACTTAATCCTATTAATTATTATTGTTGTTGTTATTTATTTATTTTTGAAATATTCAAGACCTAAGACTATTCTACTCTACCGCACCTTTTTCTTATCCATAAATTGAACTAACAATTATGATAAACACGAAAATGAAAGCTTTTATAAATACAGATACAAGTATGAAAATGAAAGCTTGTATAAATACAGATACCCTTAATACATCAAAACTCATTGTTCATGGATAAAGAAAAATTTCAACATAAAAAAACAACAAAAATTAGAGCAAATATATAATAACGGATTCAAAATTGTAACCTAGCATCACCCATTGGTTCTATACCTGATTCATAACTAGAAATTTTTTTCTGATTCTTTGTTAATTGGGGATAAAATTTCAGAAATTAGAAATGCGAATATAGAAATGCTACTTGATTTTATTATAATGAGATTGAATTTTTAGTAATTTAATTAAAATAAAATTTTGTAATTATAATTAAGTTTAATAAGACTTAATGTATCATATTTATCTTTATTTATTAAATATTTAATTTAATTTAATTTTTTAAAATTTCACATTCAATTTTAACTTGTTTAAAATATTTTCTCTCTCTCTTTAATTGTGCTTTGAATGTATCGTTAAGTTCCTAAATATGTTGGTGATATATACAAATTGTAATTATAAATTATATTCAAGATTAGATAAATAAAATTTATCCTATTTAATTTATCTTCATTTATCTATTAACATTTACTAACTTATTATAATCACTTAAATATTAGCAATATTAAATTGCTTTTGCCTAATTTTTTAGTTTATATTTTTTATAATTCAAACATTTCATTTATATTAATGTTTATTCTATTTAATCTAATCATGTTTTTTTTACATCATTAGCAATTAATTCAATTGAGGGAGAGCTTTAGAACAACCGGTAAAGTTACTCCTTTGTGACCATAAGGTTATAGGTTCAAATCACGGAAACAACTTCTTTGTAGAAATACTAAGGAAAGGCTACATACATTATGATCTCCTCACACTACCGCAAAGTGAGGAGCCTTGTGCACTGGATATGTTGACTTTAATAATTAATTCAATTAATGATATTTGAAAATTATTTTAAAAGTATCATTCTACTTTAGTCAAAGATTTTTCAAATCAATATTAATTCGGAATAATGAAACATTTTCCCTACTCACTTTAAGATGATAAATCTCATATTGAATACTCAATTACCTTTATATAGTTGATAAATATCTAATAAACTACTGATTAAGCTGACGAGAATATGTTATAAGTAGTATCAAAATATATCAATAATTATATGAGATATTTTAAAGATCTCAAGTTGAATAATTACTTATATAATTATCGCAATAAGAATTTTTATAGACATACAAGTAATGTTTCAAATAAAATTCTTAGCAAAAAGGTCACTTTTGACCCTAAGTTTTTCACCAATCGACATGTTTGATCTTAACATTCCAAAGTAAACAATTATAACCCTAACATTTGAAAGACATTAAAGTGTAACCTCACCCTAATAGAAAATCCTAACCTTTCTATTAAGTGCACCTGAAAAATTTTTTATTTGTTTTTATTATTAATTGTGGGACCCACCATTTATATTAAACGTTAAACAAATCATTTTTTTTAAGCAGAGGGATTAACAAATTGGTAAACAAAAAGATATTACCTTCATCATTTTGTTTACCCTTTCTCTAAAATTCCTCCGACCCTCCCTCATCATATTATATTTGAGCATTTGGAATCATTCACCGTCTGGAATCCATCAATGTCTGGAATCCCTTACCTTCTCATATCCCTTCTCATTTGTCGCTATCATTACAAGGTGAGGAGGCACTGCATTGGGAGAGAATACGCCGCAATCATCGTCGTATAACAATCGCTCTCATAGGTGAGTGTCTGTGTTATTTGGCATGTTTTGTCTGTTGGGTGGGTTTTGTTGTGTTCACCGTCTTGATATTGAGCATTTTGATTGGTATAACCTTTGAGTAGTTCGTGGGTGATGATTAAATTATCCCTAATCATCCTGCCTTTACTAATAGCTACATTATTCTCAGTGTATACATTACTTCAAATCATCCCCAATCATATGTCTATTTTATGCTCAGTCCATCAGCAAGATTTTAATTTTGAATCTAATCATTAATTATGAAGTAGTATGAATTTGGTCCTATTTTGACTTTTAATTTGTAAGTAGTATCTTATTTTATACATCATGATCTGGTGCTGAGAAATAACATTAAGTAGCATGATGAAGTTTGTTTGAGTCAGGAGTTTGAGGTATTCATAGTTGTGATTTTGATTGTTTAATAAATGAGGCTATACTTACAAGTGATCCACATAGTATATACTTACATAGGAAACAATTTTATGTAATAATGTAATTTTGCATTTTCTGTGTTTGCTTATATAGTGCAAGGCATAAGTTTTATGATAGTTTCATGTGTAAAGCAAACATGCATGAAGATGCCTGCTACTTTATAATCATATATATCGAGGCTACATTTAATCTTATTGAAACAACTTTTCTCATATATTTTGGCTTCACCTTTGATTTTATCTTCTTTCACATATCACATCTATAATGTGTTAAAATATGTTTTAGCGGTGAATCAGGATCATAGTGAATTATGTATGTTAGATTTTCCATCTTGTGTTCCTACAAGTGTCCTTATGTATAACATTGTGTGTCTATGTGAGAGAGATGCATATGCCTTATTGCTACTATTTATCATTTGGTCATGAGGTGTGTTCTCGCGAGACAATATATTATGTCTTTGCTTCATGTTCTCTAATACCTTTGGCTATAAAATTGGAATCATTAAACACTTTTAAATTGTTGTTGGTTACCTTTTGGCCTCACTGGTAAATTGTTCATATAGAAGGTAGATGTCTAGGAATGGAGTGCAACTTTGATGATAGCGTAGTTTTGTGAGTTTGGGATTTTTTGTTAGAAATCTTTCTTTCTTTTTATGGAAAACAACGCATTTGGATTTCTTGTTTGACGATGTAATATTTTAGGATAGAAAAACCATGTAATAGTGTAATACATAGTTAAGATTTTGCAAATTTGCAGTCTTTCATAAGGTGAAAATTTTGATGTCTTCAATAATGGTTTATTTCAAATTTAGCTTTTAAAGATATGAAGAGATTAGTCCATGTTCCCCAGGACAAGTTGCAGGCCTCCAAATGAATTTTCATTTCTCATAAACTCACCAAACAATGTAACCAAGTGAAAACCCTCTTGTTCCCCTTGGTTCAACACAATTGAAATACATTCAATTTAAAAAACTCTCTCACAATTTGAAAAACTCTCTCACTATTAAGATAGGTTTGTCTTGATATAGGCATTGAAATAGTTGGAGTGATTGTTGATAAACATATGACACTTCATTGTCAAATTATATGTGTGTTTACATAACATAGTCAATAGAATGCATTTTTACCCAATCATAGATTATCTTATTATCATCTTTTCAATATGAAGATGGAATCATTATCATCGACTAATACAACAGTGAGTTCAAAGTCAAGCAATGTCTTTTGTTATTGTGGGCAAAAGGCCCCATTGAGGATTTCATGGAGTGATCGTAATCCTAGCTAAAGGTTTTATGGATGCTCCAATTATCTGGTGAGAATTTATTGTTATTTGATTAATCAAGTTGAATGTTAAACTTTGTTTAAGGTTTTTTTAACTGAAATTGAATGTTTTAGGTTGGTACGATGAAGAATTTAGTAAGAGAGCCATTGAAGTGATCTAAAATTTAAGGAGTGAATTATCAATGTCAAAGGAAGAGGTTTAAATAATCTTAACGAAGGAGTTTGAAGAACAAATGAATCTTTTGAAGGAGGACACACATTTATTGAGAAAAGAGAAAAAAAAAAACAAATGAAGTGTATGTTAATGAACATTGTAATTGTAATAGGATTAGTTATGGTTGTATTACTTTTTATCTGTAATTATGTTATAAGGAAATTGTATTGAATTTCAGCAATGTAATGGTTGATATTATTTTCAAGAATACTATGAAAATTTTGATTTTGAATATATAACTAATATATAATAAGTATGTTGTATAACAACTCATAATGAATATGTTGCATATAAATAACAAAATTTTTATATAAATTATGTAACTCAATTGTAAAAACAATTATACTATATATAACCAATATATAATGGACAAGTTGTAGTATAACAACTCATAATGAATATGTTGTATATGAATACAAAATTGGTATATGAATTGTGTAATGAAGGAAAAACAATAGTATTATATATAACCAATAGACAATGAATAATTTACTTGTTGCATATGTTGTCAAATATGGAGGAAGAAAAAAAAGCAATGTAAGAGAGAGAGGTTGTGTAACAAATCATATTGATTAACAAAAATATTTACCTTTTATAGAAACAACACAAACATTCGTATGTATACATTGTATGTATACAACTAATGATGTTTGCTTTATTTGTACTTGACTGCATAAGATCAAGTTGTGATGATGAAGGCAATAAGGTTCTTCTTCTACTTGCTTCAACTTGTAAATGTTGTGAAGTAATACTAAGATGTCCTCTGAATCGTAAACCCCTTGGCTGAAATAATAATTAAAACGTTTATGGGTCAACATCTCCAAACTGGTTTATATTGGCATCTGCAGGCGTACCAACCTACAAAATGACAGAAAAAAAATATTAAAAACACACTTTGTAATTATTGAACGTTAGAAAAATTGATTAAAAAAAACTTAAAGTTAGAGAAATTGATAAAAAAAGCTTACAATATTGCTTTGTTGATTTAGTCTAGCATTATCATTAACCAAATTCCCATCGTTTAACTGTAATTATAATGAAAACATATTTGTCAGTCATTAATACAAATAATAAGTAATATTAAACCAAAAATAAGTGTACCTGTGAAGTTCCCTCTGTTACCTGTGAAGTTCCCTCTGTTCTAACCTATAAGCATAATTATAACCATTAGTAACTGCATATTAAATATTGTATTCATATAAATGAAGTAACGTGTACACACTTGTGAAGAAGCCTAATCATGTTGATTTGAGGTGTTGTTGTTGCATTTCCTGGAGTTGTGACCTTGAAGAGTGCATTTTTGGCATTTATGCACTTGCCCTTTCTGACTTAATATGCTTGGATTTTTCATCTTTTTTGGCTCATCTTGTTATCTTGTTCTTGCATTTTTTAGTTTACAGGGAATAACTCTTTTAGGTAGAGGATGTATCAACTCTACATCACTTGAAGGGTAGAAAATTTCACGTCGTATTGGTTGTAACACATGTTCATACAAACACAAGAACCGACCTTTCGATAGAATCAATCAACGAATGTCTCAACCCTTTCTCTCGAGTGATGGATTGCACTAATTGCATGCTTGTATGGATATCCATATAAGTCCCATGCCCGATAACTACATGTATGTTATCCACCGATCCTAGCAATATGCCTCCCATCACCCTTTGAAACTTCGTAACCACCATCTCCATTCCATACAATTCTCCATTGTATTGCTTCTTTCTTGCTATTCTCCAACTTCTTCATTATGTTTGGAGCTATATCATGCTTCTACCCAAGTACAAAATGTTTCCACTCAGTATGCCTCCTCATAAACATTATTCTAATAGTCTCTAGCATGCTAATCGCTGACCTCTCCCTAACTAGTAGAATCCATCCATTAAAGGTTTCATTCATGTTGTTATCAACAATAGGATATTTACTTTGAAAGGATCGATAATGTTGGATCCCGTTTCCGGAACCCAACCTCTTAACAAAATCGATACAAATCGAATCGGAAGCATAAAGCGGAAGCAAAGTAAACGAACGGAAAGCGGAACCAAATGAACAGAAACAAAGCGAAACGAATAACAAAGAGCGAAAGAGGAATCAAATAAAGCGAAAATCGAAGGATCGAAAGCAAATCGAACTGAACGGAACAAAACCCCGAAAGTGGGCCACAACAAATAGCGAAACACAAATCCAAAGCGGAAGCATAAGGCAACGGAAGCAAATGCAAATCAAATCGAAACAAAAGCGAAATCGAATTCATATCGCACTGAAACAAATGTCCGACATCCGCGAACAAATATCTTAGAAATCAAATGGCATATTGCGTTGGAAACCTCTAAGACTAAAACCAATCCGAAAATCCGTATACATTTTTTTTTCACTCTTGATCATTTCATT
>JAOSBL010000211.1:6823067-6838805 GCA_027568915.1 Erythroxylum roraimae | reverse complement strand
TACTACTACTACTACTACTACTACTACTATTACTACTACTACTACTACTACTATTACTACTACTACTACTACTACTAATAATAATAATAATAATAAAGACTAGGTAGGAAAAAAACTTAGGCTAAATCCCTAAGAGGTTAAGTACTACATATTTAAAAGTGAAGGCTAGCTACAAGAGGAAAATGTTAAAAGACGTAAGAGAATGACATAGATCTCTTTATAAGAGATCCTTTATCTGTATCTTAATATGCCAAAGTTTTCAGGTCATGTCCTTGATAAGTTCTAACAACGTCGTATTATTCTTGATCACCTCCCCCTATTTCTTCTTAGGCCTTCCTTTTTTTCTCTTACAGTCTCTAAGTATAATCTTCTCACATCTTCTCACTGAAGCATCTGAGTACCTCCTCTGAACATATCCAAATTACCTAAGCCTTGTCTCTCTTAATTTTTCAATAATATTAATCACTATTAATTTGTCCCTTGCCATTATATTCCTAACATTATCTCTTCTAGTAAGGTTGTATATTTAACAGAGCATCCTCATCTCTATCACCATTAGCTTATGACTATGTACCTATTTAATGGGCCAACACTCTACCATATAAAACATGGCCAGCCTAATCTCTAAATGATATAATTTACCTTTAAGCTTGAGTGGTATCTTCTTATCACTTAAAACTCTTGATGCACGTCTCCATTTAAGTCACCATGATCTGATTCGATAAAATATGTCTTCATCAATTTCTCCATTACTTTGGATGATAGATCCTATATACTTAAAACACTCCTTTTGCTATATAAATTCTGAACCAATCTTTACCTCCATATTAGTAGCCACCCTATGCCCCAAAAAGTTACACTTCATGTACTCAGTTTTAGTCTTGCTCAATCTAAAGACCTTTGACTCTAACATATCTCTCCAAAGTTTAAGTTTGACATTGACACCTCTTTTATCTCATCTACTAAAATAATATCATTAGCAAACAATATACACCAAGGCACATCCCCTTGGATATTCTTAGTAAACTTATCAATCACTACTGCAAAAAGATGGGGCTCAAAGAAGAGCCTTGGTATAGCCCAATATCAATAAAAATTACTCTGTTTCTCTTCCTATCGTCCTTACCATATAATAATCTATTAATATTCTGAGATGTAAAGCTTTCCCTATATTATTCTATTAATATTCTAAGGAGATGTAACGCTTATGTTGTAGACCTTCCTAGCATGAAGCCAAACTGGTTTTCTGAGATAGAAGCATCCTTTTTCACTCTCTTCTCAATCACCTTCTCCTATAACTTCATAGTGTGACTAAGTAATTTGATGTCGCTATAGTTGTTATAGCTTTGGATGTCCCATTTGTTCTTATATAAAGGAATTAACATACTAAATCTCCACTTATCCAATATTTTAGCTGACTTTAGGATCATATTAAAAAGCTTGGCTAGCCAAGTAATACCCTCTTTACGTAGGCTCTTCCACATCTCTGGGTATCTCATCAAGCCCTATTGCCCTTCCACTCTTCATCTCCCTCAATGTTTTTTTTTAATTTCTTCCCTAGTAATTTGATGGCATTATGTAAAGTTACAAAACCTTTCGAATGTGCTAAGGTCACCTAAATAGATGTTATCCTTTACACCTTCATTAAAAAGCTATAGAAGTACCTTTGCCATCTTCTCTTGATGTCATTTTCAATTACAAGCACCCACTTTTCTTCATCTTTTATACAACAAACTTGATCTAAGTCTCTCGCTTTTCTTTCCCTAGCTCTTACTAACTTAAAAATATCATTTTCTCCATCTTTATTATCCAATAGTTGGGATAGTTTCTTGCAAGCTCTACTTTTAACTTTTGAGATTATCTTTTTCGCCTCTTTCTTTGTCAGTTTATAACTTTCTCTATTACCAACTCTCTCCACCTCTGTCGTGATATCTAATAGAGCTTTATAGACATTCTTTTTTATCTTAACTTTTTTCTTCTACATCTTCATTCCACCATCGAGACTCCCTCTTACTACCCTTAGGCCCTTTAGAAACATCCAAAGTCTCTATAGCTAAATTCCTTAAAAGAGTTGTTACTATCTCTGTTGTAGGTAGCTTAATCTACTTAAGTTTTACTTAACCTGATATCTTTTATGTAGTTCGTGTGATGAGTTGATTCATCCAAAGTCTAAAAGAAGTCTTATATTTCAGAAGAATTCAAAGATATGAGAAGAATACCATTTACTATGGTATTATGTACAAGAAAGGTGAGGACTACAATGTTGTTAGTTATTGTGATGTTGATTACGAATGAGATCATGATCTCATTACTCACCTATTGGGTATGTGTTTGCAATTGCTTTATCATTGTCCAGGAAGATGATTTGAAGAAGGAGATTGGGATAAAAACAAATTAAAATAGAGGACCAAACGGAATATCTTTGCCCAAAAGATCTAAATTCCAATAAGTTTAAAAGTTTGTATTAACAGTTAGGTAAAGTTGGAAGAATGAATGATGTGTTAGACATGAAAAGAAATGATATACATGTCTACTATAATAAAAAAGGGAAATGCAGAATTTTGATCTTATACCTCCTGCCATTGATGTTGAGAGATTCAAATGGGTGAGAGGGCTCTTTTAAGCTTTTAGCAAATGCAATCAGATGGTGTGTGCACAAAAATGCTAAGCTTAGGGACCCAATACCGTTTCACAGATTTTATACTCCCTATTGTCTTCCATCAAAACAACAGAAAGAGATGATAGTTCGTAGTGGAAGGTTGTGAGGTTTCAAAATAAATAGAGACAACCCATCATAAGGAAACCACTAGGTAACCAACAAACAACAATCTCCCACTTAGGTTGTAGATGTAAGCTAAAAGTCATGAAACCTTTACACAATTAAAGAAAACAAATACACAAATCATGGCTATAAGTCCTCTAAATGTGAGTATTATCTTCCATGTATCACGATGCATCCTATTTCTTATTCCACTTTAACTGAATGAATAAACCTTTATATTTATTCTAGGTCCATAATAGTTATTGTTCTCAAAATAAAAATGTGTACACCAAAATGAGAAGTAAAAACAAAATTAATAAGAGTTTTGTGAAAGTACATACA
Source organism: Erythroxylum roraimae (assembly GCA_027568915.1). NCBI lineage: Eukaryota > Viridiplantae > Streptophyta > Magnoliopsida > Malpighiales > Erythroxylaceae > Erythroxylum > Erythroxylum roraimae. The sequence continues at coordinate 6,835,702 of JAOSBL010000211.1, read as the reverse complement.
ATAAATCACATAATGGAACCGAGTCCCATTCTAGCAACATGATCCTAAAAACTCTTTGGTGGCATGCCTTTTGTTAAAAGATTAACAATCATTAATGCAGTGCTAATGTGTTCAATAACCACTTTGTTCTCTTTGACACGTTCTCTAATGGCCAAATACATTATGTCGATGTGCTTACTTTGACTAAAACTCTTGATATTTTTAGCCAAGAAAACTGCAGCTGAATTGTCACAGTGCATTCTTAATGGCTTAGAAATGGAATCTACAATTCTAAGCCCAGATATGAAACTCTTCAACTATACACCATGTAAGGTAGCCTCAAAACAAGAAACGAACTCAGCCTCCATGTTAGAAGTAGCAGTCAAAATCTACTTTGAACTCCTCCAAGATACCGCTCTACTAGCAAATATAAACACATATCCAGATGTTGACTTTCGTGAATCAACACAACCAGCAAATTTCGAATCTGAACAGCCAACTACTTTGAGATTGTCAGTTTGTCTATACATAAGCAGGTCATCTTTGGTCCGTTAAAGGCACGTCATCACCTTTTTGGCAGCTCTCCAGTGGTCTATATCTAGGTTACTCTGATATCTTCCCATCATTCCAACAACAAATGCAATGTCAGGTTTTGTAAAAACTTGAGCATACATTAGGCTCCCTACTGCAGAAGCATATAGAATATTTTTCATTTGTTCCCTTTCAAGCTCATTTTTCGAACACTGGTTCAAATTGAACCTATCACCCTTACAATAGGTGTTATACTCTGTAAACAATCTTTCATTCAGAATCTTTCTAAGACCTTATTGAGATAGGTTTTTTGGGATAGACTCACAATGTATTGAGATCTATTTCTATGGATCTTAATGTCAAGGACATAAGATGCCTCACCCATATCCTTCATATCAAAATTCTTAGAAAGAAATTCTTCATATGATTTTGTAGAGAATATCATGGATCAATACCTTTGACGGGAGGCTTGTTTCAATCCATATATGGATTTCTTAAGCTTACACACCAAATGCTCACCATCACTAGAGGAGAATCCTTCCGGTTGTTTCATAGAAACTTCTTCTTCTAGATCTCCATTTAGGATCGCTATTTCCACATCCATTTGATATAGTTCCAAATCAAAATAGGCAACCAATATCATAATCACTCGTAAGGAATCCTTTATAGATACAAGAGAAAAGGTCTACGTGTAATCAATTCCCTCTTGTTGAGTAAATCCTTTGACAACAAGTCTAGCTTTATATCTTTCAATGTTGCCTAATGAGTCTCTTTTTGTCTTGAAGACCCATTTAAATCCAGTGGCCTTTGCACCATTAGGCAACTCAACAAGATCCTAGACTTTGTTAGATGCCATAGAATTCATCTCATCTATCATAACATTGTACCACAATTGAGATTCGTTGTAACTCATGGCTTGTGAAAATGTTTCAGGGTCATTTTCGATTCTAATATTATAGTCAACTTCTTAAAAATATATAATGTAATCACTAGGTATTGTTGATTTCTTCTCTCTAGTTGATCTTCTTAATGTTGTATTAGCGCTCTACTGTGGTGGAGCTTGTACAACTAGTTGCTCAACAACCTCTAGTGATTGCTGAACAATCGGATCTAGTAGATTGTCATCAGTAGCTTGTGGAACTTCAATGATTGGTTGTTCAATACCCGTTTGACTTTGAGGAATGCTATGAATGAAAATCATTCTATTACTTGAAGTAGGAGTTTTTATTTCACTATGATCCTTCTCAAAAACTAAGTCCCGAGGTTGATCACTCCCACTAATCAAGTTGAAATTTGACTATATCTTAACTTCTACAACTTCATTTTTGATGATTCAAAAACCATCGTAAACATAATTGAATTTCCTTTAGATATGCAAGATCAATTTCACAATATATTGACTATAACAACATCAATATATTCAACAGAAACATCGCCCATTCATGTATAAAATCGCAGAAATTCAATTGCATCAAGACAGAGGTAAATATCAACTATTAGACATGAAAAGAAACGATATACATGTCTATTACAAATTAAAAAAAAAGGAAATACAAAATTTCGATCTCATACCTCCTGCCATTGATGTTGGGAGATTCAAATAGGTGAGAGGACTCTTCTAAGCTTTTAACAAATGTAATCAGATGATTTGTGCAAAAAAATGCTAAGCTTAAGGACTCAACATCGTTTCACAGATTTTATACTCCCTGTTGTCTTCCATCAAAACAACAGAAGGAGATGGCGGTTCGTAGTGAAAGGTCGTGATATTTCAAAATAAACAGAGACGACCCATTTTAAAGAAACCGCTGGGTAACCAACCGACAACATGATGATGTTGAGGAGAGGTATTAAAAACAACATTACCAACTTTTGAATAAAGATGTACGAGAGTTATATACAACTAAGTACCTAAATTTCTTTAAATTATTTATTTCTCAGTGAATCTATTACTTATTATGATTTTTTATTTATTTGCAAGTGAAATTAATTGTATTATGTTTCTATTTGTTAGGTGATGTCAAATCTGTAGAGTTGTGATAGAGATCATGTCATGATATATTCCTATTTAATTGTTTATTTATGCTTATAAAAGGTGAATCTATTTCAGTAAATATATATTCCTTTGCAGTATCATATTCTGTCATTTTATATTTAATATTTCCGCTGTCTGTTTTCAACATAATGAACATTCCAGAGCAAACAAAACAAACTTGAAATAAATCAGCACATGAGCAAACTGACATTTCTTTGATTGCTGGCTCTACTTTCAATGTTAAGTTGGGCTCAGTACCATTTGTAGACAATATATATGGACAGAGCCCATTGACTAAGCAATATACAGTTCTAGTTCTATCTATGGATACAGTATTTTATAATATCAGAACTCCGCGAACTACGATAGTCGTTTTCTAATAGCTAGGCTGTATATTGCATTTTGTTCCTCACCTCTAATTAATTAATTATAATAAAAGAAAAGTAAAAGAAGGATCGGGTCTTTGTTCAATAGAGCTTGGCTCCACGAATGCGGAGGCACGACATGAAACCGAAATACGCGGCACATATATGCCCTGTAAAGTTGAGGAATTGACTTGAAGAAAGAAGTCGCGTGTCTGGCCCATGAGACAGTTGAGTTGGGTCGAGTTGAGTTGATAAGGACAATGTGACAACTCCGTCCAATATGTACTATGTTTGACAAATTAGATTCCTTTCATCCTCCATTTTCCACACAAATATTTGATTCCATTATGGAATCTGCTTTGCCAGAGCACCTACCTCTACTTTATTGCCATGTTGATAGATATTATCCCTCTGCCATCAACTATTATTTTCTTTTAACTAAAACATCCAAGCAAAAAGTGCTATTTTCAATCAAATTTGTTAATAGGCGATGCCGGTCAATTGAGGTTAGTGCAAGTTTTTGGTGGGGTAGGAAAAGAAGCTTCCGAGCCAGTAGTCGTAAGACAAAAGAAAACCAGGAAAAACAAAAGGGAAGACTTTAGTGGAATGGGAAAGAGTTGGACATCAATTTCATACAAATAGGTTAGCATAGCACTCGGAGACCAAATCAACGGATCTATGCCTACTCTGTTTTATAAAAAGTCATTCATTTAATAAATGGAGTCTACAAAAATTAAATGACCAAAATTACTTAAAGAACAGGAAGAATAAGATAAGGGGAACATAGGATCTCCCCTGGGACAACCATAGAGGATCATTTCAATCTTGCACGACGCTTGGATTGGATTGGATGGGATGGTCCTTCTGCGTTCATGACTGTTTCCTTATGGGACAGTTATGTTTGTTGGGTGATTTTATATGCTGTATTAATGAGCCAACCAAAAAAAAAATCCAATATTATTAAAGTGACCTGTAAGCGTTCAGCTTGCAGTATAAAACATGGTGCTTTAATTAATAATTAGCATTAGATGAAGTGTAACTAAACATTAATTTAGGAGATTACGAAAAGCTCTCAGGAAATCAACAGGAATCTCAAAACGAGCATAACTCTTTTATAATCTTTTTATTACCCAAGTTTGTTCAAACTATTTCCTTAATTTGGTGGTCTGAGGTCTTACAAAACTCTTAATTTAGTACGAGTAGATTGAGTTGAAGATGTGATAAGGTACATAAAGATATTAACTATTTTCGCTATTTGTTTTTCAATCTTAGTTTTATTTGACAATTTAAAAAATGTAAATTAACCAAGTTTTAGTTAATTCTTCAATGACAAGATGTATTACTTGCAATCCAAAATATTATTTTTATGCTTTTATTTTCATGTTAACAAAAAAAATTTAACATACATTTTAATATTAAATTAAAATATTTATTTTTTAAAAGCATTAGGTAATAATTCATGTAATTAAATATGTAATATGAAATCAACCAGATAAATTGAATTTAACTTCAAATTTGAATTTTAATATAATGTTTTTTAAATAGGATCTGTTTGAAATAAATGGTCATTTAATTAAATTTGAATTCTTGTTCGAATTTAATAAAAATTTTCATATTCAACTAATCATAAAAAAAATCAAGAGAATAATCTAGAATCAATTAACTAAAAATACATTTAATGCAAATTCGAATGTGAAAATTCAAACTCGAGTTTGAAATAATTAAACTCATATTTAAACCTTAAATTGTTGAAGTTGGGTTCTAACTTGCAACTCTATACCTAATTTAATATATGTTTGACGCAAACAACATTTATCAGTTGTTCAAGTTTGTTATAATAATTGGTTCATCTGAAAAAATTATAATAACGGCTAAACATTCAATTATCCACTTGTACAAGTTTAAAAAAATCATGGAATTGATTCCATTATTTAGAAGGAAAAAAAAAAAGAAAAAGGACTAAATAGGCTGCCAAAAGCAACGGATATAAGCCTATGAGTATCAAAGGGAACAGTCCAGTCCAGTAATGCCCCTACCACTGTTACGTACCAAATGCTTTGATCAAAAAGAGTAATTTGGAGTGCTTTGAGTTTCCTACCTAAATTAAGAAGCATTCAACCAAACATCCTTTGCTTCACTAAAAACTATGCAAGCTTTTCTTGCATTAGAATCGAACATGATCGAGGTATTCTAAGGTGCTGTTTGGCTGGTGGAGAAACGGCATATCTTTTCTATTCTGTTGGCACTTTTTGTAAATTCTGTTGACACTTTGAGATTTGAGAATTGTTCTTCTCTTCTATTTTCAATAATTTCAGGCTTGTCATAATGTCATCACATAATCAGATTACTACTTTCCATGGAGGACTTTGTTGTATATTCAACGGCTGCTATTTTCTCTTTCGTAATTCCTACGAAATGAAAATTAAGGGACAATATTTACAATGATTCGCGTCACGTAAAAGTAATGGATTCAAGGGCTGTAATGCTTGGTCGCGTTATACTTGGTGGAGAGGAGACCAAAAAACACGTTCTTTCTTTCGTGTCGGTGTCGTTAAACATATTTAGAAAAAGAAAAAGAAAGATATCTACTTATATCGGAATGTAAAGGCAATTGAATACGCGCATAATTAGGAAATTTTGAAATTTATAATATAGCAAGAAGCTCTCCTTTCCTCCTTTTTATTCTTTAAATTTTCTTGTTTTATTAAAAAATTTCCCTATCTTTGTTATTTTCAAATTTTAAGAGGCTTTATTTTATTTCTTAAAGTGAAATTATTAAAAATTTATTTCATGATTGTACTTATTTTTGTTAAATTAGTTTGTTATTGTTGGGAAAAAAATAACACGCCTCTTTAAAAAGTCAACCGAATATCAATGACAAGAAATATTTCTTTAAATTATAATAGCAGAACAATACGAGAATAAGAAACTAAACGATGAAACAAATACCAAAATTTAACGTAGAAAACTCTCCAATGTAGAGGGAAAAAATTACGGAACAAACCAACAAATAAATACATTAAACTTAATAAAGATTTACACAAAAGGTTGATCTCCCATCATATAAGGAAAACATGTTATTCTTCATCATCTACTTAAGATTCATCACAGTAAGTTTATTGCAAACCTCGTGCTTATTTTCGGAAACCACTTTAGTCAGCATATCAGCATCATTCACATCCTTTTGAACCTTTTTTAACATTAATAATTGCTCGTCTATTACGGACCTTAACCAATGATATCTGATGTCTTCACAAAATGCAACTTCTTGCACATCCTTAAGCTCCCCCTTAGTAGTAAGTAACAAGTACTCAAAACTTGGATACTTTCTTGAAAGTCTTTTCTTCCTTGTCGACCTTTAAAACTACGTTTCATCAGCCATTGTATCCTATAGCTCCCTCTGCTCATTATCCTCAATAGGATCACAAATATCTGAATGCATCAACTCCAATAACTCGGACTTTCTTGCAGATCTTCTCTTAAAAAAGACTCAATGTTGCTTTCCAGTCAAACAATGATCTCAAGAATTAAGCAGTTTTGAGTTCTTAACCAAGATAAGGGATTTTCTAGCTAGCAACTTTAATCCGTTCTCACTCATTTGTCTCATTCATTGATGTCATATATTTGGAGAAGATTTTTCTTTGGTTGTGTATAGTTCTCCACCACCACACACCTTTAAGTGTGTCTTGTATAATAAGCAACAAAACTCTCCTCGGGCTATCGTCATTGTGCCTCTGGACAATTTCGACTTCTTATCCCCAAAAGTGTGTTTAAATCCTTCTTGATCTAACACATTCGCTGATAACAAATTCAGCCTTAGATCAGGGATGTGTCATATATCTCTCAAAGTTAGTAAGCATCTGACATTTGTCTGAACCTGGATATCACCCATACCAACTATCTCGACGGAACTTTGATTTCCCATCTTGACGCTCCCAAAATCTTCGGTTTTGTAGCTTGAGAAGTACCCTTCTTTGGAACGCAATGATAAGATGGCCCCATATCGATCAACCATTATGAACCAACATTGTAAACATGGAAGCATTCACTAGTTGCACAAACTAGTGTCACCTCATCATCTGTACTTGAAACAATTGCAGTTGTACTCTTATCATCATAATCATCCTTATCCTGATGAGCTTCCTTTTTTTGATCCCTCTTCCACTTATAGCAGAACTTTTTAATGTGTCCTGACTTATCGCAATAGTAGCACGTCTTCACGTCTTTATCACCTTTAGACTTTGAACTATTTTTGGACTTGCCACAACCATTGGGACCCTTACTCTTGTTCCTCATCCTACTTTCTGTCACGAAAGCCTACAAGTTGTCAACTTCAATCTCCTTTCTTCTAATTTCTTCATTAAACATATTCTCTTTGATTACATCCAAAAAGAGCACACCTTCAGGAGCTGAGTTGCTAACTGTCACCACTAGTGTTTCTCAGCTATCTGGTAATGAACTCAATAAGAACAGAGCTTGGAGCTCATCTTCAAGAATGATCTTCATTATAGTCAACTTATTGATTATGTCCTATAAATCACTTAGATGCTTCGACATTGATTTCCTAGCATTAAACTTCAAGTTCACAAGCCTCTTAATTAGAGAGGCCTTGTTGTGAGCAGTCTTCCTTTCATACAGACCTTCTAGCTTATTCCATAGCTCAAAAGGATCTATTTCTTGAGACATATGGTTGAACATGTTGATATCAATCTATTGTCTTATAGTACCCAAAGTTTTTCACTTCATCTTCTCTTATTCTTTATCCGACATCTTTTCAGGTTTTGAAACAACATCATCCTTCACACCTCTATCCACATCAATAGGATTAAAGAGCTCCTTGTAATACAGAAGGTCCTCCATCATGGGCCTCTATATCGAGTAATTTAATGATGTTAACTTGATTGTAGAGCTACTTCCACCTTCCATTATGATGATTTTAATACCACTTGTTGGGAGAAAAATAACACAACTGTCTAAAAAGTCAATTGAATATCAACTACAAAAAATAACTCTTCGAATTGTAGCTACAAAACAATAAGAGAATAAAAAATTAAATGATGAAACAAACACCAAGATTTAACGTGAAAAACTTCAATGTAGAGGGAAAAGACCATGGGGCAAACCAAAAAATAAATCCACTACACTCAATAAGGATTTACAGAAAAAGTTGATCTCTCATCGCCCTAACAACAAGTGTCTCACAAAGTTTCAGGATTGAAACCAAAGTTGATGTCACCCTCAAACTAATCCCAAAAATAATCAAATAAGGATGAGAATCTAACCCTCTTTGCCTTCTCTCTATTTTTTTTCTCAATTTTGGACCTTGTGACAACACTCACTATCTCTTCTTTATCTCAAGTATAAATCAAGACCCTAATGAGCTATTTATAAGCTCATCTAGCTTACAAATCAAAATCCTAATTGAACTTAACTAACTAGATCACATCTTATCCTAATCAGATTACATCACATCTCCAATAAGATAACACCCCTATCTAAATAGGACTCTATCTGATAGGATTTATCTACATCACTACTAATAAGATAAGAGATTTAATTAACTAGAAATGATACATCCCTATCTACGAAGATCTTCACTATATTCAGGTGATCCTCCTACATGATCTTTTTCTTTTAGAGTTGATGTCTATCTACTATAATCTTATCCGCCACATCATCCAAGATCTCAAAATAAGGCTGGATACTCAATAGTTATTTCAAAAGTCCATCTTTCTTAAATAAACTCACATTTTGCTTATTCTAAATTTATTTTAAGTTTATCTTAAAAAATGTGTGTATATAATTGGCTCAAATTCAGTTCACGTTGTTGCAATACTCTTCCTTTTTGCCAGCATTTCGATCCTTCCTAACAACTAAATTTTTTCTCCATTTATTGCTACTGAGATTCGTAGGTTGCCATCAGTGGTGTTGCCAAAGTCATCGTCAAACATTTCTAGTTGTCAAATAATTAAAATGTCTCCTGCTTTGGCCATTACAGTGATAAAGGGTCAATTAAAACATGCTGCAGAAGAGGAGTGTATCACCATCTGCTTCTTGTCAACTTGGTTTATAGAGTTCGGTTGAAGTTCTGATTAGAAATTGATATTACCGAGAATGGTAGAGCAACTAAATATGTAACTATAGAAGCTACATGAGATGTTGAAAGTTTAAGTGTATGTGACATAGTTTCTAATCCAGAAGTTGGTGCCATCGCAAATGCAAATTCTTCTTATGTGATAGTTGTTCCTTTTGTAACACCATTTCCTGATATTTCAAACTTTGAAATATTTGATGGCAATAATTTTAAAAGATGACATGAAAGGATTTTCTCAAGTATGGATGTGTATGGTGTAACATTTGCCTTGACAAAAGCAAAGCCTTTTGATAAAATTACAAATGGAAAAAATTGAACACTAGAGTCCTGCCAGTTAAGATATATAGTATTCAATCATTGTTAAATACACAATTGAAAATGTGGAAAAGCAAAAGTTCATAATTGGTAAATTTTATCATTAGGAGATGACGGATAATAAAGACATCAAATCTCTAATTAATGAACTCCATAAGCTTTTAGAGGATCTCAAAGTTGAAAACATCAATCTGTAAAAAGAATTTATTGCAAGCTTATTAATTGAATGCTGCCTAAATTTTGGAATGACTACAAATAACAACTAAAGCATAAATATTGACAATGGTCACTACCAGATCTGATTATGCACATAATTATTGAAGAAATGAAACATAAGGAGTTTCAAGTAGGTAAAGCAAAAGAGATATCTTCGAAAGCCAAAAAAAGTAACATGAGTTCCTATAATTACAAAAGGTGCACAAATAAATAAGAATAATAGTTGTAGACATGATTTCAAACCTAGAATGATAATCGCAACTTTAAAAGAAAGGCTCTTGTTTTGTTTGTGGAAAGGCAGGTCATCATGCACCTCAATGCAAGAAACAAGTAAGAAATGACAATCATATTAAACTAAATACAAATTTGGTTGAAAGAGATGACAATAAAATTATAGCTACTGTTATTTCTCAAGTTAATATTATAGTCAATGTGAATGATTGGGTGGTAGATTATGGTGCTACAAGGCACATATATGCAAATAAAAATGCTTTCACCATCTATACTCTATTAAATGAAGGAGAAGAACGATTTTATCTTGGAGACTCTCGAACAATAGTTTTTGGTAAGGGCAAAGTCCATTTGAAACTCAAATTTGGCAAGACCCGGGCATTGAATGCAGTACTTCATATACTGATTATTAGAGTTAGTTTAATTTCTATAGGCTTATTAGGAAAAATTAGGGTTAGAGTCTCATTTGAATCCGATAAGATTGTTATGAAAAAAATGATATATTTATAGGAAAAGGTTACTATGATCAAGGATTATTTATATTAAGTGTTTATAAGATTATTTATGAAAATAATGCATGTTCTTCTACTTACTTGATTGATTCTTTTTATTTATGGCATGTTAGATTAGGACATGTTAATTTTCCTATCTGAAGGATGTGCAATCTCTTGGTCTTATTTTTGCTAATGGTAATGCATGCATGAATAAATGTGGCATATGTGCTCAAACAAAAATAACTAAGAAATTTTATGCATTTGCTAATAGAGAATCTAAATTGTTAAGTTTAATTCATATTGATCTTGGTGAACTAAAACATTATCTAGAGGTGGTAAGAAATGTTACTTAACTTTTATAGATGATTTTTCTAGATATGCTAAAGTGTATTTGTTAAAAAATAAAGATGAGGATTTTATTATGTTTTTATTGTATAAAATTGAGGTAAAAAAACCAATTAAATAGGAAAATAAAAAGAGTTTGATCGAATAGAGGAGGTGAATATGTTTTGTTTGATGACTATTGTGAAAAGGAAGGAATAATCCATGAAATTATAGCCCCTTATACCCTTTAATCAAATGTGTAGTAGAAAGGAAAAAATATAACTTTAAAAGAAATGATGAATACTTTGCTTGCTAGTTATTCTACTCTTAATAATTTATGGGGTGAAACTATTTTGTCTACATGTCATTTACAAAATAAAATTCTTATAAAATAACTGATAAGACACCGTATAAATTATCGATAGGTTACCTTTCTAATTTGAAATATTTAAAAGTGTGGAGATGTCTTGCTAAAGTGATGATGCCTAATCCTAAAAAAAATAAAGAATATAGGCTTAAAAACTTCTGATTGCATGTTTGTTAGCTGTGCTAATAATAATGTTGCTTATAGATTTCTTATTTTGAAAAGTGATATCATTGATAGTAACACTATCATTGAGACAAAGTATGCATAACTAGTTATGCTAATAATAATATTGCTTATAGATTTCTTATTTTGAAAAGTGATGTCATTGATAATAACTATCATTGAGACAAAGAATGCGTAATTTTCTGAACATATTTTTCCACTTTTTGAGAAAACTTCTTGTGTGTTCACTGTTAATATTGATTGTGAAAACTCAGACAAGTTGTTGAGAAGGAGCAAAAGACCAAGAAAAGAACTGTTGAAAATTACCCTTTATTATTTTTCGATGCAATTTCTTCTTTTGATGCATCATGTTGCAAAGAAGTCATTAAAAATAAGATTGACTTTATTTTAAAAAATAAAAGTTAGGATTTAGTAGATTAACCACCAAGTGCTAACTTATTGGTTGCAAATGGATTTTCAGAAAGAAATTTAAACTAATGGTTCTATTGAGAGATATAAAGCTTGTTTGGTTGCTAAAGATTTTACTAAAAACGTGATATTGATTATTTTAGTACTTACGCATTTGTAACTAGAATTTCATCAATTTTGTATTTTGATTGCTTTAGCTTTTATCCATAATTTATTTATTCACAAAATAATGTCAAAATTACATTTTTAAATGGTAATTTAAATGAAGAAATTTATATGATACAATCTAAAGGTTTTTACCTGGGTTTGAAAACAAAGTTTTTAGATTGCAAAAATCTTTGTATGGTATTAAACAAGCTCCTAAGTAGTGACATGAAAAATCTGATCAAGTTCTATTAAGTGAAGATTTCTCTTCTATTGAAGTGGATAAATATGTGTATACTATAGTTATTGATGGAGAATGTGTGATCATTAGTTTATATGTAGATGACTTACTTATTTTTGGTACTAGTATTAATGTTGTATGTAGTACTAAAAACTTGCTAAGTTGCTATCTTTACATTTTAATATGAAAGATATGTGGAAAGTAATTGTTATTTTAAGTGTTAAAATCATAAGGAATAAATTTGGTATAATGTTATCACAAGACCATTATGTTGAAAACTTATTAAGAAGCTCAATTTTTCGATGTGAAACTAGTTTGTACTCCTTATGATGCTAACACTCTTTTGGTTAAAAATAAAAGTGATATTGTGGCTCAGTTTGAGAGATTATTATGAGTCTAATGCATTTAATAAACATTACATGATCTGATATAACTTATGATGAGCGTAGATTGATTAAGTATACTCATAATCTCAATCGTGATCATTGGGCTGCTTTAGTCAGACTAATGAAATATTTAAGAGGCATTATGAATTATGATATTTTGTACGGTAGATTTCCCCCTGTGTTAGAAGGGTACAATAATGCTAACTGGATCTGTAATTCAAATGAGATAAAATATACTAGTTGGTTTAGCCAGATTTTGCTGGGGCTGGACGTTGCTATTCGGATCCATGTCTTTGTGTGATTCTGGTTGCTGAATACCTGCAAA
>JAOSBL010000211.1:6802918-6818426 GCA_027568915.1 Erythroxylum roraimae | reverse complement strand
GACGGAATGTTGGTCGGTCGCTACTTCTCAACTGTCAACCAACGTCTCCGACGGAACCATTTTTTCGGTCGGTATTTCCAACGGTTTTAATACCGTCGGTATTAATCCGTTGCAATTCATGATTTTCCTTGTAGTGTTATGATCTTAAAGTCACAAAGGAGTAACCGGTATCTCACCTTATAATTTTATATATTGAAATAAGAAAGACAATTATTATTCTAAAATGAAATTAAAAAAGGCTTTATCTAGAAGAAGCAACTCAATTGTAAATTTAAAATGAAAAAAAAAAAGAATAAACTCATTCAAAAAAGAGGTTCGCCTACTCCATAATGACAATAATTTACGCGGGCATGATAGATGGCGCGACGAGCTGTGTTTTTAAAATCGGACCAGACCGGTCAGTCCTACAGGTGACCGGTCGGTGGTCCGGTCCGATTTATCCTTCAAAACTGGCTATAAATTGACCTAGTCTGAACCGGTCGGACCGGTTCGACCGGTCCGACAATTATTTTTTTTTATTTTTTAAATTATATATAATTAAATATAATTATTGCATAATTATTACGTCACACCGGTTCGACTGGTGTCAAACTGATGACCAATAAGGTCACCGATTTAATAATCGGTCCGAATTTCAGAACACTAACGACGAGTGTGATGGCGCCGAACCTTCCGAAATTCGAAATGAGAAAGCCCAACGCAAGGCAGCACAACCATTTAAAGTCAACTGTCTTTTTTCTTCGATCTGCGTAACAAAACCGTGCATATAGCTGTTTCATTAATTCAGCCAACAATTCATTTTCTATAATAATAATATATTGTAAAAATAGTCGTTTGAATTATAAAAACTTTTGTTGATGAATTTTAACTCGACGTCTAGTCTACAGTATTGGTTTGGAAAGCCATTGTTTTATTCTGAAAACCACATGGCATGCCATGGAAATGGAGGTGGCTTCCTCCGTTGGGACGTCAATTCAAGCGTTGCGGATATATACCATTCGTTTAATTACTTACACCTTCAAAATGTCAACGAGTCTCCCCCGCAATTCCAACTCAAACGCCATTTGCAGTTTCCAAAAAAAAAAAAGAAACGGAGGGACCATCTATTCATACTTTCTTATGTTTGGTTATCAGCATTACTCATTAAGATGATCATCATTCACATAATCTACATCTGAATCTCCAAGCAGTAGGTCCCCGGTTCTTGTCTCATAAATTTCCCAAGGGGTAGATGTTTATGATTAGATTGTTATTAATCAAATCATATTAAGCCACAACATTATTTCTTTATCTTAGTTGTGTCGTCCATATTATTACGGATTACTCTTAGCTTCCAGTATTCAAAAAGACAGAAAAAGAAAGCTATGACATGATTGTGCTTTTACTTTTGTTTTCTTGCTCGTGGCATGGAAATCGGAAGTCCTAGTTAGACCGCAATAGATGGATCCCATTCCAAAGATTCGTTACAAACGGTTTTTAATAATAAAAGCCTTAGAATGGGCAAAAAGTCTTGGGATGACGGCATTTAATAATATGGACCGTTGGGATCTCATTCCATGTCTAATCGAAGGCGGTTTTAGTTATAGTTTATGAAAGCAAAGCCTTGGAATGAGCAAGGATAGATGTTTGGTCACGTGGTCCAGTCTCAACCAATGTACGATTTCTTTATTGATCCATTCCTAGCTTTCTTTCTTTAGTTTTTACTATTCATCCCCGGTACGACTGAAATCATTTTGATCCCATGCATAAAATATCTTTTATCGTGCAAAGATAACACAACATGATATATGCATATATAGGACTCGGTTGGTCCACCTTGGACGCATGAAGTGATACACAAAATAATGGTACCATGTTAAATCACCATTGGATCTCTTTTCCTAACTTCGTAGTCACGAGTTCAGCCAGTGTTATGTGTTGTCGGTGGTGGTTAGATTAGATTGACTATGCTTATTCTAGTTTTATTAAAAACTATTGTTTGTCTAAATTAGAAATTGTACTAATTTAGTGAAAGTAGATGATATTTAATGTAAAATCTTCCAATTTTAAAATTTTAGCTTAAGTTAAAGTATTAAGGGGGCATTTGGTTTGAGCACGAGGTTGAGTATAGATATGGGTATAATAGTAAAAGGGAATGGGAATGGGAATGGGTATGAAAAAAATGATGTTTGGTTTGTAACTTAGGTTTCTATATTAATACCAATAATGTTGTTTAGTTTGTTGCATTAATAAGAATGAAACATAAACACCGAAAGAAGTATTGAAGTATTGTAAATAGTCTTTAGGAATCTTTGTTCGGAAAATATATTAAACATAACACCAATATATTTTTAAATAATCATTTACTTTATTTTCTTTCTCGTTTCGATTGTTGATCATGATAACAACTTCTTCTTCTCAATTTTTCTTGTTTTTAGCTAGTTAAAAAAAGAGCAAACACTTTTTTAAAATGACTTTTTGGGGAAAAGAAAGTTTGAATTTATGATTTTTTTTTCCATATAATTTGAACATTTACTTTTTATAAAATATTTATATGCAACTATATTGCGCTTTTTTTTTTTTTGCATATATGTCAAGTGTGAAGATTTTTTGTGGATTGCCAAAGTACGTAGCCGTCGGAAGTCCTAATAAACTGGTCTTAAAGGCCAAAACGAACTCCTTAAGGTTCTTTACAGTTTTTGTCTATTTAGTAAAATCATGTGGGAAACAAAAACCTAACTCTTGTAGATCGACAATGTACAAATCTTATTTACCAAAAAAAAGACAATGTACAAATCTCACATGGTTGAATGTCCTTAAATTCCCCCTTTGCCTGATCCATCCTCCGACAGGGAAAGGAACAAAATGAGAGTAATTTGAGTTATTCGTTGACTGAGCCTTCTTGGTTCACTGTGAAGGTTACTACTGCATAAATTTTACGGCAGTTACTATATGATATCTTTTAGGGTGGGAGATATAACTAATTAATTCCTAAAAAGAACATTTAAGTAAAATTTTAATGGATTAATTACAAAAAAAAACCAACCTTTCTCCAATTTTTTACTTATAGTTTGAACTTTAAAATTAGCGATAAAATGTTTAAATTTTTTTTATTTTTTAAACTCTAACCTGAACTTCAAAAAATAGCAATAAAATATTTAAACTTTTAATTTTTTTCAATTCTAACCAAATACTAGTGTTTCCGTTAAGTTTGCTGACGTAGTTTGCCACGTGATTTAGAAATCTTAACAATTAATTTACATAAGCCAAAATTAACATAACAAATGAAGACTAATAAAATGATGTCATTTACTCACATAATTAAAATGTTGTTGTTGTTTAAAAATGACTTAAATCAGATTATGTATAGCCCCGATGACCTTACACTTTGATTTCAGTTTTTTTCTTTCGTTTTCAGTTTGTTCTTTCAACGCCCTCATCCTTCGAATTTTAGATTACGCAGTTTCGATGTTATCACACTAAGGACATTAGGAGAACAAACTAAAAAGAAGAATTTACTTGTACAGTACGCTGTAATGCGAGAGTAGTTTAGGGCGTCAGAAGAATAAACAGAAAACAAAGGATTGAAAGTATCGGGAGAATAATATATAACGTCGGGCCAGAATTCAAAAAAATTGAAAGTTTTATTTTTATTTTTTAAAATTTGGGCTAAAATTAAAAAAATTAAAAATTAAGAATTTTATTACTACTTTTTAAAGTTTTAGCTATAAGTAAAAAATTTACGAAATTTTTGAACCTTTTTTTTAAATTAACCTACTTCTAAATAATATAATTATTTATTAGAGTTTTAGCTATAAGTAAAAAATTTACGAAATTTTTGAACCTTTTTTTTTAATAATAGAATTATTTATTAGAGTCTGGCACTTAAATGAAGAAAACTGAAACAAGAACAATGAAAACACAATTATAGCCGCTGATCTAATTGGCGTGAAGTCCCTTTCCTGTTTGATCTTTTCAAAAAGAAAGTGACATCCTTACCCGAGTTCCCCCTTACATGACCACAAAAATTACCGATAGTGCCATTCATTAATATTCGGGCAGGGCCCCACTTTTCCTTCTCCTATAAATACCAACGCCAAGAGAGAGGTCAATCCCATTATAGGAATTTCAATTCCAATGCAACCCCAAATCAGTAATTTAACGAAAGAAAACAAAGGCTGTTTTTAAGAGACGGACAGAGAAGAAGAGTAGTAAAATATAGACTCGTGGAGGGCTTGTTTTTGCGATGCGTCGACAGGTGACATAGACATGGCACGATCCTTCTGCTTCTTGTCTTCAAATGTTGGATCGTTGTTGTTCTTCTCCGCTACCATAAACCCTAACCGTCTCTATCTCCGATCATAATTATATTTTGTTTCCCGGTCATTCTCGGACTCACCGGAATCAACTCCCCCTCGGTTTTTGTACATACTCCAGGTCCGTTTCTATACCTGCATTGCTCTTCGATTACCTCTACCTGCGTTTCCTACGTGTTCAGTGATGAGGTTGTTGATGCTGACTAGTTTCTTTTTTTGTCTGGTCTTCTTTGCATGTGAAGCAGTTGGTTTTGTTTTTTGCTTGGGAAATTGATTTGGAACTTTAGTGTTTGGTTTTCCAGAATAATGACGGAGGTGGCGAAAGTTCTGTACATAGTGGTCGTGGACGATGAAGACAAAAGAGATAATGGAAAAGAGTCGTTTCGGTACACGCGTCCGGTGTTGCAGAGCACTCTGCAACTCATGGGATGTAAAGCTCGTCATGCTATCAAGGTATATAGATGTATATGTATACGTGTATATAAAGTTGCTAATCATCTTTTTTTTAAAATCAGTTTGGCGGTCACTTTAAGATGTTGCCAAGTTGGTAATTAATAGTCTGTGCTTGTGATTTGGTTGAACGGATGTTTTTAGTGGATCTGGCTTTAAATTTGAGTTTGTTTTGTAAGCTTGTAAGTGAGATCGGTCACCTGTTAGCGTATAGATTTGCTTTGATGTTGGATCTGGAGATAATGTGCTGAATATCGTTTGGCAGAAGTCAGTAATTATGAGATGGTTTGTTTCTGTATTTAACTGTTTCGAGTTGTTCTTATTGTGGTTTTGTCTGTCCTAAAATTCATATTGCCTGTGCATATTTGTTACTCTAGGCGTCCACACATGTGGTAGATTTCATAATGTAGTTTTAGTTGGCCGTATTTGTGCTCTTGTAACCAGTGTGGTTTACTTCTTCATGTTCCCTTGTCAAACCTACTTAGTTTTTGATAGCTGTGGCAGATTGCTGTGTCTTCTTCTGTTAGTAATTACATTCTTCTTTGTGAATCATGGCCTAGATCATTGGAAGGTTAGCACTTTTCACTTTTTAGTAATCTTGGTAATTGTCAGCTTTTCTTATTGGAATTTGTCGCATTTACTCTCCCCTTTGTCCGATTTCAGGAACATCGTCATTTGCTTGATTTGTTGTGATATTTTCAACTCATATTTCTGTGGGAATTACTTAGTTATTTCATTATGCAATTGTCCTTGTTGTTAATTGGTGACACTCTTACTCTCTTTTACAACCATTGTTTCCGTTGACTAGTTAGATGGTCTGAATTAATCACAATCTATCTCCTTTTCTGATGAGCGTTCTCTTTCTTCTTCCAGATTAGCCAAAGGGTTTTTGAAAAAATAAGAAGTGAATCGTCAATCAACCCTCTGCTACCAAAAGCAGTGGACACATCAAGCCTTGATTCTTTGAAAGGCAATTCTATGAAACAAGGTGGTTCTTCCACTGTTGGCAACTTGGGTAAAGTACAGGTGGCAAAACATTTCGACTCTGACATGGATGATAAGAGTAAAAGCCTACCATTTGAATTGTATAAAAGGCGTACAACTGTAATTGTTAGAAGAGAAACTTTCTTAAATGTCATTTGCGATGCTCTTACTGAATATAAGTATGTGGGTCCTAAACAAAGGGTGGACCTAGTTTTGGCATGCAGGTAAAGGGTCAAACTATCACCATTCAATTAAAATTAGAAGTACTGCTAGGCTTCATTTATGGTGCTCTTTTTCGAGAATACATGGCCTTCGTTATAATGTTGTATATGCATCGTTGCTGAAAGAACACATTGCGATGATTTATGGTTTGTGAGGCAAACAGAAATTTGCTGCTGGTATGAAAAATTAAAAAAAAATTCATTTCTGTCTTTTTCCCTGCTGTAATGCGTTCTGTGTCGTGTTTTTCTCAAGTATCTGTGGAGGAAACCCATTTTCTGCCTTTGCCATTTTTTTATAAAAATTCTGAGCTAGTATTTGTCCAATTTTCCAGCTTAGTTATGGTTGATATGTGCTTATCATAGAATGTCATTGGAATAGCTGTTGTATATGCATTTTAAATGTGAGCTTCTTCTTTACCAGTAAATAGAACCAGATCTTACTTATAAAAAGACAATCCTCCACATTGCTCTGACGAAGGAGCATATGCTTCAATCCTCATTTCTGGGGCAGTTAAGTTATTTTATAAAAGTATAAATTGGTTTGTCTACTTCTCCAATGGGTCTGTACCTTGTATTGGAATTAATATACAGGTTGTAATTACTGTAGTGAGACACAATAATTAAACCATTTGCTTTGTTCAGATTTGACTTTCATTTGAGTTAGTAAAACATTAGTATGGCCTTTTTTGTTCTTAATCTTCATGCTCTTTGTAGAATGCTCTTTCCTCTTAAGACACTCTTTCCTTAAAGTTACCTCACATAACTTAAGTTCCTGAGATTTTGTGTTTTATTACAGAATCAGAGAAAGGAAAGAATCTGTGACAGTGCTGTTGTGTGGCACTAGTGGCTGCGGCAAATCAACTTTGTCTGCATTGCTGGTAACACCTCTAATTTTGAACTAGAAACTGTACTTGTTAGTTTCGCGATTGCCTTTTTAATTGAAATGAGATTGTGTTTTTGTGAATATACTTCAATATTTCTCTTTCTTTAATGCAGGGTAGTAGGTTAGGAATAACAACGGTTATATCCACTGATTCCATCCGCCACATGATGAGGAGTTTTGTGGATGAGAAAGAAAATCCTCTGCTGTGGGCTTCAACTTACCATGCTGGAGAGTATTTGGATCCATTTGCTGTTGCAGAGGCAAAGGCTAAAAGAAAAGAAAAAAAATTAGCAGGCATTGCAAGTGCACGTCCCAAGGAGGAAGGAGCGGATGGATGTGCCGTAGGGAAATCTCTAGAGGTCAGTAATGGTACTGATCTGATTAGTCCTAAACAAATGGCCATCGAAGGTTTCAAGGCACAAAGTGAGATGGTGATTGATAGTCTTGATCGTCTGATAACTGCCTGGGAAGAGAGAAAAGAGTCTGTTGTTGTTGAGGGTGTTCATCTGAGTCTTAATTTTGTGGTAAGCAATTTGCCTTCCTTTTCTTATGTTACATCTAACCTTTAAATCTTTCTTCGTTTTTGTATGAACATGACTTATCACCTTCTCCATTGGTATCATTGTCTAGATGGGCCTCATGAAGAAGCATCCTTCCATTGTACCATTCATGATATACATCACAAATGAAGAAAAGCATCTGGAACGATTTGCTGTCCGTGCGAAGTACATGACTTTGGATCCTGCCAAAAACAAATACGTGAAGTACATTCGGAACATCAGAACAATCCAAGATTATCTTTGCAAAAGGGCTGAGAAGCATCTTGTCCCAAAAATCAACAACACAAATGTCGACAAGAGTGTGGCAGCAATCCATGCAACTGTTTTCAGCTGCCTTCGTAGGCGTGAGGCAGGAGAGCAGCTCTATGATCCTGTCAGAAATACTGTTTCCCTTGTGGATGAGGAATACAGAAACCAGTGTGCTGCCAATTCATTGAGTTCCAAGGGCATGTTTCAGCTTATTCAAAGAAAAGGTTCTTCCAGGCATCTGATGGCTCTTCTTAATACTGATGGATCAGTGGCGAAGGCTTGGCCTGTTGATTCTAATGGGAAGCCCCATTTGGGTATGTTTGACACTGGATTTGGGATCCCAATGTATGGACCACTGCAGATTGGTAAGGCTGAACCAGTTAATCTTCAGTTTGGGCACTTTGGGATCAGTGCTTGGCCCACTGATGGTGGCACTAGTCGTTCTGGGAGTGTTGATGAGTCAAGGGCTGATACGACTGACAATGGAAGTAGATATTACTCTTCTTGCTGCAGCTCTCCAAGGATGTCAGATGGACCATCTAAAGAGGTAATTAAAGCGCTTACCATTGTATCTTGATTGAGGGTACGTGGTTTGTAATTAAGGTTTCAAGGCTGAGACATGACAGAGATCCCTGCTTTGTGATCTTTAATTTAATTCTTCTCTTACTAGAATTTTCTTGTGGTCATTTATCAGCTCAAGGAGGATAATTCGGTGCATGGTAGTGATGAAGAAGCTGATGATCCACCTGAGGTTGACAGTGATGATGATTTTACTGATGAGGATAATGTCAATGTTCTTGAAGAGGTTAGCCAACTAGCTATTTTACTTATTCATTGGCATTGACGTGCATCACGCAAGTTGTTAGGAAAAATGTGAATATTATTATCTGACAAATTTGCAGGGTGCATGAAACGTTGTTGTCAAATTTCAGAATCTTTATGAGTCGTAATTAATGTTCTGCGATCTGAGAAATTCTAGGCATTGCCTTGACAATCAAGTTTGTTTTCACAGTTATTGATGTGATATTTCTTTAACTTCCTATAATACAGATTGGCTCAGTGGATGAGGAGTCGACAAAATCAGATGAAGAGTATGATGATCTGGCAATGCAAGATGTGCAGGGGAATGGTTATTGGTCTGATGATGATGAGGAAAATCAAGACAAAGTACTTCCAATATTTAGGGGCAGGTCAAACCCCACAAGGGGAGATAAATACACTCAGAATCTGGATCTCTCCCTTAGAAGCAAAAGCGAGCAACTGGATGAGTCATTATGCTCATACGCTTCTCTTCTCATGGTAAATTCTGGTAATGTCAAGATGAGAAAACGATCGCAAAGCATTCCAACCATCAGAAAGCACGGAGGTCTCATTCTCTCTGGAGCCCCACAGAGCTAGTGAAGGCGGGCGGAACAATTTTGCCCTTAGCTAGTTATCTTTCTCCGTTTACCTTTCTGTGGCTTTTAATTCCAACAAGTGACTTTAGAAATGTGTACAGTTACCGTTGTAGAAGTTGGTTGACAGGTTTTCTGTTTTTCTTAATCATCTCCGCTGTTCCTTGTTCTTTCTTTGCCGTGGTTAGTTAGATGAATAATGTGTGGGTTCATCATTTGCAGAGTCAATATTTGTTTGGTACATCAGAAACCTGAACCCTCAACCAAAAATTGAAATTAATATCCAACACTGAAATAAAAACCATTATCTTAATATTATTATTTCCAAATGCATGGAGTTCAAGTCATCCAAGTCGGAGGAACGGCACTTATGAATGTCCCAATGCGTTAGGTATCTGGTGTATCTATTAAACAGCATACAAGTTCAACGAACTTCTCCTGACTGCCATCCTACTTCAGAACCAGCAATGGCAGCATAAAAGAAACGGTAAAGAATGAGGGAGGGCGCAATCAAATTGGAAAGATTGTTCGTGCTGAATCAAGGTAAGTTTCAAGCCAATTGAATCAATACGCGCCTCTATAGCGTAGATCTCAATACAGGAGACGTAGTAAAAGCTACTTTTCATCAAACCCCAAAGGACCCAAGGCAGAGTCCAAGTACCCCACCAAGAAGTTTTCATAGCCGTTTTTCTGAAAATATCCATCACTTAGTTTCAATAGTTATCAAGCTCAAGGATGCTGAGCAGTTCAGTGCTATGAAGAGGATTTACCGTGTCCCCCAAAATTCTAACCGAGCTTCAGAGTCCGATCAAGTTTGTAAGGCTAAACATTTCTGGTAGTCCACCTTTTTTAACCATTGTATTCATCAGCATTTTTGCCGCCCCAAACTGTTTTGACTTGCATAGCCCACTCGCAATCTTGTTGCATAAAGATACATCAGAATCAAATCCTCTTCTCTCCATCTCAATATGCAATTCAAACGCTTCCCATGCCATTCCCTTACTGCAAAATCCATCCATCAATAAATTAAAACTAGCCTGATCCAGTTCGATTCCTTTGCTCTGCATCTTGCCTACATATAACATTGCCATCTCCATCTTTCCCAATTTGCAGAGGCCATTCATCAAAGCCCAATAAGTATCAGCATTTGGGTTAAAACCCCTAATATTCATCCTATCAAACACCAAAAGTGCTTTATCTGTTAAACTTTGTCTGAAATACCCATTTATGATCAAATTGTACATGTGAGTATCAGCTTTAAAATTTTTCTCATGCATCTCCAACACCAACTTTTCAGCTTCTTCAGTTTTGCCAAAGCTCAAGTAGCCATCAACTAATATTCTGTACGTCTCGATGTCAAATTCCTCTACTTGCCTTTTCATCAATGTCAAGATGGAATCTATCTCCTTGAAATTCCATCTCTTGGCACACGCATTTATTAATATGTTATAGGAAGAAATTGTGGGGTTAATTCCCTTGCTCACGATCTCCTCCAACAATAATCTGCATCTCTCGATCTGTCCACTCTCACAGAGCCCATGGACGAGAACTGGCAATGAATATACAAATGAATCCATACCTGATTCCATCATTTTATTGAAAAACTCAAGTCCCAATTCCATCTGGTCATTTCTCTTTAGCCAAAGCAAGTGCAAAGAACATTTTCTTTCATCAATCTTAAAGCCATTATCTTTCATGTGATAAAAAGTATCCGAAACCAAATCAAGTTTGCTCTGATCAGAGTAAACCTTGAGCATCATGTTAAATAACTTTTCAACAACTTCCGGTTCCAGACAGCAGCATTTCTGAATAGTAGAGGCTAGGAGAGGGAAAGGGTACCTGACAACAGATTTCAGGATATCCTCCGCAGCAGAGAACCACCTTGCCTTCAAAAGCCTGCCAATTACTGTGATACGAGCCTGGAGGTCAGGTTTAAATGAGATTAAAGATTGGTTTTCTAGGACAAAATTGAAGAAATGTAAGCATTTTTCTAGGCTGTGATCTGGGTCAGATAGTATTTGGTAGAATTTAGTGGAATTGAGAGTGTAAATAGCTGAACCGGACGGGAAGGATTTCGTAGATTTGGAAGTGGGTTTTCTGAGTTTTTGACAGGTTTTCGTGAAGAGGTTTGAAGATGGTGTTACTTTGACAGTTTTGAGGGTTATGAGAAAGTTTTGAATGGACATATCAAGGCTCAATCTTTTGCGAAACAATCCACCACCACCACGACAACAACAACAACAAGTTTTCTTGTTCGATTTTGCGAGGAAGGTAGCGAGAGTCGAGAGAAAACAGCAAAAGGATCAAGTATGTTACAGCGAGAGTCGAGAGAAAACAGCAAAAGGACCAAATATGTTATGTCGTTGATAGGAACTGCAGGCCGATATTTGAGGCCTAATTCTGGTTTGGAGAGTTCTATCCAGTTTCAAATACTAGCAGCTCAGAGCAGAGCAGAGCCCGGCTCCACGCAGGAAGTTGGAGCTAAGTAAAGGAATTGACAAAAACTGGGGTACTACATATCCCATTAATAACTATCAATCGGCTCCTTGTTCGTACTTTACATTTCTTGGCGTTCATTTAAAAAAAAAAAACCTGTAATGGTATAAATGTCAATTTTGATCTTTATTTGTAAATATGTTCAATAATTTTAGGGAATGTTATTGGTGGATGTTTGTATAAATTTTCTATTTTTGGACTTGAAGTTTAAAATTCATATGAGAGATCTAAAAGAACACTTGCATTGTTGCACTACTACTTTTCTGACATATCACATTTATTAAGTAAAAATTGAAATGGTTAGAAATTCAGTTTATATAACATACAAAGAGCTGCAGCTTAATCCAATTAATATCAATGTCAAGAATTGACAAGGAGAAAATATATCTATATTATACCTATCTTATATTCAAAATTAAATCAAGCAAAAAATAAATATAGATAATAAAAGGACAAAAACAATAGTACACTACATTAACACTTTAATTTTATGCATCAACTTTATCATTATTGATTAGCAATAATTTTATTAATTGGCTTGATTTGGTTGTCACGATGTCAATGTTTTGGTTCCTTATCAACTCCCCTCAAGATGAAGGTGGAGTGTAAATGAAGTCTCATCTTGTTGTGAATAAATAAAAACAATATTTTCGGCAAAAGTTTGGTGAAGATATTTGCAATTTAATGAAAAGATGACACAAATCATTTTACAAGGTTGTCCATGATTACATTTCTTTGACAAAATGATAAACTATCTTAATATGATTTGTCTTTGTGTGAAATAAAGGATTGACATACATATAAAGAGCACCAATATTATTTAAAAAAAAACAATTAAGGAGGGTAAAACAAGGGAATGCCAATATCACACAACAAGAACGTGAGTCATGTTAACTCAGCTCTAATGGAGGCCATAGACCAATCTTCTGCTTCTAAACTTGATCTAGTAACTATAGATTGCGTTTTAGAACACCATGAGATGCAATTGGCTCCTACAAAACATAAAAATTGATTATGCTTTGTCATGTCAAAAGTAACCGGACCCGAAATTGTCTATTTAGGCCCTAACTCGACTTGAAGTTTAATCGAACTCGAAACATGTTGACTTCTGATTGGGCTTAGGTTGAACTACCATGTCTAGTTAAAGGACATCCTGGCCAATCAGCATCAGAAAAAGCATATAAAGAAAGTGAACTACGAGATAATAAAGTATAACCATAGTCTTATCTACCCTTAAGATAACGAAGTATTCACTTAACTACCTTGAGATGTAATTCAAAGGGTTTATTCAGAAATTAACAAACTTTATTCACTGCATGTTGGATATCTAGTCGAGTGAATGTGAGATATTAAAGGGCTCCAACAATACTCATGTAATATGTGGCATCCATAGCTCTATCGTCTAAAACATAAGAATTATCCTTGAGAGCCATGGGAGTATCAGTCATGCCAATGCAAGCAAGATCTTTAATGTACTTGCTTTGTGAAAGATAACTCCTTCAGTGAAGTGTTTAACTTCAACACCTATGTAGAAATGTAACAGCTCGGGATACTTCATAGCAAACTTTGAACTCAATTGATTAATTAATTGAGAGATGAGTGAGTTACTGTTTCTAGTCACCAAAATGTTATCTACATAGATAAAAAATAACATTGTAATATAACTTAATGAATAACAAATAAAGAGGAATCTGCTTTACTACAATAGAAACCAAAATGTAAAAGAGCCGAGAAAATGATCAAACAAGCTCGAGGAGCTTGCTTGAACCCATAAAGGGACTTATGAAGGAGACAAACATGATTAGGTTTGTGAACATCTACAAAACCAGATGGCTGCTTTACTTGTACAATTTCTTTAAATCTTCTATACAAAAAGGGCATTCTTGACGTCAAGTTGTTTCATGCACCAATTTAGTGAAGTAGAAATAGCAACGACAGTCAAATAGTAGTATAGATAATAATAGGGTTGTAGGTCTCATCAAAGTTAATGCCAGAAGTTTGGATAAAATCTCAGGCAACAAGACGAGCCTTTAGTCTATCTATATAGTTATCTTCATCGTGTTTTGTGATAAAGCAAATACAATCAAAAGGGGGGGTGAATTGTTTGTTAAAAAAAATTGCAAGGTACTTTCAAATTGATAATATCCTCCTAGACAAAATAAGTCTATAAATAGAAGGGTCTTATTAACATTAAAAGAATCCTGTTAATGTTGAAAACAAAAAGATCCTGTTAATTGAATGGAGCCTGTTAGCCCTTAAAAAGGAAAGGAGCCTGCTAGTGCTCAAAAAGAAAGGAACATATTAATTGTTGGACCCCACTTGATTCCGAAGTCCAACGCTTGCTCTGAAACCACTCATGTTGGGTCCCGCTTGTTTCCGGAATCCAACTCTTTAGAATATCATAAATGTTGGATCTCGCTTGAATCCGGAATCCAACTCTTCAGAATACTATAATACTTGAGCGTGGTTCCTTGTAATCTCTTTAACAATCATCGATTCATTTTCTTGCTCATAACATCCCACAATATTTCCTCACAATTTGTTCAATGGTGTGCCCATACAAATCAGTCACCATACTCGAACTCATTTCTCTTATTTATGAACAAAATTTGGAAAATTTCAAACCAGAATTCCAATTTGACTTCCTAAAAAAACTTGTAGCTCTAAGTCTCTAGTTCGTTTTGAAGCAAGAACCATCTTAATCGGAGCTCTATAGATCAAGATATGCTTAAAAAGTCGAAGTGTGTTCATACCCTAATCATGCTCTCCCAACCGATCCCTCATTTTCTTTCCATCAAACTTTTTCAAATAAACTCCAAAAGATACAAATTTTCATGGAGAGATAGAAACATGTCTTATGAATCTATTGCTTCAAGAATCACTTCATTTGGAGGTTGGATGAGGAAATTATGACCAAAAGAATCCAACATGTTTATACCCTCAATCAATTTGTATCTATCTTGGCGCGATTGACATAACTTTCACCACAGATGTCAGATTGAGTTCGTTCTTGGACCATTAGAAACAAGACTTCTATATCTAAAACTTTCATGAAGACTACAAAGCAAGATTCTGCCTCTAAAAGGGTTAAAAATTGTAATTTCTTGAAGTTGTCCCGTGAATATCCTTTTAATGAACATTGATCGGGGTTAGGAGCCAAATTGGCCCGAGAAGGTCCGTTTAACGGACATCCATGTCCGTTAAACAGACATTGGTGAGGCTGGGGGTCATTTTTGACCTGAGAAGGTCCGTTAAATGGACCTAATGTCTGTCTAACGGACATAGGGGTTTCCCAAACCCCTCCAAAGCCCCTCCAATGCTTCCTACACCCAATCTAACCTCATATTCACTCATAATCTTCCCAATTTCACTTCTTCTAATGCAATAAGACTCCTAAAACATTCAATTACCAATTTGGGTGCTTCAAACTCCCAAAATTCAACTCAAATTACTCATCACAAACACACACTCTCATCATTCACCATGATTGTCATGTTTAAACTTCTTATGCAGCATCTTCACTTATAATGCTCATATCTTTTCACTCCGATACCCAAAATTTACATACTTTATAGTGTCGGAAAGCTGAAAAGATCATCTACAGCTTCTATTAAGATAACTTGGTCAAAATCATCATAGATTAATACAAAATTTCTCCTGAATTCAGTACACACAATTTAGCCTCGTGAAAACTTGAAATTTATCCCAACTTCATTTCTTTAACTGCACTTCATTCATAACAATTTAACTACCAATTAGAATTTATCAAACTCTCAACCTCAATTCGTTTGACTCTTCATATTCAACAACATCTCTATATTCATAACATTCCTATCTTTCTTTTTCCATGGTGTCTGACTTATATATATATATCAATAGCTTATGTTCAAGATTCATCGTCTCAATTTGCTAACTTCCTCAAGTGCACCTAATTCCAACTTAACCTCATCCATAGTTAAGTCATTTTTCAACTCCA
>JAOSBL010000211.1:6792462-6802818 GCA_027568915.1 Erythroxylum roraimae | reverse complement strand
ACCCATAATGCTTCCTTGTCTGTAAACAAATCTCAAATTCTTTTGCCTAACAGAACTTGATTCCAAGTAGTTAAATGCTTAACTCCTAATCCCCCTTCCCTCTTTGACCGACAAATATCACTCCACTTTACCTTTGCTGGCGTTTTAGACTCCGCCTTACCCGCCCATAAAAAATTCCTAAGCTTAGCTTCTATCTCCTTCAGGATGGATGAGGGAAGAATGAAGTGTGAGGACCAATACACATAGAAGGAAGACAAGACTGAAATGACCAGTTGAATTCGACCCGCATATGACAGACTCTTATGGGTCCAATGATTTAACTTTGGGTACAAGAGAAATATAATACAGATAGTCCTAAGGCGAGAATAACAATACACTATTTCACTACTTAATTTTGTACATCAAGTTCATGATTTTCAATTCGCAATAACTATGTTATTTGTCTTAATTTGATTATCACGATTTTCTCAACTCCATGCCATATTCATCTCTTTGATAATACTTTTTGCTCCCTTATCATCTATTTATCACATATTCGAGATGTTATATAATTATTTTACCCTCATACTATAAACGTAACATCTCGAATATGTGAAAAGAATCTAGGGTGATTTAGATACGGAGAGAAAACATTTTGAATCCTAATACATACATCTACACTAATTTTGAGGCAAAAGCTTAATTCCTTGTTTAACTCCTCCAATGTTTAAACGAAACTGGAGATATTATAATTAATGGCTAGGTTAAATGTTTTCAACTAAAATTTGCTCTCCCATTATTTTTTTTGTTTTTATTAGAGAGATCATTACCTGGTCAATTTATGAACCACTCATAATACTTTATTCTTATAATACTCTATTTCCGTCGCTAATCCACGCTTTTCTTGTAATGTTATTATGTTACGGGTATTCTCCCATAAATATATATGATCAATCTTGGATCATATTAAGACTGCATCTTCTGTTGCACGTGAATCCTAGCTAGTGATAGGCATCATGTACAAATTGGACCACTGTGCACACTGTATGGTGGACCACCATTACTTTTATGGATCTTCTTTGAGAGCTATGTAAATGGTGGAATGCGTTGTATAACCAGTCACGTTTCGATCACCTGTATATGCAGTTCCTTACTTAATTACAACGTACAGCCCATACCCAAGGTGAACAAGAATCCACGTAAAGGAATTGTACGTGGCCTCTGAAAGCCTCCTCAAAAATATCAACCAATAATCTGAAGATAACTTCAATTTTTAATAAATTAGATGTTACTATTCTAAAATATATCAATTGAAATGGGATACGTCTTTCATGTTGTTTCTAATCAAAATAGTTTGTTATAACAAATCATGACAACTGCGACACTAAATTGCTAATTATCGCGTAAAATACCACTTGGTAGGATAAATCGTAGTGATATCTAACAATGTAATCAATGTCCTTACCCAAAAAAATTTTTTTTTGCATATGAACGGTAGTGATACGTAATAATGTAATCAATGTTTCACATTAGACTTCAATCACTGGATTATGGGCATTTTTGTTTTTGAGTCATTCAATAACTGTAATTGGTTGTGACAAATAGTGATTAAGGATAGTAAGGGGTTCTAGCCGTTACCAAAATAGGATAAGATATACTGGGTTTGAAAAATATGCTGTGAAATATAATCTAAAACTCGATTCTGAGATATGATCCAAATATAAATGTGCAATATACGTTTTTGTTATACTATAAAATTGTAACGATCACTCTACAAAATTAATGAATGTTGTAATTCAATCTTAATGAAGTATATTTCCATATATAATTACAATGAGTCCATTATAACAATAACTTCTTAGTAAGTTATTTAATATACTTGAAAATTTAAGCGTAATCTTTTATAATTTTTTAAAATATTCAGATATAGGTAAGTATTTTCGTGGAATGATAATAATTTATTTAAAATATAGAATTTATAATTTTAAAATTGATAAAAAAAATTTCTCAATTAAAAAAGTTCAGTTAGAAAATTTTTATTTTAAAAACTGTTAATAAGATAATCTTTTTCATATAAAGACGATGAAAATTAAATATTTTAAGGCACAACCTAACCTGTCAATAAAAAGATCCTATTAAGTGTACTGGACGATTCAAAGCTAAACCAGCTAATTATACATATCATCCTAACACATGAAATCCTTTGTTTCAGTTACGGTATTCTAACCCTGTTCTATTAAATCTCAATTATACATTTATATGAGGTCTACGTAAATGTGTGGATGAGATTTAATAGAACATGATAGGAATACCGTAACCAAAATAGGAGATCTAATCCCTCATCCCAAAAGAGTTCAGGCAATAACGGTAGGAAACAGCTAGCCAACAAAAAGCTGGCTATAGCAATCCTATGGCTTCGAAGTGAAGACGGAATCATGAATCGTTCAATCGAATGTTAATTCAAGAAATATTCTTGGAAGCTTTTGTAACACGTAGCATAAACCTTATTATGCGTCCCGGATCGTTCATGAAAGAGTAAAAAAATGAAGAAAATGTGGAATACCTGATTTCAGCTCCATTCCAACTTCCAAAGTAGTTTCTGAGGCCAAAACGAGCTCTAATCTTCTGGGACATTCACGGGAATCGTTCACCGACACGTGGTTAACGTCTTTCTACAGTTTTCTCAAAATGTAATCGCTCTTAACGGGTTAGAGAATTCATATGATTACGAATGATATGAGCAACTACAAAAGACCTTAACCTTCATGTATATAGCTACCATATTGGGTTTCCCCATCACAAGCTCGATATGAGTGCGGTCTACATTAATCAAGATCTATTTTCCTCCTAAACTTTGAGTCATTAATTTAGATCATTTATTGGCCACTTTATTACCTTTATCTAGATCAACTTAATTGATAAGTTATTGAAAAAAACCAAAAAATGCAATTAAATGTTGTCCAACTTTATGGGAAAAGTCTAAAAAGTCCAACATTCTCCCATTTGGACAATACTGCAGTATTGTTTCAAGTTTAAAATTAGTTTAAAACTCAGTTAAGTCACGCCACTTTATTGGTACTAAATTTAAAAGTTAAAAAAACATTTGATCCAAAGATAATGAAAGTCCAACATTCCGTCCTGCGAAGCTTTCGATACCAAAAAATATCAAACACATATGTCATATGTGACACAGGTCCAATAGAATCACGAATATCTAATACCTTACTAACATGAATGAGAAAATGAATCGTGGCAAACGAAGATGATACCTGTATGATCTAATATGTATCATCTTCGTTTGTAGGTCTCGATTTCTCCAACTTTACGCTAAATTGCCTATGCTAAACTGCAGCAATGGAATCTTGTTTTTTCTTACCAAATGCAAAAGAGCATTAGAGAAAACTTGTTTTCTCTCATCGAATGCTAAACAACATTAGAAAAAATATTTATGTTCTCTAACTGAATGCTAAACTACATTATAGAACCTTTATGAGATTAAACCTTATATCTCCTATGTCATGTCAAATTTATGGATATATGTACTAAACTGTATATGCCTAAATGACATACACTTAAGGTCAATCTTTTTATATGCCCAATGACCTTTAAAATGCTTAAGATCAACATAAGTCTTAAGACTTTCATATGTATTATGACTGTACACAAGAATAGTTATTACTGAGGATAAAAAGATGATCATTTATATTAATAAATAATCATAACATTATAATACATCAAAATGTACAAACATTTAAAAAGCAAATATAATGATCCCTAACTACTGCTGTCTGAGGACCTTAACACGCCCATCTGGATATATTTTTAACAAACATTAGTGGACGAAGTCCTTTAGTCAA
Source organism: Erythroxylum roraimae (assembly GCA_027568915.1). Classification (NCBI taxonomy): domain Eukaryota; kingdom Viridiplantae; phylum Streptophyta; class Magnoliopsida; order Malpighiales; family Erythroxylaceae; genus Erythroxylum; species Erythroxylum roraimae. The sequence goes on along the minus strand of JAOSBL010000211.1, from coordinate 6,798,982 downwards.
TGGATCGGCTAACATCTCCTCAATCTTGATATGCTTCACTTTGACGTCACCTTTCTAAATCAACTCCTTTATGGTCAAGTATTTGACCTTTAAATGCTTAGACCCTATGATATTCTTATTGTTGCTACTGGACAACATTGCATTAAGATTATCACAGTACAACCGAAGGGGTCTAGCTACTGAATTTTGTTAAGTCAAAATGACTTTACGATTAATAATTTTGATGAAGACCAAATAATAATAATAATAGTAGAAAGTAAGACGAAGTTGTGAAGCGAAGAAACTAAGATGTAAGCAAAAAATAAGATGAAGTGCAGAGATGAAAGAAAATAAGACGAAGCGGAAGCGGAAAGTAAGACGCAAGAAAATAAGACAAAGCTGAAAATAAGACGAAGCGGAAGCGGAAAGTAAGACGCAAGAAAATAAGACGAAGCGGAGAAACTAAGACAAAGCGAAGCCGAAAATGAGACGATAGAAAGTAAGACGAAGCAGCAGCAGAAACTAGGATGAAGACCCGATACCACGTCGGATGGTTAATCAGTCTGAGTTAGTTACAGAACTCAACTGAATAACTGTTTCTTCAAAGATCAAGAAACAAGAAGAAAGAAGCAATTATCAAGAAGCAGTTAAAAACGAAGGCTATAAATACGAGTTGGAGTCAAAGACTGAAGAAGTTAGAGATTTTAAAAAGTTACACGAGTGAATTCAAAGTTACGAAAGCTACAAAATCATTGTATTCATTGAGCTAAACTCTAGAGCTATATTGTCTGTAACAAAGCTCGAAACATCTTTCATTAGAAAGAAGAAAAGCTAAAAGCCTAAAGAGGCTAGGTGAAAAGAATACTTGTTGTAAGAGACCTGAAGAGGCTCGGTGAAAAGAATACTTGTATTTTTGGAAAGTATAGTGAAATCTCAGAAACGATTCTGAGGACTGGACGTAGTCCACGGTTTGGGGCGAACCATTATAAATCTGATGTGTCGATTCTTACTCTCAACTTTTATTCTCGTTGTTTTATACAAGTACTTACAAGCAAATTGCGATACTTTGTGATACCGTTATTTAATAGTTCTGAAAAAAGCAAGTTTTCAAAAGAAGTTTTAAAAAGGGGATTGTATTCAAGAAAAGAATACACAATTCAACCCCCCTTCTTGTGCGTTTTGTATATCGAATATTAAGTCTATACTAACGTGTGATTTACTTCAAATCTACCACAAACAACTCAGAAATTAAGTTTCTGAGCCAAACCGCCTGTGTAGTAGCTCCATAACATGCAACAAACTCTGTATGTATGGTTAAGGAAGTTACCCGTGTCTGCTTGACACTCTTCCACGATATTGCACCATCTGTCAACATAAAAATATACCCTGAAGTAGATTTGCGATTATCCAGACACATAACAAAATTGGAGTCTACATACCCTATTAGGTTTAAATCGTTAACTTTTCTGTATGTCAACGTATAATCCTTGGTACCTTTTAGGTATCTCAACACTCGCTTAACTACATTTCAATGGTCTACACTTGGGTTAGCCAGATATCGACCCAACAGTCTAAAAACAAATGCAATGTCCGATCTAGTGCATACTTGGGCATACATTAGGCTACCAACTGCACTTGAATACAAAACATTCTTCATAACCTCTCTCTCAGAACATTCCTCATAACCTCTCTTTCAATTTCATTCTTTGGACACTGTGCCAAAGATAATCTCTCACCATGAAAGATAGGTGCTACAATAAGTCTACTGTCAGCCATATTAAACCTTTGTAACACTCGCTCAATGTATGCTCTTTGTGAGAGGCTCAATGAGTGTTGAGATCTGTCCCAGTGAATCTGTATACTGAGGAGAAAAGATGATTCAACTAAATCCTTCATGTCAAAGTGTTTGGCCAAAAATTGCTTCACCTCATGTAACATGGTCGAATCATTTGATGCGAGTAAGATATCATCCACGTATAGTAATAAGAAGATAACTTTTCTCCCCCTGACCTTATAGTGTAAGCATCTTTCAATTTTGTTTTTCACAAAACTGAACGAGATCAAAACCTCATTAAACTTTCCGTACCATTATCTGGAAGTCTATTTCAGACCGTATATTGATTTAGTCAACTTACAAACTTTGTCAGTTTCACCTTGATCCTAAAATCCTTCAGGTTGCTCCATATAGACCTCCTTATAAAGGTCACCATTTAGGAAAGTGGTTTTAACGTCCATCTGATGTAGCTTTATGTCATAATGAGCTATTATTGCCATAATCACTCTAAACGCATCCTTCGAGGATATAGGAGAGAAGGTAACATTGAAGTTAACTCCTTCTTTCTAAGCGAATTCCCTAGTAACCAATCGTGCCCTAAACTGCCCAACTTGACCCTGTGTGTCCTTCTTGGTTTTAAATAGTTATTTGCAACTAACAGGCCTGCAATGTTGAGGCAAATCAACCAACTCTCATACCTTATTATGCCTCATAGGTTACATCTCATCTTTCATCGTTTCCCACCATAAGTCTACATGGGTTCCAGAAACAGCTTCTGTAAAAGTAACTGAATACATAACATGTCCTATATCATAAGCTTGTTCACCCAAATAGACTATATAATTTGATGAGATAGCAATTCGCCTCTCTCTGGTGGATCTGCGTAACTGTATAGGATTTTATACCCCAGGAACCTCTACCTGAATTTGTTCCTGCATAGGCATGGTACTCGGATCTTCATCTACTGGAGCTGACTGTATGAGGGGTGACTATGAAATAATTGTAGTATCCATCCTACTATCTCCTGGAAGGTGTGAGGATTCACCCTCATCATGGACATCGTATTCTAGAAACTTAGCTAGCTGTGATTCCACTATTCTAGCCTCTCCTTCTTTAAAGTAAAATCTGTAGCCCTTAGAGTGGTCAGGATATCCTACTGGATAGCAATGAGTGGAACGAGGTGGCAATTTGCTCTCATAAGGATTACATAACCGTACCTCAGCAGGGCAGCCTCACACATGAATGCGTGCAAGGCTTAGTTTCCTACCAACCTAGAGTTCAAAGGGTGTCTTAGGTACTAACTTACTTGGGACTCTATTCAAGATATACAATGTCGTCTTGATGACTTCACCCCAAAGGTATTCGAGTAGGTTAGTCTTGCCCTGTATTGACCTCATCATGTCCTTTAGGGTGCAATTACGCCTTTCAGCCATACCATTTTTTTCAGGACTACCCGACATAGTGAACTGAGTCACTATTTCAACTGATTCTAAATACCTAGTAAATAGGCTGCAACCCTATGTCTTCCATAGTATTCCCCTACCCGGTCAGATCTGACAATCTCTATTGATTTTTCCATCTGGTTCTTAACCTCAGTCTTAAAGATCTTGAACTTATCAAGAACTTCAGATTTTTCGTTAAGTAAGAAGAAATAATCACAGCAAGAATAATGATCTATAGATGTCAAAAAATATCTAACATTGCATAATGTGACTGTATAAGGACCACTAACATCTGTATGTATGAGGTCCAATAAACTAGAAGCACGAGTTGATCCCTTTTTCTTTATCTTGGTCAACTTACCCCTGCAACAATCAATACATGTTTCCAGATCATCGAAGTCCAGAGTTGGGGAATGTTATCCTTTATCAATCTCTCAACCCTCTCCCTAGAAATGTAGCCAAGGCGTTTATGCCACATGTACGATGTTTTCTTTATAAAGACTCTCTTAAGAGTAATAGGTTTGGTAATATAAAAAGAGGCATACATTTTGTTAGGAGTAAGGCACATTCTATATAATCTGTAAGATAAGAAGGTAGTTCTGATATGTCTTGTATTGATAGAAATATTTACAACCGAAGTATCAAGTACAAAACAATAACCCTCTTTATCCAAAACTGATTCAGAGATCAGATTCCATATAAAAGACGATATATAAAAAGTGTCTCATAAGACCAGTACAAACCCCGTATCGAGGTTCAAACCTACATCCCCTATATACAAAAAATCCACCTCTTTATTGTTGTCGACCATCAACTTTAGCTCTCCTTTAATTGGCCTTCTCATGGATCTGAACCCCTACATTGTGGAAGCAACATAATTAGAAACTCTACTATCTAGCCACCAAAAACTTGATGTGGCTATAGTTAATTCAGATTCATGATTCATCTAGGCCGAGGAGTTACCTGATAGTTCATGTTTAACCTTCTAAAGTTTGTACTTTGGGCAATAAGCTTTCCTATACCCCTTCTTCTTACAGAAGAATCACCTCATACACTTCATGACATATGGGCCCTTGGTAATGCTAGATTATCCTGTCTGAATATATAGAGAGGGCTTGGGTTTCTTACCCTTACCCTTAGATTGTTAGGGCTTTGCCTTCCCCTTGCCTTTGGCTAATGCATACAGGGCTGTATAAGAAGAACTCTTAAGCTCCTCCTCAGCTACAACACACTTGAAAATCAGGGCATTGATATCCCAGGCCTCATCCTGAGAAATATATGACGTCACTAACATCTCAAACTCTCGTGGAAGAGTATTAAATGCCTAATGCACTATGAGTGCGTGAGGAATGTGTACATCAAGTGCCTTCAATTTACTTTGAAGGTAAACCATACTGATGAAGTACTTTCTAATGCCTCCTTCTTTTGTGTACCTCATAGAGAACAACTCTTTAATCAAAGTGCTCTACTCCGCATGGGAAGACACCTTGTACCTCTGGGAAATACTATCTATAAACTCCTTTGCTATGATTGTGCCCGGTAATCCACTAAGCAGATGATCTGGGATCGACCTCCTGATGGTCAAATAACACATCCTATTTGATCGCTCCCAGATTGCCATAGCCACCTTATCAGCTTCTGAGTCGATATCAGTAAGTGGAGAAGGTCTCTCTATATGTATCGCCATGTTAATGTTGACCATCTCCAGGGAAAACTCAACATCCTTCTTCCATTTCTTAAAATTGAAACCAATTAAGGTCTCAATCCTGACAACATTGTTGTTTACAGAAAGGTGATTACAAAACAGAAAAAGACAATATAAAGATTGGCATAAATGTAGGATAACAACGATACTTAAAGCATTAAAGCAGTATCTATACTAAGAATCCAATCACACATATTATGAAACAATTTTGGGATGAATATATAATATATGCAATTAGACCTCCATATAAAAGCAATCAGAATACAAACCATCAACTTTCACGATACTATCACCTTTGGGTGAATAAATCATTTAAGTAATGACTTTCCGTCATCTAATGCCTTTATGTACATCTCAAAACCCTATGTAAGGCCAACACCTTTGGGCAGAATAATCAAACATAAGACCAGAGACATCCCCTACCATGTGAGTAGAACAATCCAAACTATTAACTTGAAAGGCCACTTTGGTGACTACATCCTCATTAGTAGCTTAGAAGGTCTACAAACACAAGGGATACATCTTTATATTATCCTCGCATTTTATATGGGCATACTGTATGTGAAAATTAGCAATAAATTCAAAAAAACAAATGCACAGTCAAATAATCACATACTGTTATTGAAAACATTGTCTTTAAACTTTATTTGAGCCTTTTATATTAAAAAATCTCAATAAGAGTGACTATCATGTTTTCCTGAATACCAAACCTACCACTCGAGACGCGAAACCTTAAATGTCTTCCTTATGTGTAGTTCGGAGAACGAAATTTGCTCAAAATTAGCTCAAAAAATCTTTAAAACATTTTCTGGAATCAAATTACCAACGTAATAAATCCAAAAAATTGAAAAATCACTTTAAAAATGTCCCCGACTCAGAAATTGATCCAAAAGGAACCGTGGCACCCTTACGGGAATTCTAAACATTTTTCCTTTTTTGTGCTAATGTTAGCAATACTATAGCGCTGACGTCAGCCAAACGTCAACGTGCTCTAGACGTGTTTGGCATGTGCGTAGTTACTATTGGCTCGTGTTATATACATTCCACCACGCGCAGACGCGCCTGTATTGTACATGCCACCACGTGTCCCCATCTTCACACGTCCACGTGTCGAGACAAATGGCGGGTGTCTGCGGTGCACGTGCCTATCAGTGCAATCGCCATCCGACAGGGAGAATGATTTTTGACAGCCTCGGGAGCCTTTTTTGCATTTCTGGCCCATTTTTGACCATTTTTAGCCTCATGTTAAGCTTATTAATGGTTTTGATGATGACCATATAATATTTCAAAATTCAAATTTAGTTTATTTCCTTGTGAAGGTAACGATACAATTCTTAAGAGGAAGTAAAAACATAGGATAAATGCTTCCTTTCTTGTAGGAATTTTCTTTATGAACTTATCTTATTTATGTTACAAAAATCGAAAGGATCATTCTGATCATATATTTCGTCAATCAGCTCTAGATGTCTCTTAACGGTTAGTTATTGCAAGATTATGGTAGATATAATATTGAAGATTCAAAGTCAACTCAAAATAGAAATGAAGCAATGGCTAGTTGAAGAAAATGCCTATTTAAAGAAGAGTAACTGCATTTAGGGGGGGGGGGGGGGGGGGGGGGGG
>JAOSBL010000211.1:6761500-6775156 GCA_027568915.1 Erythroxylum roraimae | reverse complement strand
TATAACTTTTAACGACCATTTTCTTACTTTTAACAACCATTACTAATAGTTGCTGAAACTAATTTTTCTTGTAGTGTGGCGAAGAAGAGCGGTAACAGGAGTCCTGAAAGAAAGTCCTCAAGTTTCTCTATGAGTGTCACACCAAGCGGTCCGTTCGGGATCACAAGTCCAAACACAAAAGCTCCAAAAACAGCACGTGTTCTAACGGCGTCAGTGATGAAACCTGAGATCGTCACTCCAGCGAGGATAATGAAGATGTAAAACTCACTAAACGTCTCTCTTTCTGGAGTTCTTCGAATCACCCATTAAATGGCTGGCCTGATGACGAAGATGCAGAAGATGACGAACGCTCCATTGGAGAATATCAACCAGAGTGAAGCCAGAGAAGTTGTCTCGTTCTCCTCCAAAAGCTAGCAGAACCCAAGCACAGCTGCACAGATGTCGTTAACAAGAGCTGAAGAGAGTGCGAGCTTGCCAAGCTCTGTGTTTACGAGTTTGAGCTCTGCAAGTCTTCTCGCAAGAAGAGGAAATGAAGTGACTGAGAGAGCTACGCCTAGGAAGTTGATCACTGTGCTCTTCTGATTCAGTTCTTCGCCTCTGAGAACGAACGAGAAAGCGAGACTAACCAGGAAATAAATATTACGAATTATTAAATAAGCATTTAGTTATTTTAATTAAGTAATTAATTTTTTTAAATTAGGTTAAAATGGGTCTTACTTTTTAATCCCACTGTTACCTACTAATTCCAGTGTCATCTAGAAATTAAGACCTATTTTTTAATTAAAAAATTAAAAATAAATATTATTAATTTAATTTTAATATTTACAAAAACATTCAAAACAAAATTTAAAAAGACAAAATATTTAATAAAATTAATTTTTTAATTAAATATCACAATAATTTTAATGCATAACGTTATCATTCAACTTGTATTCTAATTCAAACATTAATGTTGACCATTCGAGCGCAATGTTAATATCGAAAATGCGCTTTTGCATAGAAACCTAGTCAATTTTTTCATTTTTAGTTCTTATGCCACTAAACTACGTCGTTTTTGGGACATAAAAATAAAAAAAGCCCTCCGTCGCGTCGTTTACACTCTACAAGCCAGAAGCCAAGAAGCTCGCCAAACGTCGCTCTATCTACTCTAGGTATTGGCGTCGTTTTGCCAGTCTTCGCTGTCGTTTTTTAATTCCTTCCGCTTCGCCGTCGCTGAAGTCACTCTCAAGCATTACTGGTTTCCAGAACCTGAATTTTTGGACCATTGGCCACTGTAAGTGAATTTCTACTCTAATTTATCTATCCTGAATTTGTTCGATTTTTCATTTAAAATGGAACGAGGGCTTCTATTGAAATGTAGCTACGATAACTAATTTCCAAGGTAACTTTCCTATGGGTAGTGTGGATTTTAGATATACGAAGTCAGTTGCTATTAAGTTATGTCTCAATTTCAATGCTTCCAAGAATTCACTCATGACCCTTAAGTGTTAGAAATCGATTGCCGATATAGTGTCGTCGATGATTCCTTCGTCTATGGTGAGTCCACAATTTCGATTTGGACAAGCTTTTTATATCTATATCTATATCTTATAGATATAATTTTTGTGTGAATTGATTACTTTCAAACACCAACTCATGAATTAATAATAATTGGAACAGCGAAATCCCTAACTTGGTAAACGAGTTTTATAGAGCAACGGTTCAGTTAATAGTAATTGAGTGTCAATTTGTTCCCTTTCTTCAGCAGTTGCTACTTCTACTATACGAATTCTCTGTGCGTTACTGGTATGTTGAGTTGCTGGTTTGTGTCTTTTGAAATGATCTTGTAGTCGGTTCGAGATGTATTCAATTGTGGCATTCGATGGCTCATTTCCGTCGATTTGAATAGTCTCTTTGCCAATGGCATAATTTGGTCTACATCCAGCTTTATGCCTTTATGGTACAAGAAAGTAATTGTGCAACGATCATATATTTGTTCTCCGACTGAGCAGTTTGTTTGTATGCACAACAAACCGCAAATTATACTCACTGTTACCGACCTTATCATCATGATAATGTTTATTTACTTTATGACAGACTATATCAATTAAAAAAAAAAACAATTAAGTCCCGGGGACTCCGTATGGGTTCTACCTGTCCCACAACTTTTTATGAGCAGATTTTCTATAGAAGGTACCTTTCTTACATCTGCCAACAAGGATAATTAAAGCGAGAAGATTATTCCTAGGGTTCTCGTGGCATCATCATCAACATCATTAGGAGACTTTACTGTTTTTAGGATTTGTACGAAAAGCATTTCCATGAACTCCCTAAATGGAAACTAAGGAATCAGAGTTCATGTTGAATGGGCAGGAGATTGTTAGTCGTCACAAATAGGATTCAAAGTTACCCACATCATAACTTTCTGATCATATCACGAGAGTCCCTAGATAATGTCACCTGATACATGTTATTCATTCTTGTTGGTAACTTAGAAGCAGATCCGGCGGGATCATTATTGGATTCACTGTCCTTGGAAAGACCACTACACCTTGACTCTAGAAGCTTGGGAGACATCGATCTACTTTCCTCCCGGAATTAAGAGACGGCTATAGTTCTACCACTTAAAATATATTTAGCATTTTATTTGACCATTCTACCATACAAAGTAAAAGATTCATATGACCAGACAAATTAATTAAGATAAGATGTGCTATCTCAGTTTATATCAAAATTTACTAGAGTTCATGTTATTCTTCTTGAAAGATTAGCCTAACTCGTACAGATAGATAATGGAGTTATCTTATCTACCGGGTGGGTCGAGCACATGTTCTAATATTATGATTCGACATTCATCCCTTAACCAATGCGATACAAATTCAACTGAATGATAGTTTTATGTTCAGTAACTCAGGCATCATTGATCCATCATTTCAAGATCCTATGATGAAGCTTATATTGCGTTAGAATGGAAGAGCTCGTACATACGAATGTGAACAAAGACTATCATTAGATTCCTCTCTACCTCAGTCTTAAAAATATTGTTTTCCTCTTCACAGTTACCAAATTCCAACCACAAACCAAGTCGTCATGTTCTCTTAACTCTCCAGGATATTAATACTAACCCTGAAGAGCCTTCAGAGCTAATGAAAGGGTAATGTGGGGCTCTATCAAACTATTCCTGTCCCCATCAAAGCAGCAAGTATAAGATGATGAGACAGCAACTTGCATTAGTGTACAAGAAAGCTGCAACATTTGACCTGAGAGATTGGAAGTGAGGCATTAGTCGGCCTATATATATATATATATGAGGCCTTGGTGCCTTGTCATCTCCTTTTCACTATATTGAAATCCAGTATATATATATATATGTATACTTCTTACAAGTGAAGTGGAGTTGGTTTGGAGGATAGCAATCCGTTCAATATTTTAATTGGCTGATATGCATTTTTCCACAGCCGAAGTTCTTCTAAACTTGTCCACTGAATTCCTTCCCTTTTTTTTAATACAAAAATAACCAAAAAAATTTGAAAAAAAAAACTTCTCTGAGAATCATAAAGAAGTTTCCCTTAAAATTTTCCTTAACACGATTACTCTAAAGTTGTTGGTATAACTTTTGTCACAACCTATTAATGTAATTGTACCTATAGATGTTACCAAGCAATTCTTATAAGAGAGAAAACGATAAAAAGAGAAGACTTAGGTAATAAAGTGAGAACAAAGAAATTAGGGGGGAGTCTCGTGCGGTTCATTGTTTACATTTCTGGAAAGATATTTGGCAAAGAAAAACCCATCAAATTGCAAAATTGGTCGCAAGTGGTATCCCGCGGGTACGTAGAAGGTTAAAGCGATGGAGATATAAATCGATTTAAAACCGAAAGGCGTGTGGCTATTGAAATTTCCAAGGGTAAGTCCACTCCACTGAAACACAACTAGGCAGGTTTTATTCACAGATTACTTGTTTGCCAGCTATTTTGCAATTTAACAACATACACACTTTTTGTGGGTCCTTTTGAATATACCATGAGACCTTTGGTGTTTAAGCCTCGATGCGGCGAACTGGATTCCATGTTTTTCGCCATTTTGTAATATTTCTCGACCAATGGAATCTTTCTTGCCCCTTATGCTCATCCAAGAAACCAAGATTTTTAATCATATTGGCCCTTGCAGATTAAACTAAAAGTACACACTCCGAAATGTCAACACCTGACACCTTTTAAATAGCCTATGCATCTTGTTCTGTAATATTGCACTCTTTTTTCTGCTTAATTTGTTCCTTACATTTCTCCTAAAAGCTACCTAGCTACAAACAGAGTAAGATTTTAAAGATATATGGCTGATATTGAGGGATCTCCAGGAAGCTCCATGCATGGAGTGACTGGCAGAGAACAAACATTTGCTTTCTCAGTTGCTTCACCTATTGTCCCAACAGATACAACAGCAAAATTTGCCCTGCCAGTGGATTCTGAGCACAAGGCCAAAGTTTTCAAGATTTTCTCTTTGGCTAATCCACACATGAGAACCTTCCACCTTTCATGGATTTCATTCTTTACTTGCTTTGTGTCCACCTTTGCAGCTGCACCACTTGTTCCAATTATCCGTGACAATCTCAATTTAACCAAAGCGGACATAGGAAATGCCGGGGTTGCTTCTGTCTCTGGAAGTATATTCTCCAGGCTTACCATGGGTGTAGTTTGCGACCTACTTGGCCCAAGATATGGCTGTGCTTTTCTGATCATGCTATCAGCTCCTACTGTCTTTTGTATGTCGTTCGTGTCCAATGCTGGAGGGTACATAACCGTTCGTTTCATGATTGGATTCTCTCTAGCGACGTTTGTATCGTGTCAATACTGGATGAGCACAATGTTCAACAGCAAAATCATTGGACTTGTTAATGGAACCGCCGCGGGATGGGGTAACATGGGTGGTGGTGCAACTCAGCTTATAATGCCTTTGGTTTATGACTTGATAGGTAAAATTGGTGCCACTCCATTCACCGCTTGGAGGATAGCATTCTTTGTTCCGGGTTGTCTTCATGTGATTATGGGCATCTTGGTCCTGACTCTAGGCCAAGACTTACCTGATGGTAATCTGAGTACCCTACAAAAGACGGGTGAAGTTAACAAAGATAAGTTCTCCAAGGTCAGCTTCTTTTGGAACTCAACGTCTTTATCTTTGAATCAATGCTTTACCTATCTGAAAGATAATTAACTTCTTATCTGATTGTTCATTCAGGTGCTTTGGTATGCTGTCACAAACTATAGAACATGGATCTTTGTTCTCCTTTATGGCTATTCCATGGGAGTTGAATTGTCCACTGATAATGTTATTGCTGAGTACTTCTACGATAGGTTAGTCGAGTTGTTTCATTTTGAGTCGATCTCACTTGAACTACTTCGCAGAAAATTAACATGAGAACTTTTTATCTGGAACGTAACAGGTTCGATTTAAAGCTTCATACGGCTGGTATAATTGCTGCTACTTTTGGGATGGCCAACCTCGTTGCTCGTCCCTTTGGTGGATATTCGTCGGACTTTGCAGCCAGATACTTTGGCATGAGAGGAAGATTATGGGTTCTTTGGATTCTCCAAACTCTAGGAGGAGTGTTCTGCATATGGCTTGGTCGTGCCAGTTCACTTCCGATTGCTATATTGGCCATGATTCTCTTCTCCGTCGGGGCTCAAGCTGCATGTGGAGCAACATTCGGGATAATACCCTTTATTTCTCGACGATCTTTGGGTGTCATTTCGGGCCTAACTGGCGCTGGTGGCAACTTCGGATCTGGTTTAACACAATTAATCTTCTTTACAAGCTCAAGTTATTCAACCGCAACAGGTCTGTCCCTGATGGGTCTGATGATTGTTTGTTGTACACTTCCTGTGACGTTGGTACACTTTCCGCAATGGGGTAGCATGTTCATTCCACCTTCAAAAGACTCTGTGAAATCAACGGAGGAATTTTACTATGCTTCAGAGTGGAATGAGGAGGAGAGGCAAAAGGGATTGCACCAGAACAGCATAAAGTTCGCCGAGAACAGTCGCTCTGAGCGTGGCAAGCGTGTTGCCTCCGCTCCGACTCCGCCAAATTCCATTCCAACTCATGTCTAGTTAGTCATGACCATGAACATATATATATATTACAAAGGTCATCAAATCCTTTATCTTTAGAATGAAGGAAGTATTAAATTCCCTATTGCAATTGCTATTGTTAACCTTTTTCTTTCCATTAAAGTTTAAACTCAGAAGTTTAAACGCAACAAAACTCGGATAGATTTTCGAAAGATTAACGAATTATTCCATACGCATGACGTTCCTGGTTTGTCAATGTGAAATAGACAAAGGGTTGTTGGTTTATTCTTGCATCCATTTATCTTCCCACACATAAGACAAGAACTTGAGAGCTAATGGAAGAACCATCCTGCCAGTAATTATCCATATTGCAATCGTGATTGGACAAAAAAAAAATATATATATATGGTAATTTTCTTATCTGTGCTTAATTTCAGAAAGCATGATTGTAGAACACTATGTATACTCTTTAATTGGAACAAAAGTTTTAAACAATAAATCTATATGAAGAAATTGGAAAAGTTAATTTAACCTTATCTTCTAACTTTAGCCCTCTTAGTCATATTTTATTATAATATGACTCTCATAATTTGCTTGATAATTTTATTATATATATAATACGCAGGATGATTATGAGGATAATAAATTGACGGTCCCCTATATATATGTTTTTCCACTTACATCTTATTATATTTTACTTCTCTCTATATCTGTATATATTGTCCATATATCTTATTCTAAAGTTCAAATTGCCGCGTTTTGCTATTGTTTTTTGCATGTCATTGACTTGTTTGTGTCTGCTGCACAAGTATACATAGCGATCTGATTCTTGTCTTGTTAGCCCAAAAGTCGAGCCGTTACTGAATTACCGTAATATTCAAGGACGAGTTTGCAAGTCTTACAAATCAGATGACAAAATAAATTTCTTTCTATAACAACAAAACGAATAATATCTTTTAAAGCAAGATGTCAAGTGTTAAACTGCTTAATTATTATTTAACTGAAAAAAACTTTAATATAAATTGAAGGACCCCTAAACTTAAACATACCTAAAACGTACCCTGGAACATGACTTTAATTGCGTATAAACAACTGACAATTGAGGATGCTAATAATAGAAAATGAACTTATTAAATATTGGATCACTTACACTTTAACACTTCTCCATATTGCATAAATTTATGACTCCTAATTTATTTCTCAAATACTTAATTTTTACAAAAGGAAGTGTCTTTTTACACTTACTTCGGTCATCAACTCCTTTATAAAGTGATGATAAGCAATTGTCATAAATTGAAATATTTGTCATACAACAATAGTTAATTGATAACTGTTCCACAGTGCTGCTTTTGTTTTGTTTTGTTTTGCTAAGTATTCATTTCAATTAAATTTTTTGAAGTGACAATTATGTAATGCTTCTGACGAGGATAAGAATACGAATGGTTACTTTTTTGAACTCTGAGTCAAGAGTGAAAACCTAATTAGATATGCTCTTCTGGTCGCCAGCGAACCTAACCAAATACTATTAAAAAAATCACACGACTCAAGATTGTTAGTGTTACTGTACCAAATCCTATAAGTACTACTTAATTCCCTTTAAATAGTTGAGCACCTTTTTTGTATAACCATATTGGATATTACTTGGATTTTTTCATGAATCATGATAACTAGTTAGTTTCTTGCACGATATATATATATATCTGGCCCGCTATTGGGTAAATATAATAAGTTTCCAATCAAATTTCGATAATTATGTTTTTAAACTCTTTCATTCACATTCTCTAAGCTGAATTTTTGATTGGAGTCCTTCCTGAATACAATCTTACATAAGAAATTTCAGAAGGAATTGACATATTTCCGTGGAATGACAAAAAATTCAGCACCATTTTGAGTCTAAAAAATAGCTTATTAAATTCAAATCAGTCATATTAAACTCATCAATTATCAAGCCTTTTAAATTCCTTCAACAACCATTTCTACATAAACACAAAATTAAGTACCTTAAGAGCCCGTTTAATTTTTGCGTACAAATTTGACCCACTTAAACTCTTTCCAAAACCAGTCTTGCTAAATTAGCTATCAATCCTTAAGTATCAGGCTTTTGGTATTTCTCTAAGGTCATACAAGGTTCTTAAGCCGATAAAGATTATTCTCTTACTCTTTAACTTCGTAACTTATTAGTCGTTCTACTAATGGTTTCTCTTCTAAAAATCAATTTAAAAAAGAAAATGAGACATCAAATTGATAAACATACCACTTATATTGTAATCAATAGCTAAAATTAGTTTAATTTATGTGAAACTTAGTAATAAGGACAAAATTGACATTGAAATAAATACCTTTACGTTGCATGTAACTTTAAGCAATCAATCATGTATTTGTTGGTTTATGCCCTATAGCCAATTGGTGAGTATAAAATCAACCAAAATTAACCTGCTCAGAATATTAACGTAGGACAGTGAAGTAAGGTCATCTCTTGAGGGAATGGTGATTTATCTCTTTTAAACAATTAAGTTAAAAAAAGGGGTTTGAAAATTATGTTAAAACATAATATTAAAAATAAGAAGCAGCTCGTAAGATTTAATGTTTCGACAGCCTTAAAATCTAGAAAGCCAATTCTAACCAACAAACTCAACAGATGGTTTATTGCAATTAGATTAATTAACTCTACAATATATATTAAACTTCTTAATGAGGAAATAAAATTATGTCAATTGCCACTTATTAAAATCAATAAACAATTGCTTATTCGTCCTTTTAATTGGCAATAGATTATTTCACGTTTATCATATCCATGCATCTATCCAATAAAACCTAAAACCATCATAAAATCAATGAAATTTAGGAATTAATTAAATATGCATGCATAATTAAATTCAATAAAATATTCGATCTCACAATCGATTTACAATCAAGGCTTTAATATAATCCTCTAACTAGAATAAATAAATTAGTTACAAGTCATTAAAAAGAAAGAACGCACGATTATTATTGACAAGTAATTATCTTACCACAAAAGTTTAGAGGAAGAAAAACATTGGAAAGCTCCTCGGAAAAAAAAAACTCCAAAACACTACGCACGTCTTCTATCCCTTGATGGTAGAAGGTGGAACTAGTGTAGACATCTCCAATATCTGCTCCAGTGTCGTTCTTTGCCAAATTTTTTGCCAAAACTCTAGAAGACATCCTCGTATATTTCAAAAAACTCCAGTAGCTGCCATATCACTTTATTTTTAAAAGTTGCCCTCGTATATTTTTCTGCCCCTAGACCTACGTACATTCTTGTAAGGTTTTGATCGTGTATCTCATACATAATATATATCAAATATGCACAGCGAAAATAAAATGGAACCTCAAAAAATAGATCTACTCATGCATATAGATATACAAAACAAAAACATGAAATGTAGGATGTTTACATATCTTTCTGATGATCTCCTTCGTTCTATAATCTCTTTCGCGTTGGGTTGTCATAAACCACAACGATCAACGTAGACCGTCTCTAATAAAAGTCCACACAAAGACAAAAGGATGAAACCTCATTAGGAGATGTCTAGAATTCTTTCTTTGTGCTAGCAAAGACAAGAACTCTTATGAGAGCTAGAGAGAAAAAAAGAGTGTGTGTGTGAGAAAGAACCTTTCTTTTTATTTTTTCTTTTTCTTGTGTCTTACACAAGATGCACGAAAATGATGATTATTTTCTACCCTCTTTGGTCTCCCATAACCCCCATCATTAATGGGAAGTTATGGGAAGTTAATGGTCATGAATATCATGTATTAATGAAAGTTATGGGAAGTTAATGACCATTAATAACATGCATTAATGGAAGTTTTGCAAAGTTAAAGACCAAATTGGCAGCCAACAACACTTGTTTCTAATCCATTCCATGCAACGTTTTCTACCACGATCACATCGTGATAAAATCTCGAAATACTCTCTTATATCTTGAATCACGATTCAAGACCATTTTACTCATCCTTCGGATATCCTATGTGTGTGACCCATTAGGTTCCTAGTTATGTTGGCCACTTAAATTAACACTTAATTTAAGTAAGTCAAGAGCGGTATCTAGCAACATGTCATATGTATTAAATGAAATAATGATTTAAAAATTTTGAAAAGTTCAAATTGTTTAAATCTAAGTAAAAATTAAGCATTGAGAATGCTGAAGCACTTCAATAGATTGTTATGATGAGTTTTAAAATTTGGTTATTTATAAGGAATGAGATTCTCTAGTGAATACCTTCACAACTAAATTTCATAAGAGGATGAATTTATGTAGGGAGGAAAATACAATATGAGATATTGTATAATGCAGTAGAATTTCTTCTATAGCGATGCTTAGTACACTGACTTACGTTCAATAGTTCCAATTAAGTCAATTCGCAATATTTCATATTAGATATGAAACACTAAGTCTTTGAAAGAGTCAAAGTTAATGATTCAAGGATGTGATGCTTGGTTGAAGCATATATATAATCCATTGAGTTTAGAACTAAAATGGGTAATAAAATATTGTGAGATATCCAAAAGGTTGGATATAATCTTATAGACTTATTAAACAAATTGTTTGTTTCAATGAATACTTATAAGAGAATGGTTCTCAAGATAAGTAGTGGAAGTAAGATGGAATTTGAAAAGTTTAAATCTCATGATAGTACATTCAATTGGAACTGTTGCCTTTCTTGTTACATTTGATGTATAGTTGAAAGGTACAAGACGTTGAAATATTCACTTTCATGATGGATTCAAATAGTTTATTTTGAAGATGATTGTGAATTTATCACGTCTACAAGAAGGTTAGTGGGAGTATATGAAGACATATTGCTCATCAAGAAGAATAATTCTAACTTTCAATTATTGACAATATAATTGTCTAAGAATAACTCTTATTGGATGAGAAAAGATAGCAACTTAATTCTAAGAATTAGATCATAGAGATAGATTGGAAGTTGTTCACCTATTCTAAATCCAAGTACATAGATAATGTACTAAAGATGTTTAGTATTTGAGATATTGGAGACTTATGAAGTATTAAAGATATCCATTAGTCTATGTATGAGTTGATATTTGAGTTTAAGGAGATAAGGATATTTACTTTAGAAGTAAATCCTAATTAAGGTTTATCTTACTTAGAAAATCATTATTTCAAAATTGGAAAGGTTCTAATGTAGCAATGGTTGCTAATTAAGTCCTAAAACATTTTTCATTTAGTAGAAATGATTAATTGAATCAATAAGTACTTTAGTGTACTTGGTATAATTTCTTGCATTGTTCAAGACAATAATGTACTGTGGAACATTAGAGCCATTGGACATATAAAAGAAGCTAAGGTCTCATCAAAGATCCAAAGATGTATTTAGGCAAAATTTTGTTAATTATGATGATAATTGTAAGAGTTAAGTAATCTCACTATAGATAAACTTGTAGAATTATCTCATTAGGCCAATGTCCCAGTAGTTGCATAATCGTCATATGGTGATATGGTATGAGCTACTTAAATGATTGGTTTAGTGCAAGTGACAGATTCTTAGTTTATGCTCTATAGCCAATCGAGTGGTTATAGTTTAAAGACAAAATAATTAATAAAGGCATTTTTATCTTTATGTATTAATTACATTTGACGTTTTAATACTAAATATTAAATCCCTGGAATAATTAACGTGTAATTGAAATTGAGATCATAATTGTGAGATTCAATTTACATTTACGTATTATTCTTAAATTTTTCTAGTTGTAGTTTCATCAAGACGAGATATTATTGAAACGGTAAAACTAGCACACATTATATTTCTTTCTTATGAAGAAAGTATCAAATCTCATTTAAAGTATGAAGATACTTAAACTAATGTGTGAGTGATTATTAGAGAATAAGTCATTGAACTGGACCCGACTATGAGAATCCTAAATGAAATATTACTTATGTGTTTGTGGATTTTCTTATAATAATGGTTGTATAACTGATCCTTAGACTTGAGATTACCAATATATCTTATGTGGGAATTACTGCGTTTTGATACTATTTATGAGTTGTCCTAGGATAATTCAGTCGGTAGTATTTAGAAGCAATATGAACTATATGGAGATAGTTGAGTAAGTCAATAAAGGATTCGTCACTTTAAAGTAATTAGAGAGAATGTTCCATTGTTCTTGATTAGTAGTGATTTATGAAATTATGTGGCCATAGTGAATTGACATTTGAAAAGGCGTTTTTAATTATCAATTATAAATTAATTACTAATTAGCAAGAACAAACATGATTGGACAAAAGAGTAGACATTATATCCATGCTCTGTCCAATTGGAATATTGGATGACAAAAGGATTAAATTATACATCATAACCATGCATGGATAGGTTAAGTCAAACTACTTTGACATTCATGATATTTGGGTGGTTATGACATGTTACTAGATGTCAATCTTGACCTATGATTGTAAATTATTTAATTGGAGAATTAAAGATAAATTAAAAGGAATGAAAGAAAAATCAATTTAATTAAGTTGAACTTAATTATAAAGTTTGAGAAACTTTAGGGATCAAACATAAGATATTTGATTATAATAAAATTAAGTTAATTATAATTAGAGTATGAATTTAATTATAATAAAGAATTTAATTTTAATAAAATTACAAAACCACCCTAATGATTTTTCTATTAATAGGAAGAAAAGAAAAATGAGCTAACACTCTTACATTCTTCCTCTTAAAGTGTTGAGAAGTTGTTCTTTAGATACCATTAAAGACTGGACAAGTAAACAACCCATGGTTGACAATTCGGAAAAAGTTTTCAATTCAACAGGAACGTGAGTAAGGTACGATTTCTTACGATTCGTATTTTTGTTTTATTCAAGTTAATCAATTATCAGGATTCACTCAAAATTTGTAAAAAGTTTTGTTTTCCGTTGCGCCCGTGATTCGATCACAGTTGGATTCTAACAATATTATATTTTTGTGTTGAACTATTGTCTAAATTTCAACTTGTAATCTTTTTTAAACTTTCTCCTTACTAGTTAGTAGGTAACAAGCTTTTAAGTATCTTGCTTCTTTAAAGATTTAACTTCTTCATTCGTTGCTTCACATCACTCCTTTATTTGTATAGTATCTTCAAAATAACAAGGCTCATGAATTATTGCAAAGTGTACCTTTCCATTGTTAATCTCCTTTATAAAACAACATTTTCTTAGTGGAGTATGAAGAACTAGAAGTGTAAATTGGAGTTAAAGGTATAAAGTTGTTAGAAATTAATGATGTTTTAGAGAAGATGGATTGGGTTTAGTTGAGGGTGACGAAGAAAAACTATGATCAACTTCATTACATTTGAAAATAAAGCATTACTCTGTTGTATAATATATGAATATCCCTGCTTATTAGTCTAGTCCCATGCATTATTCTCATCAAAGACAACATTACAACTAACAATTAATTTATTAGTCAAAAGTGAAGTGAATCACACGTTAGTACAAACTTAATAACGATATAACGATGCACAAAAAGGGGGGGTTGAATTGTGGTAAACTTTTCGTTAAACCCCTTTTTGAAATCTTTCACTAAGAACAATACTTTGTTTGTTGTAAAAATCTTTAAGACTTTCGTAAAACAATAATAT
>JAOSBL010000211.1:6675538-6687046 GCA_027568915.1 Erythroxylum roraimae | reverse complement strand
ATTGATGGCTTTGGAAGCCATCCTTTGCCATCCAAAATCCAATATTTTGTGACCTCCCAAATTGGGGGGTCAGGGATAGAATGGCATGACTTGCCTTCCAAACCCTCTCTTATTTTATTTAAACTTACAAACAATGAAGTGACTCATTTCATTCCATTCCATTCCACTCCATTCTATTACGTTCCATTAATTGTCATTCCATTCCATTCCATCCTAAACTCCCAAACATACCCTTAAAGGAGCTGCCATGTGTCAATGATACATTAGGTAATATGTCACACACTTTGTGCTGCCATTTGTCAATGTAACAACTATGTCATTTGTCAATGCTTTAACTATGCCAAATGTCACTAACTCATAAGTTAATCGTTCTAATTTTTATGTACTAACTTAACTTGCCAGTTGACAACTTTTCCTAGACCAAATGTACGTTCAAATACCTTAATTCTCTAATGAAATCAATTAATTCCAATTCACTAACCATTATCCACTTGACCAAAAATTCAAATCATATGTCTTTCATATTCTAATCATAGCAAAATTCTAACTCCTCTCACACATGTACTTTCATAAACATGTATTATTTCAACTAGGGTGTATTTTGGGGCCTTACATGCTAAGAAGACACGCATCATAAATTTAATTAGGATGGTTGATTAAGAGCATCCCTTTCACCATCTTCTTCTCTCCCATGTCTTTGAGGGTGCAAAATTTCAAGTTTCCAAATCTCATTTGCTAATGCCATGTTGCCTCCTTTATCATAGCCTTAAAACACTTTACATCAAACATCTTGAGATTCAATGAACATCTATTCCTTGGCATAGCGACCATGACAATCAATGCGCCATTTTGATATTAAAGCCAAAGATAATTATTTTTATGTGAATATCATACCCTCTTTTCAAAAGTTTTCCCAAGCTTAAGATATTTCATTTTAATTTGGGCGCATAATAAACATCATTCACAAGCTTATGGCACCATCATTGGAAGAGATGAGAATTGTACCTTTGCCTTCAATTTGAATTTTTTATGAGTCTCCAAAAGACATATCATCGAGCTTTACGAACTTTTCCTTTAGACCACACATATGGTAACTTGCGCCATTATCTAAATACCACGAGTTCTTGTCATCCTTCTCTCCCTCTTTAAGTGCTAGCAACAAAGTTGATTCATCTCTTTCCCTATCATCTACAAGATTAGCTCTTGCCTCAGCATTATTTAAGGAACTATGACATTCCCAAGAATAATGGTCAAACTTATGACAATTGTAGCACTCAATGTTGGATTTTTCATACCTCCTTTCATTTCTCTTTAAATTATAGCCTTGTCCTTTACCTCTTGGACTTCCATGACCTCTACTTGATTGAAATCTCTTATCCCATCATTGAAGTTGTCTTGGCTACTTCTTCCTCTTCCACCTTGGCCACGTTCATGACCTCATCCTCATCCTCATCTATGACCTCGTTAGCTTTATCCTCTATCCTCCTTCAAATAGGCCCTAGCTTTGAGAGCTTACTCCAATGCTTCTCCTTGTCTTCTATTAATCTTATCTTTATGGGCTTGTAAAGATCCCTCTAGTTGTTCAATAGTCATCTCCAAATTTTTCGATTCTTCAACAGAGCACACCACATGGTAAAATTTTAAAATGAGACTTCGAAGGATCTTTTCCATCACACGAACATCCTCTACCATCTCTCGATATCTCTTCATTTGATTTGTTATCATCTTTACCCTCGAGCAACAATACGAAATTGATTCAAATTCCTTCATCTTCATTGCTTCAAAATCCGTTCTTAGAGATTGAAGCCTTACTTTCATTACCTTCTGTACTCCTTGGAAAAAAAATTGCAAGATCTCCTAAGCTTCTTTTGAGGTAGTTATATCAACCACCTTTGCAAATATTAAATCATCCAAACATTGGTGGATGATGGTGAGGGCTTGTTAATCCTTCTTCCTTGTCTTCAGCAATTCATTTCTTGCATTACAAGAAAATTACAAATTACTGTCAGAAAATTACCAATGGTAAAATACCTTAGTCAATTAGCAATAGAAAATCAATTTTCGTAGGTAACATTGTCGAAAAAAATTACATTTTGCTAAGGGCAAAATATTCGTCAGTAAAGGTGGAGGGAAATTATCCCAACAATTTTTTCGACAGAATATAGCAATGGAAGAGTGATATCCGTCGGTAAATTAGGCGGGAATGCTTGGCAGCATAAATAAGCCTCAAGGTGTACTAACAAAACTAGATTCCATCGGTAAAATTAAAACCTAAACGCCATCAGTAGCTTCAGCTTCAACATTTTTAATAAAATGAAAATGACATCGTTTGGTGGCCTACCCACAAACCCCACCCCTCATCCATCCTCATTTTCTCCTTTCTCTCTTTTCTTCGTTTTCTCTTTTGTCGTCGTCGCTGGTTCCCTGTCGCCATCATCGTCCGTGGTTCTCCGTCTTCCATTGTTCGTGCTTCGATTTCCTCGCTGTCTACCCTTCCCTGCATCCATCTTCTTTCATCACGTGCCATCGTTGTCTTTGTTTAATCATCGGTTGAGGTAAGTGGTCCATCTTCGTTTAATCGTCATTTTTGTTTCTGGTTTGATTGTATAGGTGATCATCAGTTTTTGTTTTTTACTGGGTTGAAGTACTGGTTTAATCATCTATTGAGGTAAAAATCTCATACATTGATATTGTCAAACTTTTGTAGTTTATTTGTCCCCTACATTTGATTGCTGTTATATACAATCTTTACCTTTTGTTTAGAATTGATGTGGTGGTTTCTTAGGTTTATTAGTAGCATACTTTTTCGTTGTTGGCAAATTTGTCAAAGTTCCTCCATTTTGCCTGCTGTTTAACTCCCCGTAACTTTCCTCTTCCATTTAGTAGAATCTTATGTTAATAATACCCATTTTAACAGTGGCTTGCATAGGAAGCAGCAAATAAAGAGAACTTAAGAACCAGAAAAGGGAAATTCTTGCAGGAAGATATCATGTTATGTTATAAATCTTATAGGCTTTTGAATGAAAGATATTTTGGAATATATTTTGTGTCTATCATTTAGAAACAAGGTGGCGGAAAACTCTATTGTACTGAAGTTTAATCACGTATTATATTTCAAAATGATTTAAAAATCAAATGGGACCAATTGCTTCTGATGTCGTTGTTAAAACAAATTAAAAGTAGGTGTTTATTTGGTCTTCGAGTTGTAATGTATTTTTCATAAGTAGCTTCCCTAATTAGATTGTTAGTCTACTGAATCAAAAGATCTATTCTTCGATTGTTTATATGATGCCCTATTGCTTGATGATATTAAATCTTTTTAATTTAATTACCATCTCACCATCTCCAAAAGGTGATCCAACTAGAGCAAGTTCATCTACAATGGCTTGAATTTCTCTTAATTATTAGTAACCTATTACTGATTTGGAGTCTTTTATTATGTTGGCAAGATTTGCATATAGTGTATAAGTCCTTATTATTAATTCCCTACCAAAGGTCTTCGCAAGGTTGTCCCATACTTATTTGATTTTTTTATGGATATTATTATATGAGCAATACTTTCCTCATTTAAGGTCAGTATAACACTTTAGAGGAAACTATCTTGTCTAATCCATAATTTGAAACACGGTGAATGTGAATATGTGAGACATAGGTAAGAGCCATTGATAAAGCCCATTAATTAGAATATAACCATAAAAAAAGAGTCATGATTTGTGCTCTCCGTATTAAGTATGTATTGGTGACATTGATTTTTGAAAAAATTTAGAAGGCAGTATTAGCATTATCAAGAAATCGATGTGGACATTGTTTTCTTCTATGTAGTTGAACAAAGTAAAACTTGATTCTAGTTTTGTTCATGCATGCATGCAATATAACTTCTTATTAAATGTTACACATGGCAGTTCATAGTTGCATACCAATCTTTATTAAACTAGAAATGTTTTTATCTTATAATTTTTTTTATTATTTATAATAATAATAATTACTAATAATTATTAAATAATGGTCACTAAACTTTTTTTTTCCTTTAGTAAATACTTTCTTGTTCTAATTCAAATGGGTGAATGAAACAATACTAGGACCATAGTAATCATGTTACCCAAAATATATCATAGATCTAAAAAATGGGAAATATAGCTGGCAGAAAACTATTTATATTTTAACAAACTTATTTCTAATTTATTGAAGATTATTTTTATTTAACATAAATTATAGATAAAAATAAATTATTATATTATAAAGAGATAACGATATGATCTTAACATTTAATTTTAAAGGATTTTACAATTTAACTTTTATTTTTTAATATAATAAAATTTTATATTCATATAAATATTTCATTTGAGTTTCATATAATTTTTAATATGATAAAGAACGTCGTTGGGTTTTGTTTTTTATTAGGTTTTGTGTATTGCTTTGATTGTATGAGTTTTTTGTTTTTGGTTTAATTGTATGGGTAATCATCGGTTTTTTTTACTGAGTTGAGGTACTGGTTTAATCATCAATTGAGGTAAAAATCTCATACATTGATATTTTTGTAATGCATTATGCTTTCTTTAGTGCCCATTGATAGTGATTCGGATAATTATTCAACTACTTCTATATAGAATATATTTAAAAACTCTTATAATCAATATATACTTTAAAGGTAACTCCACAGAGATAATATTGCCAAATCTTATTTTGATACTTAGATGTACCTTACCAATAAATTGTCCTATATTGCTTCAGAATCATGTAATACTTCACTATTCACAAATAAAGTTTCTGAAGATTTTGCTTTAATTTGACATCTTGCTCATGACTGTCATCTCAAGGTCATGAGCAAGATAATTCACTTTCTATCACTTATGTGACCTTGATAAATAGGTAATGTTTTATCATTTTGCATCAAAACATACCTTAAACCAACTCAAGAAGCATCAAAATATAATACAAAATACTCATCTTTATAAGGAAGGGATAAAATTGTCACAATAATAAGGCTTTATTTCAACCTCTCAAAGCTTTCTTCGTATCAATCACTCTAATTACATTTGACTTTTTTATGCTTAAGCCTAGTTAATTATGCAATAATAATTGAAATTTTCTAAATAAGTCTCTTGTAATACCTTATCTTTCCTAAGACACATTTTATCTTTGTCATTAAGGTAGGATTACGTCATTATTTAACTATCTCAATCTTCTTTAGATTAATAATGACCTCATTTTTAAATACAATATGAATAAGAAAGTTAACCTAATCTAGCCAGAACTTACACTTAGAAAACTTGGCATATAAATTATATTCTTTGAAGGTCTAGAGAACTTTTTTAAGTACTTAATATGTTCTTACTTTTAGAATATACAAATATATCATTAATGAAAATAATAACAAATTTATCTGAAATAGCTTTAAAACTATATTTATAAGAAACATAAAGTTTGTAACTACATTAGTAAAATTAAAAAGTGTTACTAAAAACTCATAATATCTATACTAAGATCCAAAAGCAGTCTTAGGTGTGTCCTACTACCTAACTCTCAACTGGTGATAGATGACCTCAAATCAACATTAAAAAAGCGACTCACTCCTTTTAATAGATCAAGTAACATGTACATACATACATACATACATACATATGGAAGATGGTATTCATTTTTTATGAAAACCTTGTTAAGTTGACTATAGTAAATGCATAACCATAAAGATCCATCTTTACCATTTAGAAATAAAAGTTGTGCTCCCTAAAGTGAAGAGATCGTTTAGATAAACCCCTTATCAAAATGGACTTTAATTTCTTTAACTTTGCATTTATCCTCTTATTAGAAGGAATGGAAATAGGTTTCATCCTTAAAATAAAATCAATAAATAATTTTATTTTCCTCTCTAAAGGCAAAGTCAATAACTCTTACAAGAAAATATCTAAAATTTATAACAAAAATTATGGCGAGGATGAACCTTTGAATGATTCAAATAATGAATATATTAAAATTTCATCTGGAGAGGAAGAGAAGGGTGAGAGATCTGAAGAAGAGCCTGAGTTTGATTCTAATTCTTCAGAAAAAGAAGATGATGAGGATTTTAATTTACAATTGAGTGATCATGATAGTGATTAATTTTTGTTTGTAATAGAATATTAAATGAAATAATCTATTATTGCATCAACAATATATTATTATATATTTAATTTATATTGTTCTATTATTGGAATATTTAATAAAATGTAAATTTCAGGTTAAAAATGCCACAAAAAAGAAAAGAGGATATGATGCGGCTAAGGATCAGGTTACCACAATTTACATCAGTCAATGCATGTCGAAGTAAAGCATCATCTTCTGCAGATGCTACAGAATCTTTGCATCCACCTACTACATATCCAGGTGAGGCATCACCTTCCCGACCTGCAATCTATGTACAATCATCTTCTGTACCTGATGCTACACCATCCTGCCCTGTTGCAACATCCACTACCCCTATACCGACAGAGATATCAGAGGTAAATGTTGTGGATGAAGAAGGGGGCCTCTGGCCTAGAGCTAAAAGAGTTGATGGAAGAATTATGTCACAATTGTCAACAATCTGTAAGTGAAAATACATGAAACAATATAGGTTTATAATGAAGTTATAGGTTTTAATTTAAAAATGATCTAAATTTGCTTTTATATTAGGTTGGTTCCGTCTGGAACGTACTCAAGAAACATAACATTCAAGTTCAGGAAGAAGACTGATCTTGAGGGTTATATATGGAAGAATATCTCTCGGGCAACAAAGGATTTTCATTATCAGGAGTTTGGGGTACAAAAAAAATATTCTTTTTTATGTTTTATTTAATTAATTTTATACATTAATCAGATAAATATTTTCAATACTTATGATATGTTTTTCTTTTTATTTAAATTTTTTTTGGATTCCAAATTTGACACAATTATTTATAAAGTATAGGAAAGGTGAGCTCGTACACGCTATAAAGACTTTCTTAGTGCAATACACAAGACTCGTGTATGACCTCCTTATATATCTGAAAAAATATGAAGTCATTGGCAGCAGTATTGGATATCACCCAAGGTAATATCCATTTCAGAGTGCAATTCTACAAACAGACGTGGAAGATCGAAGGCAGAGAGTCTTGCCGTACACATTCGAGAATCTATTACCTACCAGGAGCATGTAGAGAAACTTGTAAGTATCTATACTTTACACTTATATTCTATTTTTTTTACTTTGATGTATGAAATTTGATTTCAATTTAATTTGATGTGTAAATTTTAGAATGAAAATATATGTGTATTATAGATAATGATAATATTATAAATGTCTGGTGCCATATATGGTTGTGCTGTTGAGTTATTTTTTGTTCAACAGGGGGTAAATATCATAAAAATAGAGAAAATTCTGCCGAAATTTTTATAAATTGTAGTTCACTTGTAACATTTTATTCTGATGCAGGAAAAGTCTATGGGCAGGAAGCCAAGACTTCGTTAGCTCTTTTTGCACAGCCACACTAAAAAACATCATGGTGTGACATTCGTCAACATCCGATGTAGAGAATACAAGAAAGCACTCAACGACAGTCTCTATACTCTGACACTGTTGATGAGAGTCAAACATATCTTGATGCAGTAACTGGTAGGGATCGTCGTAGAAGGATCTTCGGCTTAGGTTCATTTGTGAACACATATTATTTGCAATACTCCACATCCAATACAGCTGCATCTAGTACGTGGTCTGCATCTAATGAGAGGGTCGTTCAACTTGAGAGCACAGTAGAGAGGCTGCCAACTTAATTGCAATAGTCAATGGAGTACATAGCCCTGTTCCGTAATGAGATGGATGAGTTAAAGGGGAGGGACATCACCTCATCGCAACAATTAGAGCATCTGCATTCACCAACTGCATAACTTAGTTGTAGCTATTCTCAAGTCATTTTGTATGAATTAGATACTTGTTGTTGTAGATAATAATTTTTTATTATCAATTAAGATAATTTTTACTTTATATTACTAATCAACTTACTGTTTAGACAAATTAAATTTGGAAAAAATCAAAATATTATCAACAGATAATTGTAGAAATTAATTATCACTCATAAGATTATCAATCAAAATTAAATGTACAAATTAATTATAGGAAAAAATTAAAAAAACATTATCAGTGCATTTGCCGACAAAAGAACAATATCCATTTGTAAATTTAATAGTAAATTTATCGACGGAATAAGAAAAATCTATGGTAAATTTACTGACAAAACACATCTTACCGTCGCTACATTTTTGGACGGATTTCCAAAACCTTGATTGTCGCTAAATTTATTGATGGGCATACAAAATTCGTCATTAAATTTACCGACGACACAAAATTTACTGTCGCTAAATGTAGCGACGAAATAGAAAATATCTGTCGGTAAATTAGCTACGAAATATTTCTATTTCGTCACTAAAGATTACCGACGGACGTTTCTCCGACAACTCATGCCGTCGATAATTTCCGTCACCAAGCGAATTTTCGTCGCCAACTTCGCTTGTCGATGGAAAACTTTCACATTCTATCGGTAATTTTCGTTGCTAAACTTCATTTTTCTTATAGTGTTGCATTTTGAGACAAAGTTCCTTCATCGTATGGCTTCTCATACCCCTTCTTTACTATCTCCCATGCATCATGTGAACCTAGTAAGGCTTTCATTCGAAGACACTAATTCTCGTAACTATCCTTTGTAAGGTAAGGATATTGGAATGAAACTACTTCAAAATTGGTCATTAATTTTTTACTTTTTTTCTCGCAACTTACCCACTATTTTTTTTCACGTACACTCTAATTTTGTTTAAAACTAGCCAATCTTTGATACCACCGTGTTGGAAGGTGGAAGAGTGAGTTAGATAAAATAATATATCACCGAAATTTTGGCATACTTAAAATGCCCGGTACAAGAGTTATTTATGGGAAACTTAAGATTACTCTAAAAATACTACTTAAATGCCCAACAATGTTCTACTCAACCAACTTATTAAATGTTTTTTAGAAAAATCTAGTGCTCTAGGCTTTATTTACTTGCAAGAAAAACAAATCATAGCCATACATTGTAATTATAGATATTTTTTAATAGATCTCTAAAAACTCTAAATTTTAAATTATATTTTTAACGAAATCATCTTCTTGGCAGATTTACGTTTCTGGGTATGTTGAACGATAAAACCTGCATGGCGAGCGTCAAAATCCTGAATTATTTCAAGCCAGTCCCCTTCGTGGAGCCTTGAAATGCACATCTTTAACAGTTTAATGACTGAGACAATTAATAAGACAAGCAGTCTCATGCATGTGAAGGCAGCAGCGGGGTCCCATACTATTAAGTTTTCTTGAAAGTTGAAACATCGCTGCCAAACTTCTTAACTGCAATTAGGCATTTTTTATGGACCGGTATAGCCCATCAATTTTATTTCTAATTAAAGTAAGCTGAGAGCCCCATAATAAGTGAAATAGACTCTTGCATCAATTGATCGTATACATATTGGTTACGACATGGAACTAAACAAAGGTAAAAGCATTTGAATTTATCATGATTCAAGTTATGGTGAATATATTTCCATATATTCACTCACAGTGAATAACATCCAAACTGGATCGAGAGGGCTGAAGGAAGGTGTCAATCGATCTTGCTTTGAATCTGTGTGCTTGTAGGAAGGAAGAGTCATGTTCATCCTATATCTTTTCCTTCAGATTTTTAACGAAGCTTCGACTCTATATTCTGACCCAAATCATCATTAACGACACCAATTTATGTCCTGAAACCAATAAGCAGCAGGTGACCATGGTCTGGCCCTCCCATCAATATGATTGAGACTAAGAATCTTTTCCTTTATTCGTCATTGAAGGATCTGATCTTATTGGGGTGCAACATGCAGAATATATACATGAAAGAAAACGACATCTCAAGGTCCAGGGTTCATCCATGTTAGGGTTATTATGCCGCCTCGTAATATAATGATCCAGGCCAGGTTGGTTTGATTACAACATACTCACTACGGACTTATCTTTAGGGAGCTTGTTTCTACACATCAACTTACTTACATTTATAATTTGACAAATTAACTAATCAAGGAAGTACACTTAATATTAAAATCTAAAGGACTGGAGAAAACCTTACATTTTTTAACTGTCTAATAGATATTTATGTTCCCGTTAAGTTAAATATGTTTTTCGTTAATTTTGAGTATGCATCTCTATAACTCTATTCAATATCTGACCCAAGTTACCACCTTCCATTACACTTCCTGAATTCGGCCTATAAACGATGTTCTAAAGTACGTGATGACAAATCCAATTTCTCGGTACAGCCCATTACGTAGGGCGACAACACTGTTTTTCTTTTCTATTATGTATAGACAGAAGAAGAGACAAAAGAGATAAGGAGACTGACAAGGAAGAGATCAATAAAGGAGGAAGAGAAAAATGGAGACAGAGAGCACCGGAGGGAAAAAGAGATGAAGGGGTACCGAATCAGAAAGAAGAAGAGTAAGAAAAATAATACTAGGGAAAGAACCAAGGAGTAAGGATAAGGAATTTGGCTCATTGCTCAAGAAAAGAAGGATAAGGAATTTGGCTCATTGCTCAAGAAAAGAAGAGCTTTGCCTGAAAACCATACACCATTATAATATCCAATACATTATTCTAAATATATTTTTCCATGAAAACCATATTTGGGCAGAATACTGATGAGCTTAGTTGGATATATCTTATGAGGCATATACTTATAATCTAATGAACTAAAGATTTTAAATTGTGGGTTAGACCTAAATTATTGTGATAATTATAGATGAAATAAATATATTTTCAATAAATATACTTACAATTATGATAAATTATACTAACATATTTTAATACTATTGCGAAATTATGGAGATGTTTGGTTCATATAGGATAATAGTAATAGGATTTATAATGAATATAGTGAGAAATGAGAATTGATATCATCATTATAATTATAATGGTTGGTTAGGACTAAGGAATGATTACCATTACTATTGATAGTAGTTGGTTTATTAAAAATTTTGAGAAATAAAAATTTGTTAAATTTTTGTTTTACATCAAATTTTATTATATTTTAATTAATTATATTTAATTTATGTACCATTTATGATAATAGAACATTTAAAATCAAGTATATTGCGGTATTTCTTTTTCAATGGCTCTTAAAGAAAAAAAATGTTATAGCATTTGCTTGCATCAATATATTATCAGCTACATAATGTCCTCAAAATACAATCATATTTTGTAATCTAATTAAATGTAAAATTAAAATGTCTAATTAAATATAAAATGGAATGGAATGTCAAAAAACAAAAAATAAATAAAAAATCAAAATTTTGATAAAATAATTAATAATTCAAAATTTTGAATTATTTTCATTATTTTACAATAAATTTTTATATTTTGATAATTATTATATATAGATATTATATATAGATAATTATTATATATAAAAATAATTTAAAAGAATAAAGAAAAGAAGTGTCACGCTCATGACAAAAGTG
>JAOSBL010000211.1:6617323-6628076 GCA_027568915.1 Erythroxylum roraimae | reverse complement strand
TGAAACAAGAAACATAAATAATCATTTACCAAAAGAACATAAAGAATCACACCAACTTCTTGCAAAGCAAATTACTCGTAATTTAATTAGACAACAATATGGACTGGACTAGTGTTGGAGTTGGCAACGTACATATGCGTGTTCGTTCCAGTTACCGACACTTGCCCCCTTCTTACTTGTCATGATATGTACATAAATACGAAAAGATTTGTGTTTATCGCTATCACCGTGACATTTGCATGTGGGTTGTGACATTTTTTTAGCAAAACAAAAGCCTTTGAAAAGTGTTCTTCCACCCTTTTTCTATGCAAGTTGTTTGCATACTTGACAGAAAAGGCAACAAAAAGGGAAGAGGGGGAGCCATGTCACAATATGTTAATTGCACCATATCACATACACCATATTACGTGCATTATATATGATTCGGATGAGAATGAGTAGAGTCACTATGCATGCACGTGTATACGTAAAAGGTATTATTATGACATGCCCAAGCCTAACGCCTCCTTTTTCTATAGAAGTTTTTTAGGGGACAAAATAGAATTCTGTGGAACATGGTTTTTACTCGTTACATAAACTTGATGTGGAAAATGGTGAATGGTCTGTTCTAAAGGAAACACTTTAAGAATTTTTGAGTACCCTAATGTGCAGCTTTAGAGTCTAAGAGGGGACCGGAATTTCTTGCCATTCCGCTCACGGTACCACCAATCCGTAAATCATACTAGGCAGGCAGGTGTTTTGTTTTTTGAACCACACTTGAATCAGTACAGAGAAGCTGGCAGCAGATAGCTACGTAGTAGTAGTAGTACTGCTTGCTAGCTTGCAGATGTGGTGGTGACGCACACAAAACGACCCATGTTCCAGGAAAATGCCTGGACAGTACTGCACTGACAAAAAGGACAAGCAAAATTCCAAAAACAGGACAGCCGAGCCGTCTCAAATAAGCTGTACGCAGGTATGTATTTTACATACGTATAAAAAATACAATATTTATTTTATTTGTCGTTGCAGTGCATGATGATGTTGTGGAAGACTGGTTCGAGAGGACAAAGGAATACGGACATTCCCCTCTCTGAGCATAATACTCCCTTCTCTTCCCCTCCCTAGGGAACTCACAGTCACTGCTGGTTTCTTCTTAAAATCAAGGAAAAGCGCTTACTTTGATAAAAAAAGAGAATATCATAACCATATGAGTTTCTGCATAATGTACAAACTGGAGGAGCTGTATAGCACAGGCATTGAAAGGTGGAGAGGGCCTGGTAGTAGCTGGTAGTTGTTACTACTTATTCGATTGGTAGTTGGTGAAATAACTTTTATAACAAAGAATATTTCATCATATTTGTAGTTCGATTCGAGTGCGACCCTGTCAGTCTAAGACTTGTGTCCCCGCACCTCCCAGTGGCCAGTACTGTTTGTATCACCAAAAGCAAGAAAGCCACTTCTTCATTCTACTACAGCTAATTACCAAGAGATTAGCCCAACACTCATATAAATATAGGTATATAATTACCAATTTGGTTTTACTTCCATATTTATTTGATTGATTTAACAAAATAATCGCTACATTTAGTAATACTTCCAAGTTCAAAACCTCGTATTACCGTGTCATTCATAACCTTAAATATAGAAGATAAGTTGCATATTCCCAACCAAATAACTGACTGTTTGTTTGCACTTTGCCCAACCAATACCCAAAAATTTTCCACCCACATACCCAACTCTATTTTATTTACATTTTTGGTCCACATTTCAAAGTCGAGCAAACCGCCTACTAGGGCTAAGTTATAAACTAGTAACTACATAATTGAGCAGGCATCAGGGTTCTCGTCGCTGAATTTCAAGTGAGCTGGGTAACCCGCCACCTGCCCGTACCCATAACCATAACCATAACCATAACCGTAATTTGGGGAATGGCCACACGGATAGACAGGCGGACCTATGTAATTACAATTGGCCACCACGGGTTGAGCAACATACCCATTTCCGTATACAGGCTGACCCATGTACCCATAACCGTGCCCGTACCCGGGTTGAACCATAAACTCCATCCGGTTACTGTCAACTGTGGCGACGTCAGCTCCGCCACTCTTCTCCTGCCCACCGCCGCCAGCGCCACCATCACTGCCCTTTTTCTTCTTCTTTCCTGCTCCCTCCCCGCCTTCATCTTTATCACCGCCGCCGCCTTCTTTCTCCTTCTTAGCCGGAACGATCTCGACGGGTCTCTTGATTCTGTCCTTAAGAGTGTCAGTCAAGGCCTTCACGTCCATTGTCCCTTTGACCGTCACCGTCTCTTTCTGCTTGTCCAGCGACATCTCTTGCAATCCTGTAAGAACAAAAACCATAACACCGTTACAGTGAGCGAAATGGACGCGAGTATTGAGTGTTTGGGGTGGTTTACGGAATAATAAGGTCACCTTTGGTCTTGTAGACAATTCTCTGAATCTTCTCAATGCAACCTTGGCAGTGAAACCCCACTTTGAGTACCGCCATCGTCACCGGTGGCTACAACATTAAATTAATCATAATTTGGATATTGTATTAAAATTGCTCCGCTAAAATGCGCCACGCTGACACGGTAATGTAACGTCTAAGCAATGAAATTAGACATGTTTGATGAGATTGTGATTTGAAAGCACTCTATGAGTTAAAGAAGTAAACACCAGACAGACTACAATGTAATCCACCCACATACTTTGGTTAAATAGGAACAACATTAAAGTGCCCCCTGTGTCGAAGAACGACGATTGATCTTTTTATGGTACATCGTAAATAACTAGCGATTCATTGTTACCTCCTTAGGTTTCTTAGTATTACTGGCATTATCATCCGGTTTCTTGTCGTTGGATTTCTTCTCATCTTTCTTGGGGTTGGGGTCTTCTTTTTTGAGCTGCGGAGAGATGACGTCAACTTTTTTCTTGGTCTTGAGTTGGAGATCCTCTTGAATCTTCAAGGGATTAACTTTGCCGATCACCGTCAACTTGTTGGAAGCCATCTCTGCCTTAGCATTCTCAACCCCTAATATCAAAACCAAGTTAAGAGGATTTTGAAAAACAACCATAAACATCGAGAGCAAGCAGAAATAGAGCAGAACACTTATTTAAAGCTGATAGATCAGTTTTCTCATGTCAATCAGTCAAGGAGATAGATAAAGATGGAGAGAGGGATGGTGATGACAGAAAGAGATGACGTTGCTGAAATACATACCTTCAAGGCCACGAGCAAGTTTGGCAATCTTAGACGCGCAGCCCCCGCAGTGCATCTCCACTTTCAAAATAACAGTGGTTTGATTTTTACTATCCTCATTTTTCTCTCCTTTCTTCTTATTCACTTGGTCCGTCTTGTCTCCTTTGTTCTTGTCGTCGTCGTCGGTATTGCTGTGGTTGTTGTTGATATTCTTCTTCTGCAAACAACAGAAACACATCGGAACAAAAACACCATAAAAACAGGTCCCATAGAAAAAAGGGAATAAGAATGGAGATAAGAAAGTCACCTTAGCCATGGTAAGTTGGAAGGAGCAGTTCTCTTCAGTTTCTACTAGGAAAAAGGAGCGAGTATCGGGGAGAGTAAGTTGTGGTGTGGGGACTATAAAAGGGGCCTGTATGTATTTAAGGGGAATGAAGATGCCAGAAATCGAAGGGGGCCGTTATGTACATGATAATGATAAATGACATATTCATCCATTCCCGGAGTTATAACAGAGGAAAAAAAAAACAGAGCCTTTAAGTGTTGTGAGTTGTGACTCCAATATCAAAATTAAAAATAAAGCTTTTATTGGTAAATGGTAAGACTTGCAAGCCTGGGAATAAAAAACTGACATCTTCCAAAAATGGAATTTGGAAATTGGAAACATGACTGAAGGATAAATTGTAAAAAAACAAAGTCAGAAATATAGAAAGGAGACGCTTGTGCTTTCAAAAGTCTCTTTCCATTGGAGGTTGTTGGCTTGAACAAGAGAGACTCACCCAAGACTTCTTGTAAAGAGGTACAAGACACCCCTTGCCTTGAAAGCTTTTTATTAATTTATTAAATATATAATTTATAAATTATTGTATGAAGTGAAAACTAACAAAAGATTATATAAAAAAAACTTTTAGTATTAATCTAAACTTTAAATTTATGAATTAGGCACCTAATCTAATAATTTATGTAATTAAGTAAATCTTGATCTAATGCCAAGTATTGTCTACTTCATCTATTAAAAATAAACTTGGCCTATACCTTAATTTAGAAATTCACATAAACAATCAGGAAATAATGATTAATTTTTGTAAGTATTAGTCCATTATCATTGATCAATATATAAAGATTATAACATTAGGCTAATGTTAATATACTTATGAAATTAAATATTCAATTGATAGCATTTGAATTTTGAAGTTAATTCCATCTCTGAAATTGTAATTGTTGTACAATTTATCCTTCAAGCAATGTAGTAGCAAAATAAAATAGCATCAGATTAATGATTTTGAAAGTAAATTTGAGATTGATATTTGCTAAAACAAAGAAAAAGAGAGAAAAACAGGAGGGCTGGTTTTGTAGCAACATGGGGGTTATGCCAGAACGCAGAAAACAAACATTGTTTAGGTAGTATAGACTAGTCAAATTCTACAAACCTCACGTAATTTCAGATACAGTACAACATATGATGCCCATTAGGGCTAATTTTTGTCTTACTAGTCAATAAAATTTCAGCTGCCGGAGAGAGTGAGAGAAGAGAGTGAGTTGGTTTTCTTTCAAACTACACAAAAGGAGAAAATATTCACCCTGACCCATTTTACATTTTCGGCAATTAGGAAGTCGTTCACCGTTGGATCGGTCTCATTTTTGGTATATAGTTTGAAGACATATTATTCTTCATTTTGAACGGTGGAGATTTGGTTTGGACGTCTGGAGGTTGAGTTTTTAGTTCCAAAACCAGATTGGCCTCAAGATATTTCCAAAACTGACAACCTTCACTATATTCTAATCTTGGTCTGTCATTCTTTATCCGATCGGGCTGAATTTTGGTGAGCATGTTCCTTACTCATTGTTCTTTATTTTGAATGGTGGAGCTTGGATTTTACCGGCTGTAACTTTTCCAGAATTTGTTAGAACATAAACCTTTTGTTGTGATTGCTCTCTTAGTGTAGTTCTTTACTTTGATTGATGGTTATATGAGATTGAGCCTTCGATTTTGGATTATTGTGGCTGTTGATCTTTGTAAGATAGTATTTGTGATAGTGGATTTCATTTGCTTGGACCAAGAGAGGTCCCGTGGTTTTAATCTTTCACCCTGAAGGAGTTTTTGCCACGTTAAATAATTATTGTGTTTTGTGATTCGTTTTTTTATTTATGCATTATTGAGGTAGCTTATGATCATTTAGTTTGCTGCAATTTTTGCTCATTATTACTCCTAATAGATTCATTCAGGTGGGAAAAGATTTATTGATTGATTGTTGCGAGTATTATACCCGCTTCCTTCCCAACACAGTGGTATCAGAGCCTAGTTAATGTGTTAATTGGGTATATTTTTGCTTATTTGAATGATGGAGGTAAATATGAGTAAAATGATTTGTTTGGATGGCACAAACTATCACATTTGGACATGAAAGATGAAAGATCTTCTATTTTTAAAGAAGTTGCATTTGCCTATATTTGCTACTAATAAGCCGAGTCTAAGGCTGATGAAGAATGGGAGTTTGAGCATCAACAAGTATGTGACTTTATTAGACAATGGGTTGAGGATAATGTATTGAATCATATTGTCAATGACACACACGCCAAGACTTTGTGGGAGAAGCTTGAATCTTTGTATGCTTCTGAAACTGGCAGCAACAAGTTATTCTTGCTTAAACAAGCCATACGCTTGCAGTACAAAGAAGGAAGCTTGGTTCTTGACCATGTGAATGAATTTCAAGGTATCTTTGATTGGTTGTCCGGTATGGGTGTGAAATTTGATGAGGACATTGTGGGACTTTGGTTGTTGAATACACTCCCTCATACTTGGGAGAACTTTAAAGTATCTTTTACAAATTCTGCTCTTGATGGTATTGTAACCATGCAGTATGTGAAGAGTGGTGTTCTAAATGAAGAAGTGAGAAGGAGAACTTAGGGGACTTCCACATCACAGTCAGATATTTTGGTTACTGAAAGCAGGGGGGGAAGTAAAAGCAAAAGTCAAGATCATAGTAATAGAGGCAAGAGCACGTGGCAAATTGGGGCACATCAAGAAGTATTGTTTTAAGTGGAAGAGGGAGAACAAGGGTGACAAAGGCAAGCAAGAAAAGAAGGGAAATGATGATAACAATGATTGGGTTGCTGTTGCT
Source organism: Erythroxylum roraimae (assembly GCA_027568915.1). Classification (NCBI taxonomy): domain Eukaryota; kingdom Viridiplantae; phylum Streptophyta; class Magnoliopsida; order Malpighiales; family Erythroxylaceae; genus Erythroxylum; species Erythroxylum roraimae. Next base: position 6,621,771 of record JAOSBL010000211.1, on the reverse strand, counting down.
ACTTCAGTTGATTTAGCAGTTGTTCATGATGGAGATATGATTAATGTTGCTAGCAATGAGATTCTCTGGGTACTTGATAGTGGTGTTGCACACCATATTGCTTCAAGGAGAGAACTCTTCACATCCTATACTCCTGGTGATTCTGGAATTTTACATATGGGTAATGAAACTGTATCCAAAGTAGTGGGCATTGACACTGTGACTATGGAGACCAACCTTGGAATGAAGTTGGTGCTTAAGAATGTTAAACATGCACCAGATGTGAGGTTGAATTTAATCTCTTGTGAAAATTTGTATCATGATGGATATGACACAAATTTGTTTGAGCACGACATGGTTTATAAAGGGTCCTTGGTTGTGGCTAGAGGGTTTAGAGCTTCAGGCTTGTATTGGTTACAAACTACAATCCCTACAAATCTTGTGAATGCAGTTGAGAGTGATGGCTATTTAGATTTATGGAACAAGAGGTTAAGTCACATCAGTGAGAAGGGGTTGAATATTCTAGCTAAGAAGAATTTGCTTTCTGGTTTGAAAGGTGGAGAGCTAGACACTTGTGTTCCTTGCTTGGTTGAAAAACAGAAAAGGGTGTCCTTTAAACATCATCCTCCTTCCAGGAATGGAGAGTTGTTTGAGTTGGTACACTCAGATGTGTGTGGTCCTTAGAAGGAAAAGTCATTTAGTGGTGCACAATATTTTGTGACTTTTATTGATGACCACTCAAGGAAGCTTTGAGTTCGGGTTTTGAAGACGAAAGATCAAGTACTTGGTTCATTTAAAGAATTTCATGCTTATGCTGAGAGAGAAACAGGCAAGAAGCTGAAATGTGTTCGCACTGATAATGGAGGAGAATACTATGGGCCTTTTGATTCATATTGTAGAGAGCATGGTATTAGACAACATAAGACACCTCCTAAGACTCTACAGCTGAATGGCTTGGTAGAAAAGATGAATACAAATTTGATGGACAGAGTTAAAAGTGTACTTTCAGATGCTAAACTACCTAATTCTTTTTGGGGTGAGGCATTGTATGCAGTTACACATGTTATCAATCTAACTCCTACTATTGCTTTGCAGAACGATGTTCTTGATAGATTCTGGTATGGTAGAAAGCCTTCCTATGACCATTTGCGGGTATTTGGTTGCAAATGTTTTGTTCATATTCCTAAAGATGAAAGATCTAAGCTAGATTCCAAGACAAGACAATGTATCTTCATTGGCTATGGTCAAGATGAGTTTAGCTATCGATGTTATGATCCTATTGAGAAGAAACTTGCCAGAAGTATTGATGTAGTCTTTGCAGAACATCAAACTATTGAAGATATTAGCAAAGTAGAGAAATTAAAGCCTCAAATTCAAGGTTTGGTTGATTTAGATCCAGTTCCTTCAACTCCTACACCTGATGCAGTTGATGTTGAAAATCAGGTTGATCTTCAGGATAATACTCAAGATATAGATAAGGTTGATATTCCTGTAAATGATGCAGCTGGTGATCATTATGAGGTACTTAGTAAGGAATAAGAATTTCCACTCAGAAGGTCAACTAGAGATCGCATAACATCTACTAGGTATTCATCTAGTAAGTATGTGCTGTTGACAGATGTAGAGGAGCTTGAATGCTACTAAGAAGCTATTGACAGTGAGGAAAAGATGAAATGGGTTGCAGCTATGAAAGATGAAATGCAATCCTTGTATGATAATGAGACCTTTAAACTAGTCAAGCTTCCCAAAGATAGAAAAGCCTTGAAGAACAGGTGGATCTATAGGGTGAAGTAAGAAGAGAATTCATCATCTCCACGGTATAAAGCCAGATTAGTTGTTAAAGGCTTTAGTTAGAAAAAAGGGGATTGATTTTGAGGAGATTTTCTCACCAGTGGTAAAGATGTCTTCAATTCGAGTTATTTTGGGTTTGGCTGCTACTCTTGATTTGGAGATTGAGCAGATGGATTTAAAAACTGCTTTCCTCCGTGGTGACTTAGAAAAGGAGATTTACATGGAGCAACTTGAAGGTTTTGTGGTGAAGGGCAAAGAAAGTTATGTTTGCAAATTGAAGAACAGCTTGTATGGTTTGAAACAAGCACCAAGGCAATGGTATAAGAAGTTTGAGTCTTTTATGGTCCAACGAGGCTACAAGAGGACTACTTTTGATCATTATGTTTTTGTGCAAAAATTTTTTGACAATGATTTCATCTTTTTGTTGTTATATGTTGATGACATGCTTATTGTAGGCCCTAACTCTTCCAGAATTGTGAATTTGAAGAAAAGAGTTGAGCAAGTCCTTTGCTATGAAGGATTTAGGGCCAACAAAGCAGATTCTTGGCAAAAGAGTCATTTGTGACAGAAAGTGCAAGAAGTTATGGCTTTCATAGGAGAAGTAAATTGAGAAGGTACTACATCGATTCAATATGGCTAAGGCTGTAAGTACACCTCTTCCTCCATCTCTTAGATTGAGTTTGAAGCAGTCTCCTAGTGAGCATGATAAAGAATACATGTAAAAGGTTCCTTATGCATCTACAGTAGGAAGTTTGATGTATGTCATGGTTTGTACTAGACCAGATATAGCTCATGCATTTGGTATTGTTAGTAGATTTCTTCCTAATCCAGGAAAGGAGCATTGGAATGCAGTAAAGTGGATTTTAAGATATCTCCGCGGCACTTCAAGTTTGAAGCTGTGTTATGGGACTCAAAGCCTATGCTTTGTGGTTATACAGATTCTGATATGACTGGAGATATTGATTCAAGAAAGTCTACTTTTGGCTATTTGATTACCTTTGCAGGGGGGAGTTATGGCATGGCAATCTAGGTTGCAAAATATGTATTACTTTATCTACTATAGAGGCTAAATTCATTGCAGCCACTAAAGCATGTAAGGAGTTGTTGTGGATGAAGAAGCTTGTGAATGAGCTCGGGTTTACACAGAACAGGTATGTTCTATTTTGTGATAACCAGAGTGCTATTCATCTCGGTAAGAATCCTATTTCCCATGGTAGATCCAAACATATTGATATGAGGTATCATTAGATCCGTGATGTTTTGGATTCTAAGTTTGTTGAGCTTGAAAAGATTCATATTGATGATAATGGTGCTGATATGTGCACAAAAGCTCTACCAAAGATGAAGTTTGAAGCTTATCGATTAAGTACAAGTTTGGCAACCTCCTTCATATAGTCGGGAAGGGGGAGAATTGTTGGGTTTGGGTTCCCTCCTATGTGGTACAACCTAAAATTTGTTGAAGCCCACTTTTCTTGAGCCCATTAGGGCTAATTTTTGTCTTACTATTCAACCAAATTTCAGCTGGCGAGAGAGAGTGAGAGAAGAGAGTGAGTTGGTTTTCTTTCAACCTACACAAAAGGAGAAAATTTTCACCCTGACCTGTTTTATATTTCCGGCAACTAGGAAGTCGTTTACCGTTAGATCGGTCTCATTTTTGGTATGAAGTTTTAAGACATATTGTTCTTCATTATGAACAGTGAAGATTCGATTTGGAGGTCTGGAGGTTAAGTTTTTGGTTCCAAAATCGGACTGGTCTCAAGGTGTTTCCAGAACTGATGAGCTTCACCATATTCTGATTTTGGTCTGTCATTCTATGTCCGACCGGGTTGAATTTTGGTGAGCATATTCCTTACTCATTGTTCTTTACTTTGAACGGTGGAGATTGGATTTGGACGGCTGGAACTTTTCCAGAATTTGTTAGAACAGAAGTCTTTTGATGTGATTACTCTCTTAGTGTAGTTCTCTACTTTGATTTGTGGTTATATGAGATTGAGCCTTTGATTTTGGATTATTGTGGCTGTTGATCTTTGTAAGACAGTATTTGTGATAGTGGATTTCATTTGCTTGGACCAAGAGAGGTCTTGTGGTTTTTATCCTTCACACCAAAGGAGTTTTTGCCATGTTAAATAATTATTGTGTTTTGTGATTTGTTTTTTTGATTTGTGCATTATTGAGCTAGCTTGTGATCATTTAGTTTGCTGCAATTTTTGCTCATTATTACTCCTAATAGATTCATTCAAGTGGGAAAAGATTTATTGATTGATTATTGCGTGAGTTATACCTGCTTCCTTTCCAACACAGTATAGACTAGTCAAATTCTACAAACTTCGCATAATTTCAGATACAGTACAACATATGATGCTCTAAAATATTTCATAAACTCTCAACATTATAAAATTAATCAAATATTGTGCACTCGTAAAGTAAAAGAACTTAATTTTAAAATACTAAAAAAAGAAACTATGTTTTATATTTTAAAAATATTAGAACATTAACTAACAATTTGTTATAAATCATTTTTTGTTTCCTTTCAGATACTAAACAATTCAGTTATTAACATTTTTATCAAAATTAAACATGTTGGACCCCGATCTTTTAGTAAAATTTAGAAATATAAAAAGTATGAAATAAGTATGTTTGTATAAGAATAATGTGATAGATGCTGTTATGCTTTAAAA
>JAOSBL010000211.1:6480059-6492917 GCA_027568915.1 Erythroxylum roraimae | reverse complement strand
TGCTCCCCATACCCGCCCCCGTTCGGGTAATTTTATCGGGTACCCATCGGGTTCGGATACAATTGCCATCCCTAAACATACTCTACACTTTACTGACTTATTTTCCCACGAGTTGACCTTAGCTTGTAGCACAATTGCCTTGGCTGATAAATCATAGTCATTGTTGAATGGCAAATTACAGTAATACCCCAAACCGGACCAACTCTTCTTCGTTTAACGTGTCTCAATAGTCAACCCTGCAAGTATCTGTCTACCTCTTAACAAACTCCATCGCTCCTCTTCCAACATAGAGAAGAAGATTCGGATCAATCCCATGTACACCCACCTCAATCTTCTCAATTTTTCACTCTTATTACTGCTCTCTCTCGTACCCTTCTCCGTCTGTACCAATAAGCCACCTCCACTTCCCATTCTACCCATCCCCACAGCTTCTCAGCTCCAATGGCAGCTCTCCTCAATGGCTTTCTTTCTTCACTTCGGAACCAACACCTTCACCGACTCTGAGTGGGGTTCCGGCCATGCCGACCCGTCCGTTTTTAACCCGACTCAACTTAACGCCACCCAGTGGGTCCAGGTTGCTAAAGACTCTGGCTTTGATCGGATTATACTCACTGCAAAACACCATGATGGGTTCTGTTTGTGGCCTAGTGAATATACTGATTACTCTGTCAAGTCGAGTTCTTGGAGAAATGGGAGTGGAGATGTCGTTAAAGAGATCGCATTGGCTGCTAAAGAAGGTGGTGTCAACTTGGGGCTTTATCTCTCTCCTTGGGATAGACATGAGGTTTGTTACGGGGAGACTTTGGAGTACAATGAATTTTACATGGGACAAATGACTGAGTTATTGACCTGGTATGTTTTGTGCGTTTTTTTGTGTTTTAAGGGTGCTTGTTTTTCCTGACCAAATTTGGTTTTTTAATGAAATTGTTTGGGACTGCTAATTTCTGCAATTTGGTTCGTTAACCGAGTGTTTTAGAAAGCAAATCGTCTTAGTTTCTGGCAATGCCTATAAAGTACGTGCTTCCAGGACTTCTATTGAAGTTTGAGTTTGAGTTTGCATCTACGGAAGGACTTTTGCTTAACTCCTATTCTCCATTAAAAATCTCGAAATTGATTTCTGTACTTATAGCTCTAGGCATCTAGTTTCTCTTCCGACTTCCATGCCTCGGCATTTCCAGAATTCCTCTATCCTGAACTTTAGCTTGGCTAAAGATGGTTATATGATCATTTTTCTTCCCAAAATTTGGAAGTGAAAGTTTGGGATTCTTGCTCCATGCAATTTGTTAGCTTTTCACTTTCTGTGAGAAGAACTGAAGAATTGATTTATCATTTAGGAAAATATCAAGTCTTCCAGTGAATTTATTTTTGGTGACGTACTGGCTCTTGCTTTTCTGTGACGCCATTAATGGAAAACAGGAGATATGTTTACAGTCATTCCATGCTATTCATATTGCAACATGTTTTAATAAAAGAAAATTACAGGTATGGATCGATCAAGGAGGTGTGGTTGGATGGTGCAAAAGGGGAGGCAGAAAAGGACATGGAGTACTTTTTCGATAGATGGTTTAGTCTCATACGTCAACTTCAGCCAGAAGCTGTTATTTTTTCTGATGCTGGTCCTGACACAAGGTGGATTGGTGATGAGAGGGGAGTAGCTGGCTCCACTTGCTGGTCCCTTTTTAATCGAAGTGCTGCGAAGATCGGAGGTACAGATCCGAAGTAAGTTCATTTGTTCCTACCTTCTTATTTTTATGCTCATCTTGCTTAGGGTCAAGTTCTTATGTAGATAAATTCATTGCAATGTTTTGAATTTTCTTTCATTCTTCTTAATGTTGCCCTAATTTGCTTAAATACAACTTGTTTATTTGGAGAACTTTCATTAATTATGCTACTAAAATAAAATGTATCTCTTTTACTCGTTGATGTAACGATGGGATTGAATGCAAGGATTTGATAGACATAATGTGCTGCTGAAAGAGTGTTTATATGGTGATGTGTTTAGCTGAAGTGGATTATATGTTGTTTAGTCTGGCTCCATTCATGATTGCTGTCAATCCTTCAATTGGGACTGAAGTCAGAATCTGATTCTGTTTTGAATAGTCATTTCTTTCCTTCTAATACAGAGCTTTTGACTGAGCAAAATTTAGTCTTTTCCATCCTTCAAAACTGAATAATATAGATTTCAGACTGAATTTGTCAAAGAAGGATATATATTTCAAAACTATAACAACAACAATATCACGGTAGAAAATTTCACTGAGATGAGGGGTCTAGGAAGGTCCGGAAATACGCAGCCTTAACCCTAATTATAGATTAAGAAATGGATTTATTGGTTTGTAACCTCACAGTTCTCATTCTTGGACAATCTGATCAACAACTTCTAAAAAATAATAGCATAGTCAACATTACAGAATTGTGCTGCTGCCATATTCCAAAGGCAATGGATTATTCATAGTTTTGCTGGTCATTTGCATGTCAGACTTTGTAATGTTCATCTATTTAGAGAAATGCTTTTATAGGGTTTCAGGTTTAAAGGTTCAGAAATTACAATCAAATTATTTTCTTATTCATGGATTTAGTAGCAAAGTAATTAGAGTTAGTTGCTTAACTGGGTTGAAAAGGTTCGTTGTAGTTTAACCAGCAGAATCTTGCCTTGCTAAGTATTCCTTTCCTTTATGAAAAAAGATCTTTATTCAATATCTTCATGTCCTAATTTAGAAGGCTAAGAGATAAAAATGGAAAAGATTGTGAAGTAAAACGTTGAATGCCAGAATTCATTTTCTTCTTTTTGACTATGAATTAGGTATTCACAGGGAGGAGACCCATTTGGTCATGACTGGGTGCCAGCAGAGTGTGATGTATCCATAAGACCAGGCTGGTTTTGGCATGCATCAGAAGTGCCAAAGTCTGCAAAGCAGCTTCTTGACATATACTACAAATCTGTGGGCAGAAACTGTCATTTATTATTAAATGTACCTCCAAACTCTTCGGGCCTTATATCAGCTGAAGATATACAAGTACTTCAAGAATTCTCTGAGCTTCGGAGGTCCATATTTTCATATAATCTAGCCAGCACAGCCATTTTAAATGCCAGCAGTACAAGAGGAAGTGCTGGTGACCATAGCTTTGACCCCTACAATATTTTTAGTGAAGGTATCTTCACCTATTGGGCTCCTGAGGAGAATGAATCCACTTGGGTGCTGCATTTAACCCTTCAGAAATCTGTTTCTTTCAATGTTTTGAAAGTTCAAGAGCCGATTCACATGGGACAACGAATTATTGGATTCCATATTGAGATCCTTAGTAAGGTTGGGGATTGGAGGAAAATGATTAATGGCACCACAGTTGGCTACCAAAGGCTTTTGCAATTTCCAACTGTGGAATCTCAGCACCTGAAATTCGTTATAGAGAAGAGTCGGGGTGAACCTCTGGTATCTTACTTGGGAATTTACATGGATAACTGTTCCAGTGTCAGTTCTGTATTTGACGAAGGCTTCCAGAAATTTCAAGCACATTCCAACAGTAGTCATGTACTTCAGCAATCTGTATACAACCATTCTCAAACTGCTGCAACGTGAGGGTATACATTTCTATTGCAATGTTGTATTGTACAATGTGCGAAATCTGTTTTTAAATACTCTTTGTATATATGGTTACAGTCATTCCAATCATTTATTGGCTCATGCGTGATGGGCTATCTCCTCTTCATGATGCAAGCGTTCAATGTAGTTCATTTGATTTACTTTATGATTTTCCCGTCGTGCACGATGTGCCTTTAAACTTTTAAGATTTTTCATTCTCATGTCTGGCCAAAAGCAGTTAGATCCCTTCTGGAAGTCACTTCTTGCAGAAAAAGAAATAATTCAACTCCGACTGCATAATGCTCGAGTTAATGAAACCCGTTCTGCTAAAAAAGATAACTTTTTTAGGAGTTAATAATGTCTTGACAAACGTATTAGGATGTAAAGTTTCTGTGACAGGAGTAAGGTGAGCTAGAATTTTAGCTCTTAGCATTGAGTTCCCAGACAAATGAATTCCTGCGAGTGAATTCAGATAGTAGTTGAGTTTGCCAGGCTTTCCTTGTACCATATCAAGCGTCCTTTTCCATTCTACATGAACCTTCTTTGAAATGCTCAATAGTTATGGTTCAGAAGCACTTTATTTGGATTTTATGTTTTCTCCGGGAGGATGGCTGCGGGTTCGATGAGTTTTGTCAATTCACCTTCTTGCTGCAATGAAAAAGGTTATGCCCGTTGGGTAAGAAACTGCAAGCAAACTTAGTCTGGTTATGCTCTCCCGCACTTGACTTGTCAGTCCTAAAATTATTTTCAGGATACCAATGCCTGATTAGTATTTCGTATAGCATTAATGAGTTAGAATTTGTGTTTGAGAATAGAAAGCCCAAAAGGCGTAAGCCTTAATAATAGAATCATCCCTCGTTCGGCTGAACCAGCCCCTCGTACTCAAGAAGCTTTTGGGGGGGCAAAGGAACAAGCTTTGGGCTTCCTCTTTATGCGAAGGAGTAAAACCATGGAGGACACAGTAGCAGCAGCAGCAGCAACAACAACAACAGTGATGTGTACAGTTATTGCTATGGACCACTCCAACCAGCTCTGGTACAGAGCCTGTTCTGTCTGCGAGAGAACTCTTCCTGAAAGCCCCAATTCCCTCTGCAAATTCTGCTCCCATTACAACACTAGCACTTTCACCTCCTTCAAACGCCTCTTTCGGGTTCTTGTAAGTCCTTCTCCTCTTTTTTTGATTTTCTCCCTCTCCCCCTTTTTTTTCTCTCATTGTTTTCTTGGTTTTCGTGATGGATTTCCTGGATATCCTATTTCGGGTGAATTATGGCAGCTGTCAATTGCCACCGATACAGAGGTTCGCAATGTCGTATGCTTTGATAGGGCTGCCAGGGTCTTGTTCGGTTGCTCTGCTGACGAGTTTTTCGACTTTGCCAAGTTTCACCCTTTTTCTGGTACTTATTCGGCTTTTGATGACGTTCACTTGTCTTTTGAAGCATAAAATTAATAATTGTACCTTCTAAAAATCGTTATAGAATTTTGTGTTGCCGTGAATTTACAGTAGAAGAACTTTTCGTTAATGCTGAAGTGATCACCAAATCACTCGGTTACTTTTGGATGTATCATAAAGACTTGGGCAACTGATTATGTTATGCCTTTTGCAGCTCTGGATGCTGACAAAATCCTGGAAGGAGAGATGTTTAGAATGACATTGTCTAAGCCGAAGAGTGGTAATGCTCAACACTTGCGGGTAGTATCGGTCGTGCCATTAAGGTCTGGCTTCCAGCCTGCAATTGAAAGTTTGAGAAAATTGTATGGAGTAAGAGCAAGCTCTTAATACCTTCTATAATTCTGTTCACCATACTTTATGTTCAAAAGTTGTTATTAAACGATGGTATGATGTGGATTGATTAAGCACTTGTTGTTTGTTCTTTCTTGTGGGATAGCTATTTCTGTTTATATTTCTGTGCAGCTGATGAGCGTGACTCGCGGATGATAAATTTAATTGGTCGTATTTTTAATGTCCTGAGGAATAGTTTAACAAGATGAAAAATTCGTCTGGCATTAGGGACTCCATCTCTTAGCAGCCTCTGTTTCACTTTGTTGCAGTAATGCAAATAATATGTCCTCCATAAACCTGTACATGCATGTTATGCTGCTTGCCTATGCAAATTTCTATGTGTTTATACATGGGACGTGGTTAGTGGTTCCAGTAAAATCAATTGTCTGATATGGACTGAGCATAGGATTAATTGAGCCTACACCGAAGCACATGCACAAAAAGAAGATTTCTTTTATTATATACCTGTGACGGATTTGTGATCAATACACTGAAACTAGAAATTTGGTATTGTTGAAATCCTCTCTAACTGCTTAGCAGGAAAATGTAAATTTAGGTTAGGTGATCACTTGGGAGCAACATTGTGTTTACTGCTAGTCATGGCAAGCTTTCCTTGCGTCCAGCTTGTCAACATCTGTAATGCAGCTTTTGGCTGATCCATTGGAACCATGTGACCAGCTTTGTAAACCTGGTTGTCATTGTATGTCTAATCAGTTTCTCAAAAACAAATGAGAGACAGAGAATAGGATGAGTGGATGAGGGGAGACCTTAAGGAAACTGAGAGGTCCATGGTTTTTTAGCTGTCCTGCTTCTTGGCCTTCACTGAAAAATGGAACTGTTGAAGCTATTGCAAATTCCTTTTGGCCAGACCATTTCATGGCATGGACCCATCTCGAGTTCCCTGCCAAATGCCATTGCCCAAAAGTGTAGTTACGTCAGAACATGCATTATCAATTAGGTTCCTGTAACATCACAGGGACAGAATCAGATTATTTAACCTATTAAAGGAAAGGCTTACCAAGCCAATTGCATATGAGATCCTGGTCTCCAGCATAAATAAGCGCATTGATACCATCCTCAAGAAGTGCAGGAATTCCCACTTCGAGATTTTTCATCCAGTCTCTTATCATGGCGTCATAAACCTCGCTACTGCATGAAACGAAGTCCCTGTTTCCAACCCCTAGAGCATCCCTTACTGTTTTTTGATTTAGAAAGTCTTCCATGTTTGAGAAGTCATAGCATAAGTTGCCCTCGCATTTCTTTCTAATATCGTAATACTGCATAGTCAAGTAAATCAAATGTTACGAAATTGGTTATGCATCTCGTCTATTTTTATCGGAATGCTGTGTTTTTTCATATGGAAATAGGATATGCAGAATATTGCTTACGTTTAAATTGCCAACAACGTTAATGACCTCGTTGAATATTCTGGCGCAAACATAAAATGCATTTTCGCAAGCAGATTCACCGCTGCTGCCTGAGAAATTGGAAATTGAGTTAACCAAGCTATTAATCAGTTGTCATTGATTTCTAGATTTGTATGTAACAGTTGGAATACATATCTCTTCAGTTTCTTTGTATTCATTTTACACATTGCACAAAGTAAATGAGAGAGAGAGAAAAAACCACAATCTTTTATAGCTTGCTGACAATCTGGAATCATTCCGTTGATCCAATCATGATCGGATTGCTGAATTAATTTGTTTTCTAAAGCATAGTCCGTGTATGCTTGGTACTGGATGCTAGGATTAGTGAGGCCATTACCAATGGCAAAGCCCTGTTAAATCATTTCTTTGGTTATGCTACATTATGGTTCCAATAAAGCGTGTATGAAGCGAAGTAAATGAAATGAAATTGAATAAAAAGCGGAGAGATACCTTAAGATTTATGTGAATGCCTTTTCTGTTCTTGTTTCCTTGGTGCACCCGAGCAGCAAAGGCAGGGATGTAGTGGCCAGCGTAAGATTCTCCAGTTATGTAGAAATCATTTTTGGCAAACTGAGGATGTTGTTTGAAGAAAGCCTAGCGTCATCATTGGAAAAGTCAGGTTATGCGGCTATTGTTCACAAGTTTTGCTGTTGTCAATCCATCATTGGAAGCACAAAATATTATTGCTGTAGAAACCATCAGAAACTGACCTGCAAGAAGTCGTACAAGTCATTGCTAACCCCTGTTTCATCGTGTCTTACGTCACTAGCATCTGCTGTGTAACTAAAGCCTGTGCCAGTCGGTTGGTCAACATATATGAGGTTTGAAACCTGCGAATATGCAACTGTAATGTCTGCATTCAACTTGAAAAACGAACTTACAACTCAATTGGGCTAACGTGTGAGCATGTCTTGGCCGATAACTCATTTCAAAAGTCTTACCATATAAAAGCATCAAGTGCATACCTTGTCCCAACCATGGTCATTCCACACAAGAGACAAGTTGTTGGTTAGTTGAAAAGGACCATTTTCATAAAACAACGCCAATTCGCTACTACAACCTGGTCCTCCGCTTAACCATATGACAACAGGATCGTCCTTCTTGTTCCTTGATTCAAAGAAGAAGTAGAACATTCTGAACACATTCAGACAACAATGTAGAAATGTTAGCTATTTGACAGAACTCTGTAACCAATTAATTAAAAAAAAACTATGTAACTAAACTAACTATAGGGTATGATGTAAACTTGTGCGCAATCTGAGAAACCAAAAAGACTTATCAAAGTTCATAGGAGAAGGCCAACCAATCAAAATCATATATCTCTGTACCATCAAAGCCAAAGCCAAGAAACAATTCATAACCATGAGCGGGCTATAAAATGCTTTATTACCTTGCGGCTTTAGTATGAGGAAGCCTGTAGTACCCAGCATGGTGGCCCAAGTCTTTAACAGAAGGTGCAATATCACCTAGAAGATGGAAACTGAATTGCTTCTCAACAATCGCTGGAGCGCCGACCAAAGAGTCATCATCTATGCCTATGTTGATACCATGTTTTGGAAACAAATTGAGGTCTCTTATGAGCTTCTCTGCCCGCCCTCTTGGCGAGTTGCTCGTTGAAGAGAAGCATTCTGGTTCGTCGGGAGACATTGCCTCCGACTTTAGTGAAATAATAAAGACAAAAAGGCATAAAGAAAGCAGAATGCAAGAGAAAATAGATGCCATTGCTTTTGAGCTATGAAATTTTAACCTTCTATATGAAAAGAAGAAATGGCTAATTAGTTCACTGGAAACTTGAGGTGAAGGTTGTGTTACAACACAGTGCAAGCGGAGACAGGAGATTATCTATTGCTTAATAAAAGATTTACAAGTAGCTATTATGCTTCCTGAATAATGTTTATATACAGAATTCGTGTAACAATCAATCATCTTTACAGGAGACACTTTTTCTAATGCCGTGAACTTTATAGCGTACAAGTTTGAATTAATTACCCATACAAACGAATCTTTATGGGAAAGCAAGCGCAAAAAAGGATGTGATTTTTGTATATAGACATTTTGTCGCCTATCATTGATTGAAGTTAGCTTTTATGAATGAACTTAGGAAACGGCAATGGAATTAAAATGGTCCATTTGAAGTCCTCTATAAAAATGAATGAAATCATTCATTCCTTCCACCCAATATTGCCGTTTTCTTTTGACGAATCAACAATCATTAGCCTGACGTACACACAGTTTTGTCTCAAGGCATGCATGTTTTAGGGCATTCTTTGAATGTTTATTGTGAATTAGTAAATGCTAATAGTAGGAATGAGTTCATTCCTAAGTTTTAACGTGATTAAAATAATTATGAGGATGGAGGCCAATCAACCATGGGATTATATGTTATCTTCATATTCTCTTTATTTAAGGAAATTCTCCTTCACTTTCAAGGAAGCATAAGATTGCAAGCAAAGTTTCTTTGTGGGGTTCGGTTATAACTTTATTACAAACATAAGAGCAAGAGTGGTCTGCTCGTTGTAACGAATAAACAAATGGGAATTTGTAGAATTCTCTTGCGTGCAAGATGCCATTATCTTAAAAGGATCTTCATTTAATTGAACTCTGGTGGCCTCGATCTACTCTACATATGACACGTTTATACATCTGTCTTTGTGCAATGACTTCACTCCAACGTCTTAAGGCATCGTGACTTGGAAGAAGCATAAAACTCTAACCTACATTACATCTTCAATAACTTTAATGTAAAGAGAAATATAGGTTCTATGGGCTCAGAGTTCTCGACTTCCTTTTAAGATAATGATTTTGGTTACATCTTGGATAAGCAGTACATTAAGTCGTATGTAAATTCACCACAGAAAATCGCAGTGTCTACAGATTTTGGGACTCATTTACCGTTCGCTTTTCATTAAAAAGTTCAAAGATTCCATCACAAAATTGTTAGTGACATGACAGGCTCATCTACAAGACATGATCCGATTGTTGTGCGCGCAGGTGCAAGACGCGAACATGAAGGGATCATTCATTTCACATTTCGACTACCGATTTAACATTAGCTTCTCGACTATTTTCGAAGAGGAGAAAAAGAAGATATTGCTTGCTCTTCAAATAAGAAAAGAAAGTGAAGAATATGCGTTGGTAGGCAGTGCATGTAGATAAAAGAATTCTATCAGGGGGCATATGTTAGGCGTCAGAAATTGATTAAAGGGAAAAGATATTTGCCTTTATGCTCAATTTCGGGGAGTGTCTTTTACTTTAAATTGTTAAAGGACATCCTGCTTCAAACGTGATAAACCCGAGGGTGGAATATTTCTATCAATTCTCTTTTGCATCGGCAGATCTAATCTGAAAGACCCAAAAATGTAAAGATGTACTTGCTTTTGCAATACCCTTTTTACTTTCCCACCAACGAAAGGAATGCTCACGTAATTGTGAACATGCAAATCCTGAATTAACATTGGACTAATGTTTCTTTAACTAGAATTAATAGCTCGACCGCAGAGACATTTTTAATTACAAATATAATGATATGCTTCGAATGCTGCCACTGAGCATTGCTTAGTTTTTCATCAATGTAAAATTAAGATGCCTATCTGTCGAAAATAGATTAGAGAGGAGACAAGGTTTCGGCTCAACTAGCGTCATAAGGAAATTGTAGATTTAATACCAAAAAATTAAATATAAATTATTTTCTGTTTATAATTAGTAAACATTATCGTCTATGAACATCTAGTTTCTCTTAAGAAATATGCAATTGGCATAACATTAAATGGGTTGTTAATAGTTAGTTGAAGACCTAATGATAAGTTTTTCCATTTTTAGAACAAAAATCTCACTTAGAAAGGAAAGAGCACAAATAATAACTTAATTGTTAAGTTCTTTAGGGTTTATCAGCTTATAAATATGCCCTCAGCACCCCAGATTAAACAAAGAAAATATATCTTCCCTTAGATTCTTCTTAGGAATATACCAAACCTATCACTTATCTTGTTATACTTCTTACAGGTTCCAAAATTTCAACAATGGAAGGGAAAAAGACAAAAGGGAAACAGAAAATTGAAATAAAAAGAATCGAAAGTGAAAGCGATAGAATTATAACCTTCTCAAAGCGAAAGTCAGGTATTTATAAAAAAGCAAGCGAATTGGTCACACTGACTGGTGGTGAAATTGCATTCGGAGTGTTGTCTCCTACAGGTAAACCTTTTACCTTTGCTCATCCGTCCATTGACGTAGTTGCTAATCGCTTGCTTGGTGAAAATGAAAATCAAGATGAAGCCATGGAAGCGATTCTAGAGGCATACAGGCAGATGCAGGTGAATGAGTTGACCCAAGAACTCAACCAAGCAATGGAACATCTAGATTTGATGAAGCAAAATTTTAAGGAACTTGGAGAAATGGTGAGCCACGGACACACTAAGGGTTGGTGGAGTGTTATCACAAACGAGCTGGATTACGAAAACCTGGAGCCAGTTACCGCAGCATTTTGGAAAGTTGATCAAGAGTTGGAGAAAACATTGAAGGAAAGAGCTGATGGAGCATCATCTTCAAATCCTTCTAACATTTCCCCATGAATCATTTTATTACTTGCATGATTCCTCCATTTTGCCCTCCCAATTCCGATCCTAACAAACGAGATTAGCCTCAGTGAGGTTTGTTAGCCATGTTTTCCTTTGATGTAATTTTTTTTCTAGAAACTCGTTTCACAGTGAAGTGCTACTCTATTGTTTTAACACAATTTCAGATACATAGTATTCAATTAAATATGAAATGATGATGTAAAATAATTATAGGCATAAAATTTTTGTAGTAATTTTTAGAAAAGAACATATTTCATTACAAGTTAACATTGTTATTCTTCTTAATAAATTGATCGTATGTCCTTTAACAAAGAAATTATTATTATTAATTTTTAAAATCTTAAAATTTTGCACTCTCTAATAATAGATTAAAATAGCCTAAAATATAATTTATTAAAAGAGCATTCATATTTAAAGATATTATATAATAAATACAAAAAAGGATATTTCAAGCAATTAATAGTATTTGAATAGATCAAATCAATCTAAATCTTTTGGAGGTGTTCGACAATCTTTTTAGGAAAATTATGACTGATAATTCTCGCTCTATATGTATAGGTTTTCTATCTAATAAGAGTCAAGTTTATTGGAAAAACCATTAAGATTAATAAAAAGGATGTAAAAAAACATGCAAATTTGTTTAGGGGTCGTTTGATTCTATTTCTATTTTTTGTTATTTTTTGTTTCTGTTTTCTGTTTTTGGTTTCTTTTTTTCCTTAAAAAACCAAAAATTTATTTGGTTGAGATTTGTAATATAAAAACTGAAAATAAAAACCTGTTTGGTTGAAACTTGTAATAAAAAAACTAAAAACAAAAAACGTTTGGTTTTGTCATCCTGTTTCTATCTTTTTGTAATTATTCTCTTATGTGTAATAATTATAATACAATACATTATATTTTTAATTAATTACCTCGAAGTTAGGCTGGAGTGATATTATATATACTCCACTTGAGAACTTATATGTTTATTTTCACTTTCCCTAATTTGTTTTTCATTTTCAGCACAACTTTCAAATATTTCATCGCTTTAGGATTTCGAAATGAAAGAATTCCGTTCTGTCAAAATATTGGATCTTTTGAAAAAAAAAGGGCTAACTGTCCATACATTCTAATATAGTTATGTATAACACAACAAACAATAACGATATATTTTTGTTTCTTTATATTATAATTCGGCATGTTTTTAAGTATAAGGAATCTTGCTTTTAGAACGCCAAAATATCTTTTAGTAACATTTCTTAATAAAGAAATGTCTATAGTTAAACAATTCCTATGGACCTTGAGGTCTTCCTTTGCCTCTATAATATCACAAATGATATCTTTCACCTTGGTATGGTGAAACAAATCCGGGCATATTAGTGTAGCCCGAATCAACCAAATAATACTTGCCTAACATATAAATAACATAATATTAACAAAAAATATTAAAAATGAATCATAATTACTATGTTTATTTCAAAAAATATATTACCTTATGAAGGCATAGAGAATTAATT
>JAOSBL010000211.1:6468805-6479959 GCA_027568915.1 Erythroxylum roraimae | reverse complement strand
ATTGTATAATATTATGTATTAATAAAAGATATATTTTACCTTAAATAGATTTTCTCAACATTCATTTATAGCATTAAATTCACCAATAAGGGGGTTGTAGCCGATTCCTATTTCTTTTAATAAATTTTTGAAATTCTTCAACCTAGCCCTTAATCTATTATACTTATTCTTCAATTGAATATCAATATACTCCTTATTGAATTTTGTTTGAAGCCTTGTCTTAATATTTTTCCAACCAGATTTGGAAAAGGTAGTAGTCGTTCGATTTCCCTTCTTCACTTCATCAACCATTAAGGAGATTAAATACATCTCTATGGTATCATTCCATACCCCAACTTTTTTATTTATTTCCACACAGTCATTAATGGAATCGTTCATATTGCTCAAACCTTCCATCACTAAATGTAACCACATATAAGTGACATAAATCATGATATACTCATATTTTCATATATGTTTAGGACTTAATTCAGAGTCATTTACATTCATTTTATGTTTTTCTATGGCTGGTTTATCACGTTTTAACATTATTCGAGGTTCGTTGACGTAAAATGCATAAATGAAACAAATAGACTCGAATTGCATTGTTTTTGAGTTTTTGGCAGACTTGACCTTTAGTCATTGTGGGATTTTTATCTCCAAATTGGTTTAGCCAAAAATTCTAAAATTTCATACTTAAATTTTTGACTCATTGACGAATTTTTTGGGACCAATTGCAAATTTTTCTAAGCTGGAATTCAAGAGAAATCATAACAATTTTTACAAAGTATTAAATGGTAAACATAGTTCAAAATAAACATGAGACAACCATATTAAACACAAAATTGCATAAAGTGCATGGAAATGATTGAACAAAAATAAAGGTGTAAATTTGATTCTATAGCATAACAATAAAGATGTAAATTTAAGCAAATTCATAATATATGCATGATGGTCAAGCCAACAGTCCCACCTCGGCTCTCTTCACTGCCGCAAGCTTCCCTCTGTCGCCACTCTTTGTTCTCCCCTCACTATTCACTAATTTGGCAAATTAATATGTTAGACCACCCTACATTTTAGTCTTCTTTCCTCTCCGCAAGCTCTCTTCTTTTCCTCTTTCACACAACTCTTTGTTCTCCCCTCACTATTCACTAATTTGACAAATTAATATATTGGACCGCCACTACTATTCACTCTTCTTTCCTCTCCGCAAGCTCTCTTCTTTTCCTCTTTCATGCAATCTTCTTATCTCAGAAACCACTTCTCTTTATGTCAATATATTAAACGGCTTCAAGGAAATCCTCCAAAGCTTTCGCCGTTTAAGCAACAATTCAAAACTATAACTTCAAGAATTACTATCTAGCTCTAAATAGTGGTGATCTTAAATGAAACGAGCATTTTATTATAGAAACAGAGCCTTCAAGGAATACCTTGACCACTTAGAAACGTGAATACAAACGTGAATAATGATTCCACCAAAATAGCAGGTGCTTTAAGATAGTTACCAATGCTCTAAACCTAGGAACACAACTACTTATTCATCGGAGCTAATTCTTACTATTGAACTATAAGTTCCTGAAATTGTAACATTTTTACTTTATCTTCAGACTAGGTAAACAAATGATCCCATCTTCACTCAAGACATGCAGGATACTTTCATACTACAGCTTTCCATTCACTTTTTCCATTTCAGGATTTGTCAAATCACGAGGAGGGACATCGTTATATCCCTCAGCTAGGTGATCAAGTTGCATATCTGAGACAGGTATCATGTTGTTATGCTATCCCTGAGCACTGTCTAATGAAAAACACAAGAAGGGCCTCTCTTATGAAACAAAACAACTTTGGTTAATTTAATGAATTAATTGTAATTATGCTACAATAACATGTGCATGTTACTATAGCATAACATGCACTCTCTTGCATGATTTCGAAGAAGAGAAGATGATGGACTTGTTATGTTTCAACGCAAATAATGGCAGTCGAGCAACGAGTTACAACACATACATAAGTAGATGAAAACAAACCTGGAAATCACAGGCGGTAGAAAACGCAGGAGAGGACATAATACGATAGAAGATGCAGAAATCATAGCCAGTAGAAAACGCAGAAGAAGGTAAAGTATGACAAAAGACGCAGTGATGGAGAAATAGCAGAAGAGGCTGACGATGGAGTTGGCGCAGGGAAATCGTTTTCGTAAATATAATAGCATGTTTTCAAAGTACATCGAAACGTCTTTTTTACGTTTTCAAAAAAATCATTGCCGTTTTTTATTTTTAACAACAAAAAATGAAAACATCTTTAACCAAACAAGTTTTGTGAGACTGTTTCATTTTTTACAAAAATAGCAACGAAAAACCCAAAAAAAAGGAACCAAACACCCTCTTAATTTACGTTAGAAAAGATAAATAAGAGTTATTGATAAAATTAAAAACTAAATAGAAGAAATCATAAAGAAAGGAAAAACATAAAATTCTGTTTGGAAGAATAACAAATCAATGCTACTGTGCATGTGAGTTTAATTCTATGTTACTCTTACTCTTTTGATTTATTCAAGTTGTATTATAGAGCTTTTACTGACAACCATAAATATCTTCACCATTTATACTTTGGCTCTGATTGACAATCTACGGATTATATTAGCTGTTAGTTAATTTTATTAGCGATTAGTTAACAGTGGGTTAATATAGCTGAATTGACCAACGGATACATCAGTTGTATGTTTGATAAAATTAACTGTTTAATTTTAGTTGTTTATGTGTAAAATAACTTACGAGGGTATGACTTAAAAAAATATTTATAAGGATGCGAGTATTAACTGTTTATATTTTTGTATTTCTTTGAATATTCTCATAAGAATTTAGATAGAGCAAAATAAGTCAACATCATCATTTTCTTCAATATCTTTCATGTAGAGATGTCAATGGGCCGGGTTGAGTCCAAGCTGCTCCTGTTGAGATTATATAATTAATGAACAAATTCATGTTTAAAAGGGACCATATTAGTTTGAAAATGGAACCAAAGTAGAAATTATAGAATTAATTTTAAATAATATAGATTTTAAAAATTGAAAAATAAAAATGTGATTAAGGTAATGATTGATTGGACGTAAGATTTTTAATGGAATGGAATAATTTATAATGAAATAAAATATAAATGAATATGATATTAAAAAATTATTGTTTGGGAGAGATTCTTGTTTAAGAAGATTGGTCCGCTTCATATTTTGGGTTGATAATGCCACTCGTTCATCGTAGTATGTTACTTTAAACTATTAAGAGAGAAAGGAACAACATGATTCGACAATAGCTTGGCATAATTCGAATAATATAGTACCACTTTTATTTCAGAAACCTAACTTGATAATATAGTACCACTTGTAAAAATAAGAATTTGAGGGTTAGAAAATTAATTTCTTATTGAATTGAATTTTTTTTTTTTAATTTTACATCTGAAAATTGCTTTAGATGGAATATAAGATGAGACAACATAGAGTCGTTAAAGTGTATATCATATAATGACAAACTGAAAAGGCAGAACTGATTGGTGTTTAGTAGTTGACTAGGGTTAGATTGCCCTGCATCCAGGTCTTTAACATCTCCAATGCAGCCTTTGGTTGATCCATTGGCACCATGTGACCAGCACTGTGAACCTAGTTTTGTTATAGACGATCATACACTTGACAGAGTGAGTTATCAGCTTATCAAAATTGCAAGAGAAAAATTTCCAGAGTACTGAGATACATGGCCTAACCTTGAGGAAGGAGAGAGGTCCATGGCTTTTCAGCTCTCCTGCCTCAGAACCTTCAACAGTAAATGGAACTGAAGGGGCAGCTACAAATTGTTTTTGGCCAGACCATTTTATGGCATTTACCCACCAAGAATTTCCTGTGTCAAGTACATACGAATGTTGTGATTGCATAAACTATTTTGCAATTGGGTCCTTTCTGAGTATACCACAATATGAGGAGGCTTACCGAACCAGTTGCATATCAGGTCCTCCTCTCCAACATATACAAGCACTCTAATTCCATTCTCAAGAAGGGCAGGAATTCCTTTTTCAAGATTCTTCATCCAATCTGTCTGCAAGGCCTGATACACCTCAGTGCTGCATGAAATCCAATCTATGTCTCCCACTCCAAGAGCCTTCTTAACTGTATCTTGGTTCAGGAAATTATCCACTCGCGAGAAGTCATAGCACATCTGGCCCTGGCATGTCTTTCTGATATCATAGTACTGCAGATTTAAAACAGCGGAGAAATCTCCTTAAACGATCGAACTACATCAAAAATTATTATTAATATCATTTTTGGTTTGCTTTCTTCTTTACATTTATATTTCCGGCGATTTCTAGGATGGATTCGAATATATTATTGCAAGAGGAATAAGCAGACAAGCAGTCGTTTTCGTCGCCTGTAGAATCTGAGAAACAAAGCATTCAAACAGAAGATCACTATATACGTTGAAGCAATTTAATAAAGTCAAGTGTGATTGCTTGTTAGGAAATGCTATCTTCAAGTACAACTTACTTACGGGAACATTCTACTCAAAAGATTGATACTGATGTATAAAAAATTAAAAACAGATACATAAATTACCACACGAGTTTGCTTGTTGCACACAATCTGGAACCAAAGCCTTGATGTCGTAATAATCAGATTGTTGAATCAATTTGTTAGCCAAAGCAAATTCCGGGTATGCTGTATATTGGATGGCTGGATTAGTAAGGCCATTACCAATGGCAAGTCCCTGAGAAACATCCCATTCCCATATGGTTAAAAGGTTGACATCAGCAGTCCTTGATTTGCAATTATGTACAAGAACTAACCTTGAGGTTTATGGGGATTCCTTCATTGTTATTGTTCCCTTGGTCGACCCGAGAGGCAAAAGCAGGGATGTAGTGGCCGGCATAAGATTCTCCGGTTATGTAGAAATCGTTTTTGGCGAACTCAGGATGTGCTTTGAAGAAGGCCTATCGTTATACAATAAAGTCACGCTCTTGTTAAAAATTCTAAACTAGCAATTGACGATGAAGTGAACTGACCTGCAAGAAGTTGTACAAGTCATTGCTAACACCGGCTTCATCGGTTCGAATATCGCTGTCGCTTGTAGAATAACTGAAGCCAGTTCCAGTAGGCTGGTCGACGTATATCAGATTTGATGCCTGCGAATTGAAGGACGACAAGTTTCCATTTAGTTAAACTGAAAAATTCCGTGACGTTGAACCTGAGAAGAAAACAGGGTTCAACAATCGAAGGAAGAAAATCGCATATTGATTAGGAATACATACCTTGTCCCAACCAAAGTCTTTCCATTTTAGATCTAGGCTGCTTGTAATCTCGAAAGGACCATTTTCATAGAACAGTGCCAATTCACTGCTACACCCGGGCCCTCCAGTCAACCATATCACGACAGGATCATTCTTACTGTTTCGGGATTCGAAGAAAAAGTAGAACATTCTGCAGATAAGTTGAACAACCAGTTAGCAGCATATATAATATAAAAACATAAATTCGTAATCAATAGAAACCAGACAATAGCCTTGAGCAGGTATGGACAGGCTTTTTCTTATAGGATGTGGGAGCCTAGTTACCGTGCTCCTACAGTGTTGGGAAGGCGATAGTAACCGGCATGGTGACCCAAGTCTGGGACAGAAGGCCCAGGGTCACCAAGAATATGAAGTTTCAGTTGTTTCTCAACAATTCCTGAAGCATTTGGCAAAGAGTCTTCATTATAAGCGACCAGGTTGACCTCATGTTTTGGGAACAAATTCAGTGCTCTTATGAGCTTTTCTGCTTGCCCTTTGGCCGAATAGACAGTCGAATTCCGACGACTCAGCTTAGGAGGATGTCTTGCATGCAACAGTACTGGTGAAGTACATAAGAAGAGAAATAGGACAAACATAGACTCTAGCCAGCGAGAGAAAGGCGACTCCATCCTTTTCCTTTTGAGCTTTGTTGTGTCTTGAATTGCTGCTCGGGTTGAGTGTGCAATATTTATATGGTTGTATCATGAAAAAGACAATGCTTAAGACTTGGGATTGTTTTGAAGAGAATGGACCTCAATTTTGTGCTATCCCTGTAGACAGACGGCGTACGAGAATCACAACCTTGTATTTATATTTGTTAGCTTATGCTTCTGTATGCCTTATTAGTTAACGCGGTTTCTAGTTATTAATCTACAAATGTAATACAAAACAATTTTAGTAATTTAGGATGCCAACTTTTAATCTACAACATTCCACAAATAAGAACATCCTCTGATTCTACATATTTCTAAGATATCCCGTTTGAAGACTACTGATTTGGATGGTTATAACAAAGGCCAACTGATAAATATTCCACACATCGCTGAAGGTTTTTGGTACAATTGTTAAATATTCCGCACATCCCACGTCCCTTTCACATGGATCATTTGCATGATTTTATCCCTTCCCGGTATATTTAGTTCACCATTTCTATTAGATTTTTCATTGTTAAATCATATGATATTCTCACTCAACAAACAATATAAAGGTTTTTTATCATTTTTTTTTCTTAAATATAATATTTCCATTCAATATTTTTTTTAAATTACTCATTCCTGAAGCTTTGCAAATAGAACTTTGTGAGTTATGATATCTACTTTTAGAAAGTACAATGGACTAAAATAAATATAATTACTGTAAAATATTATAATTCATGATTGTTCTTTTTATAAATATGAATCCATTTAAATTATTTTTTAATTTCTAATTATATAATCCAATTTTCTTTTTGAAATTTGATATACAATCATTTTCGTTTTCATGATTAAGATTTCTTACTTTCATATGATTATATTTAATATATAGAACTATAAGAAATTAATATTTTATCAAGAAATATCATGTGAATCCCAACAAATATAATTATATTCATTTCATTAGAAATTTTTTACTATTTGTGACCAATAAGTTTCTTCACCTTCTATATATATTTTTTAATATTTAGTAAAAACTTGTCCCCAGTAAAATTAACTTTTTGCTCTACCCCTGATTTAGCAGATTAGGTGTGCAGGTGGGAGATTCTAAATCTGTTTATAAAATATATGCTGGAGATCCGTTAATTTGGCTTTTGTTTCCTTCTCTTTTTTGTCAAGATATGGGGGGAAAAAACACATTAAGGGTAGATATATATATATATACGTTCTATAAAGATTACCGTGATGTTCCGGCCTCCATGATCGATGTTTCTGAGGAATATTGATTCTTGTTTGAGTCCATTCTACACGTCATTTTTCCTGTTAATTCGTCACCATCTTATAGAAACTAAAAGCTATAAAGATAAGAAAAGCTGAATGAGAAAATATGAAGGCAATGGTTGCGTGATATTATTCTCTCGGTGGGATATTTGTTGCATATATACTTTTAAAAAAAAGATTATTTGTTTTATATATTAATCGAATGGTATGTTTCTCGCGTTAATCTTACGGATCCAAACCTCTAAGAAAAAGGGTAGACGAGTTTGACTTTCTCAATTTTCTATGTCAAAGATTGGCACTTCCTTGTGAACGAAAAGCGAACCCGGACACGATACAATTGACTCATCCAAAATGGTGTTCTTTAGCAGACTCCATAGATAATGCATCCTTGGCGCAGGAACATCATTAAAGCGTTTTCAAATTTTATGCTGTCCAAGACCAACAGTTTTCCTAGAAAAATGCGCAGACTACATAATTAAAACGTTGCCCAAGTCGACGCTATCCAAGATAAACATCTTTCTTGCTCTGCAAAAGAGCAAAAAATCCGATACATACTAAAAACGATGTCAACTTCATCTTCTTGTTCATCCTACCTTCTAGTTATCAGTTGAGTTCTTCAATTACTTCACAACTAAAAGTAGATTACTACCCCATAATGTTAATACAAGTGAGCAAAATGCATTATTGCTTCCATGAAGTCTATTTTCGTTTTTTTATGCATGAAATACGTGCTAATTCCATACCTTTTCTCTTTTGTTCAAATTCCATCGTTTTAAGAAACATCTTTACGAAGCAAATGCAAGTTGCTTGTACATTTTGATTTGTTTGTATATTTGAAGGGATGAGTTATACTACTAGTGCTAATTGCTATTTCAATAGATATCTAGTACTCCTCTAATTTGAATATATAAATTTGTTCACACTTTGAAATGTTATTTCTTAATCACCGTATTTATCGATATTATGAGAACTTATTTCTCTCAATGATTGATGTGCAAATATAATGTTCTTTTTAATATTAAAGTAGCAAAATACAATTTAAAAAAGTGGAGGACTGATTTAATGGAACATTACGGTAACATTCTTTGGTAAGTGCTAAGAATTAAGAAATGCGTAAATGAATAAGATATATAAATTCAAGGGTTACAAGTTATTTTCATATTAACAAGATGTGAAAAATTAAAAAAATAAGTTATCAACATGTATGATTCTTAAATATGTCCGAACGTACTGTTGTCCGGCTTGGAGGCAAAATAATGTTTTGTCAAAATAATTTTTTTTTATTATGGGGCACTCTTTGGTGGACATGAACTCAATTATTGTAATGGAAAGAAAAGTTCTTTTCCATGTATTAACATTGGATTTGATACTTATAAGTCGTAAGAGGCAGTATACATATTTTATTTTGACGTATAAAAAGTAAATGTTTCTCACTAGTCTTTGATTTGGAATCTACTCTTAATTGTACATTACACTAGTAACTCCTATGTTTTTTAGTACATGCTTGTTTGTTTGCTTGGTCAATAAAAAAAGTCTTATGTAAATACCATAAAATAAAATTTGACATTTAACAGTTTGTTTTATATCCTATTTATACTTGCCATTATTTAGAAAGAACTGACAACCAGATTAGCGGTCAATCGGTTAGACTTCAACTGTATGAAGCTTGACCTAATAAGTATTGAGGTGGGCTTTTTAACTCGTGATCTTTAGACTACTTCCAGCTGTTGGGCGCAACGAGTATATTTTTGAAAAAAAATAAAATGAGCAAAATAGACAAAAAATATTTAACTTGGTTTACCCTTAATTTTGGGTTAGGCCCATGAATAAAACTCAAAATAATTCTTCCACTATTACAAATAATAGGTATACAGAGATAAAACCAAAATAGTGGCTCACAAGGTATTTCCTAACTTAAAAATACTAACCTTATTATTTTGTCACTCACCAACCCTTTAAGAAAATATTTCCTTACGTCAAAGCGTTGCTTTGCTCTGGTTTTCTTGAAAGTATTTTGTGTGTTTTTGTATGAAGCAGGAAGTGCCTTATATAGGCACTCCACTACGTGAGACAGCTGCAAATTCAACAAATGCAGCTGTCTTCCTTTTGTTTTCAACAAATGCAGCACCGAAGTTAGTGCCACATTTCCTTACAGCACTGAAGTCGATGCCGTATTTGTTGAAAATGTTGTCCCTCCATATGAGGGACCCACATCCAACAAATCTCCCCCTCCTGATTACATGGAGGGCTCTATCATTCCTACTACTGATCAACAGTACTCAAACTTGCCTTTTGGTAGAATCTTAATTAACATGTTTGATCCATTTTCATCAATATGGATCTTTTCTAACTGTAATTGTTTCATCTCCATCACATTTTTGATCCAGTGATATCTCACATCAATGTGTTTTGATCGTGAGTGAAAAGAGGCATTCTTACTAAGGTGAATAGCGCTCTAACTGTCACAAACAGCTGATATTGTTCCTACTTGATACCAAGTTCATAAAAGAACTTCTTCATCCATAGCAACTCCTTACAAGCTTCCGCTGCTGTAATAAACTCTACTTCAGTTGTAAAAAGTGCAACACACTTCTGTAACTTTGACTGTCATGCCACAGCTCCCCCTGCAAAAGTAATCAAGTAACTTAATGTAAACTTTCTCGAGTCAACATCTCCAGCTATATCTGCAACTGTGTAACTAGCTAGCACACGTTTTGCTCTTCCAAAATATAAGCATATTTTGGATTACCCTCGAAGATACTTGAGAATCCACTTAACTGCAGCCCAATGTTCCTTTCTAGGATTTGAAAGGAAACGACTCACAACTCCAACTGCGTGAGTAATATCTGGCCGTGTACAAACCATGGCATACATCAAACTTCCAACTGCTGAAGCATATAAAATTCTGGACATTTTTTCCTTTTCTTTATCTGTAGAAGGGCACTCTCTGGAACTTAATTTAAAGTGATTAGCAAGAGGACAACTAACTGCTTTAGCTTTGTCCAGTTTGAATTTCTGAAGTACTTTATCAATATACTTCTCTTGTGACAACCATAGTTTCTTGGCGCTTCTATCTCTGATAATCTGCATGCCAAGAATCTGCTTTGTTGATCCCAAGTCTTTCATGGCAAAAGACTTATCCAGCTGTTTCTTCAGATTGTTGATTCTAGAAACATTCTTACCAACAATCAACATATCATCTACATAGAGCAATAAAATAATGAAATCATCATCAGATAATTTCTTCACAAATACACAGTAATCTAAAGTAGCCTTCTTGTAGCTTTCCTCTCCCATAACAGACTCAAACTTCTTATACCACTGTCTTGGTGTCTGTTTTAGACCATATAGACTCTTCTTTAGTCTATAACCATAGTCTTCTTTTCCCTTTTTTTACGAAACCCTCTGACTGCTCCATGTATATCTCTTCTTCCAAATCCCCATGTGGGAAGGCATTTTTGAAATCCATGTATTCAACCTCTAGATTAAAACTTGTAGCTGGCCCTAGCATTGTACGTATGGATTTCATTTTCACTACTGGTGAAAATATCTCGTCAAAGTCAATACCCTTCTTTTGGCCAAATCCTTTGACTACTAATCTTGCTTTGAATCGAGGACAGTCGTTGTATTCTTCATGCTTGATCCTAAACACCCATGTATTCTTCAATGCTCTTTTGCCTTTTGGCAACTTCACCAGCTTGAATGTTTTATTCTCATGCAAGGATATCATCTCGTCTTGCATAGCTTCTTTCCATTTCTTCTTATGTTCATCATTCATGACTTCATCAAAGCATTCTGGTTCTCCCCCGTCAGTCAGCATTACATACTGATTAACTGGATATCTAGTAGATGGTTGTCTATTTCTACTAGATCTTCGAAATGGGACTGGAGAATCTTCAGGTGCTGGTGGTTGAATGTGAACACCATCATCATCCTTTGGTTCAACTTCATTGGG
>JAOSBL010000211.1:6451031-6468705 GCA_027568915.1 Erythroxylum roraimae | reverse complement strand
TTGGCATTTTTGATAATTAGATCTCCAAGATAATGAAAGACTTCAAATTCAAATCAAGATAAGGTAGAAGATACATTAGGTTTGACTTGTGTAAAGAAAAATCTTCTAAAAGATATGGATGTGCCTATGGTTGTGAATATGAAGATATCTATGATGAGAAGAGTACTTGTATGATGTGATTATCTTGTTCTTGGGTGTATCTACGGATGGTAATGTTCCATTTTTATTATTTTCGTAAAATACATCATTGCCCAATAAAAGAGATGATGGTCGTATAGGTTGGTAGGTGGCTTACTTTCAATTGAGTTATTCATGCAACCCACTTTGTTGTTCTTGGATGGTAATGTCTTAAGTTGGTTATAGTTATTGATGATATGAGACGTAGTCGATTGTGAATGGCTGCTGTGTTTTTGTGGTTAATTGTATGATTTTCTGCAGTTGGTTTAGTGGGTGTCCAGTGTTAGGTTGGTGGCTATTGTGTGTGATTTTGCAGCTGATTTTTTATTGATAATTAATCTATCTTGTTGCTGTATTTTCTGTTGATTAGGTGACGTAAGTGGCTTGAATAATTATTGATTACCAACTGCATTCTTTCCTATTATTAAATGACAATTTAGGTTTGTCTTGGGTAATTTTGTGGTTGTTGTTTTGGTGTTGGTGTGCGAAAATTGTAGAAGTTTTCATGACTTTGTAGTTGCTGTCTTTGTTGTTGGTTTGGTGCGAAAAACGTCAGCAATTGTCATGGTTGTTGCAGCTCTATTGGGTTAATGTTTCAATGATGAAACGTTTGTTGATTTGAGACATTTTATGGCTGCTATGCGTGGGATGTTTTATTGACTATATCGAAGATTCGTAGCAGTGCTCTTGGTAGACAACTTTCCACTCTTTCGTTGATGAAATGACATATGTGAAGTTGTTTTTTTATCTCAAGTGTTGTCTTTGTTTATGTTAGTTATTGTTTAATCACTTAAGTTATTTATTTCATATCGTTATCATTAAACATTGTTTGAGAAAATCCTCTATTGAGGTTAGTACCAGGCGGTCGTACTATTAGATGTGAAATTCCTTCACTAGTGTGAGGCCGAGGGATAGTGTCAAGGGTTGAGTAGTGTCAGCTTAGTAAAGCTTTATAGAAAACTATTCTCGTTAGTGAAGAATTAAACTGGATAAGGGCCCCGTATATGTAAGTAAGGTGTGCCGAACTGCAATAACAAATTTTAGTGTTGATTTGTTATTTCACTTTTGATTGTTTAATTTTTATAGTTTTTGATTGTGCTAGAAATGACTATAGCAAAATCTCAAAGTTTACGAAACTACTACACCCCTACAATTTTTTCACTATGCTTGTCTCGTGGGTGTTTAATACCATTGAACCCAAACTTCACTCAACCATCTCCCATATGGAGATTGTGAAGGATTTGTAGGATGACATCAAGGAGTGATTTTCTATTGGGAATAGACCTCGGGTGTAGCAACTACGATCGGATCTAGCAAACTGTAAACAAAATGGGCAAGCCATTGTTGCCTATTATGGCAAGCTCAAAATGATTTGCGATGAGTTGAACAGTTATGACAAAATATTGATTTGTACTTGTACTGATTGCAGATGTAATCTTACAACTGAATTGGAAAAGAAACGTGAAGATGTTTCACCAATTTTTGATGGGGCTGGACGAAGAAGGATATGGAACAGTTCGTTCCAATATCCTGAGTACAGAACCACTGCTAAACTTAAACCACGCATACACTAGGGTTGTTCAACAGGAAAAGGTGCGAACTGTGACTCGCACGAAAGAAGAAAGAGGGAATCCAGTGAGCTTTACAATGCAAACAGGAGGTCAAAATTCAGGAGGAACTCGAAGGATAAAAACGTGATATGCATAAACTGCAAACGAGAAGGACATGATGTAGATTCTTGCTTCCAACTTATTGGTTGCCTAAAATGGTGGGGTAACAGGCCACAGACAGCTACATTTGGACGAGGTGGAGGACGTAAACGCAATATTAGGAATCAGAGAGCAAATGTAACTCAAGCTTCTGGATAAGATGGTGGGAGAGGTGCAGTAACTGATGCAAATAGAAAGGGTATTGTGGGTTTGAGTGATGAGCAATGGGCCAAATTACTTGGATTGCTAAATTCTCCCATTGCTTATACAAATGAAAGCCTAATGGGTAAGCATGGAATTTTGCCTTAGATTATTGATTTAGGAGCTTCTAATCATATGACTAGTGTATATGCAAGTATAGGTGAAGCAAGAGACATCAAGCCATGTCTAGTTGGGTGACCTAATGGAGTGGAGACCATGGCATTGAAGGAAGGGATTGTTTCCCTTAGAGGAGATTTGAAGTTGCAGCATGTTGTTTTTAGGCCCAAACTAAAATGCAATTTAATTTTTGTATCACAACTTCTTAGAGATTCAAAGTTAGTCATTTAACTTACTGACAAATTTTGTGTTATACAAGACCGTAGTATGAGGGAGGTGATTGGAGCGGGTGAGGAGCATAAGGGGCTTTACTTTCTCAAAAGAGGAACTTCAGCTCATGCTTATTACATAAATAGTATCGAGTTTATTCGACTTTTGCATAAACGGATAGGCCATCCATCTTACAAGTTGTTAGAATTGATTCCTATAGTAATTGGTTTTAATAATGATGATGATAAGAGTTGTGATGCTTGTTTTCATGTTAAGCAAACAAGAGAAATTTTTTGTTCAAGCGATAATAAAGCTAAAGAATGTTTTGAATTGATACATTGCGATTTATGGAGAGTTCCTTCTTCTTATGGTGCAATTTATTTTTTTACTATTGTGGATGATTGTTCCTGTGCTATTTGGATATATTTTTTGAATGGAAAAAATGAAGTAGGTTCAGTCCTTTAGAGATTTATGGCAATGATCTAAAGGCAATTTAAGAAAGATGTGAAAATTGTTATAGTGACAATGGTATTGAATTTATGTGTTTGAAAGAATATTTTGATGATAATGGTATTTTGCATCAAATTTTATGTGTTGGGACTCCCTAACAAAATGGACAAGTGGAAAGGAAGAACCATCATATTATGAATGTTGCTTAAGCTTTACAGTTTCAAGCACAGTTGCCTATTAAATTTTGGGGCGAATGTATCCTCACAGTTGGCTATTTAATTAATAGAATATCATTGAAACTTTTGAATGGTAAAACTCCCAATGAAATTTTGTTTGAACAAAAGCAATTATAGACTAATATTCTTACTTTGGGGTGCCTATATTATAGTCATCATTTGAACAAAGATAAGGATAAATTTACTAGTAAGAGTCGAAAATGCATTTTTGTTGGGTATCCCTTTAGACAAAAAGGGTGGAAACTATATGACTTGGAAACTTATGAATATTTCATTTTTAAGGATGTGGTATTTATTGAAACTAATTTCCCTTATGCCAATGAAGATGTTTTAGTTGGTGATTTAAATAAAAAAAGGAGATCAAAATTGCAGCAGTGACGGTGAGGAGTTGGATAGTGATAATGAAAAAAAATGTGTTGATATGATGGGCAGCGAAGTTGAAAAGATTGTGATAGGGAAAATATGGAGAACAATGATGAGGTAGACATTGTTGTTTCTGCAGAAAATCTAAGAAAGGGACTGTGGGTTAAGCTTCCTTTTGTGTGGATAAGGGTTATATGACTAATACCTTGAAGTTAAGCCCCTCAGCGTGCTCATCATTCTAATCAAATTTCTTATGTACTCTTTATCCTATAGCACATTATGTGAATTACATAAATTGTCCATACAACATCGGTCCTTTTTGGATAGTATCACCACAAGACATGAACCTAGCCCGTATGGTGAAGCGGTCAAAAAAGATTGATGGAGAGAAGCAATGAGAAAAGAAATTCAAGCTCGTGAAGAGAATGACACATGGATGGATAGTGGTGGACTTACTACCTAGGAAGAAAGTAATCAGTTACAAGTGGGTGTATAATATTAAATACAACTCTGATGGAAGCGTTGAATAATGCAAAGCGAGACTGGTGATTTTTAGAAATAATCAAGTGGAAGGGATCAACTATCATGAGACTTTTGCTCCCGCAGCAAAGATGGTTACTATGCATACTTTTCTTACTGCTGCGTTTCTGAAAAAGTGGAGTTTACATCAAATGGATGTACAAACTGCCTTTCTTCATGGTAACTTGGATGAAGAAGTCTACATGAAAATGTCGTCGGGCTCCTTACTCTTCAGGCAATGTCTGTAAACTTCAAAAATCTCTTTCTGGTTTGCACCAGGCTCGTCAATGTTGGTTTGCTAAATTGGCGGAGTCTTTGAAAACATACAACTTTATACAATCAAGCTCTTATTATTCTTTATTTGTTTTTAAAGATGGGAATGTTCAGTTAAATATTCTTATCTATGTTGATGATCTTATTATTTTGGGCAATGATGATGTGGCAGTTCAATGTTTCAAGGATTATTTGAACAAATGGTTCCATATAAAAGACTTGGGAAAATTTAAATATTTCTTGGGAGTAGATGTGGCTCATAATCCTAATGGTGTTCTCTAGTGTCAACTGAAATATGCGTTGAATATCATCTCTGAAACTAGTTTGTTGGGAGTTAAACCAGTGAAGACCCCTCTTGAACAAAATCATAAACTAACTAATGCAATTGGTGCAGATTTGAAGGATCCAGCTAAGTATAGGCGGTTGGTTGGACAACTTATTTACTTTTACTATTACCCGACTTGAATTGTCTTATTGTGTTCATACTATTGCTCAATTTGTGCACCAATTGAAGCAAGAAAATTGGGAAGCAGCCTTTCATGTTGTTTATTATTTGAAAGGGAGTCGAGGACAAAGGATATTTTTAAGTGCAGATTGTGATATGAAGTTATGTTGTTACTGTGATTCTGATTAGGCTAGTTGTCCCTTGACACAAAGATCTTTGACAACATATTTTGTTTTCTTGGGCAATTCTACTATTTCATGGAAAACCAAGAAATGACATACAGTATCTCATTCTTCAACTGAAGCCGAGTATAGGTCTATGATTACAACAACTTATAAATTGGAATGGTTGAAGGGTTTGTTAACTTCTCTTGGTGTTGATCATTTTGGGCCTATGCATCTTTATTGTGATAGTTAGGCAGCCATGCACATTGTTGTTAATATGGTTTATCATGAACGTATAAAGCACATTGAAGTTGATTGTCATTTTATTCGCGACGAGATAAGTTTGGGGAATATTGTGAATGAATATATGCATACTTCAGTTTAACTTGCTGATATTTTTATGGAAGCTTTGGGCAAGGACAGGTTTAATCTTCTTCTTTGCAAGTTGGGTATTCTAGATATTCATGCTCCAACTTGGGAGGGGGGTATTAGGATGTGTATTTCTTTTGTTGATCTTTTCCTAGAAGATTTCTTGTTGTATTCTTTATAGGAGTTTACCTTATTTATTAGTATGATATATTAAGAGTTTACCTTATTTAGGAGTTTGAAGTGTATAAACTAGACATCATGAATGAGAAAGATATAGATTTTTCTCTCCAATATTCTTTTTTCTTACACCTAAAGTCCCAAGTTGCACTACTTGGATAGTCTATCTCTTGACTACCACCAACTTTGTTTTCTTTTTTTTTGAAACGCTCAAAAAATTATCGTCACTAAGAGAAGGTTTTTTTAGATTAAAGGAACCTATTAGAGGAGTTGTAGATGCTTGAGAAGATATCTGTAGGATTAGTAGTGAAAAAGCCTACTAGATGGGTAATCTAGAAGATATGCACCTAAAGAAAACTAGGCATGTAACCACTTTTGAAGATGCAAGCTTTTAGCAGAAAAACATAATGTCACCATTATCATGCGGTAAAAAATTAGATGATTAATCTATCCGTATAATAACCAAAGGTATTAAAAGAATAGATGTTCAACGAATCAGCAACTCTTCATCAAATAAGATTAAATATTGGATTAAGAACTAAAACCCCTATCGATGGAAGCCAAAACTTATCAAACAACAAAGCAAAACTAATTGAAAATGACTTCTAGAACAACAATTAACATTAATGAACATTATTTACCACATGTGAACTATTAGTAAAAGAATTATAAACTTCATGAGCACATTGGAAAATGTTTCTATTGATGCTTTACATATAGTTTCTTCATAAATATTTATCTGGAGATTGGCTAAAGAACCACCGCAGGTCATCATAACACAACTACGTATAAATTTTTAGGAAAAAATTCTAATCGAATTGTATGGTTCTTAATCACATGCAAACTAGAACAATACAAAAGCTCATTTTTCTTCTTTTTGATAACAAAATATCATATTTATATTTTTGGAAAAAGATATGACTTGATGATTTGAGGGTGATGACCTGCAAATATAATTATATTATATTATATTGATCTTTTTTATCTGCCAAAGGGATATCTCATAGTTGATATCTGTTAAGGATATATGCAAGTTGAATACGCCATTTTGGTAGAGGTTGGAAGCATTCAAGGAACATCCATAGGAGAGAATTACCATTGATTAGATTGGCAAGGTGTTTGTACACATACAAAGGAGAGAGGGAAATTGGGCATGCAAGCTATAAATGCCATAGTGTTGGCTCAGAAAGGTAGTCATAAAGGTGGTAGAGGAATCAGTATGGTGTTACAATGTCAAAATGATCGGGTTGTTAAAACTGTGCATGAGTTTCAGGACAATGTTCTAAAAATTGATTCCTTAGTGTTTCATGTGAAGGAGGCACTTGGGTGAGCTCAAACACATTGCGTATGTCTGTGTAAGCACTAAAGTTGGCTCAACATTTGATCCCTTTGGGTAGGATTTGTAATGGAGAGGCTTTGCAATAGACACCCATCCTAATTAGGATATCTGGGCTAGGTAGATGACTATTAAGAACTTTAGTCCATACAACACAATTAAGAAGGAGCCTTATCCATATTTTCCCTTCAGTGATAAGCCCAGTTTTAAAAGAATTCCCATCAATAGTAGTGAAATATTCATCATGTGATATTCTGGCTTCAGGAGGTAAGATGTTGGGCTTCATAATACTTCGATAGGATCTAGTATTCATATATGCAATAGCCTTGATTAGCTTATCATATTTATCCTGTTGTAATAACTGGATATAGATATAAGGACGAGGAATAGTGATAGGTTTTGATTCTACCTTTAAAAATGTTAGCATGTATAACATGTCATCCTCAGTGTCTTCATTGAATAGTTCATCAGAGGATGTAAACTCATCAATGGAAGAGTTAATTATAACAGCAAAATTTGTTTCCTCATCTTCACTAGATTGTTCTTCAATGAAGTCTTCAATGTTACCATTGTCATAGATAGGCATTATAGCTTTATTAGACTCCAAAAATTTCAAATCTCTTTTGGTCTTATTAGGAAATTAGTGAGCATAATATCCTAGTTTGCCAAAAATAAAACATCAATCTGTCTTTTTTGCATGAGGAGCTCTTCTTTCAAAAAAGCAAACAAATTGACATTGTTTTTGTCTTCTAAATGCCTTATGATAACCTACATTCGAGATTTGGGATTTGTGAGACTTTCTCTAGGAGAATGTTTTGTGACATTCACAATCTTTTTAGTATGACATTCACAATCCTTTTTCTTCTTGCACTTGATCTCCAAATCAGGCTTTTAACAAGCCTTTTTCAACAAAGGTCCTCCTTTGATCATATTCTTGAAAAATGTCAATTGGTCACAGAGTTTATCAAGAAAAAAATAAAGCAACTGATAGATCTCTGTGTAGAGGTGCAATAGTTCTCTGAAGTTTAGGTTGTAATTCTTCTGGAAGAGATGAGATGAATTTATAACGGAGATTGACATCATTAAAACCATTAAGTGGATAATATTTTCCGTCACACATTGAAATGTTTCTGTAAATCCTATTGTCTAATGAACAACATTTCATTTCAAAGTATTATTGTATGATTTGTTTGTCAATAAGCTAGAAATCTCTAATGAATTCTTTATGAATGACTCCAAGAAGAATTCTTGCAGAGTTGACTTAAATGTACTGAAATCTACACTAGTCATCTAGACTTTGCCACCATTCTTGCAAAGTACCAGTAAAATGAGAAGTAAACTCGGACAAAAAATCTCTTAAAGAATTATTTGGGCAAAGTCATTTGTAAATCGATCCAGGCTCCAAATTTATGAAGACGTCCTTTCCACTTTTTAGGTGGAAGACTATCAAAAGTAAACCAAGGTCCTAAAGTAGGTTTGGTTAGTGGTACTTGTACTAGTGGTGGTGAGGGTGTGAGTGGTTCAGTCCCTACAGATTCAGCTTCACTGATATCTAGTTCAACTTCAATTGGTTCAAGCATAGTCATCATGATCTAAGCTAATTCAGATAAATCAGCAAATTGCTCTGATTCCTTTAAAGTTTGTTCAAACATTTCAGAGGATTGTTCAGATATGTTAAAATCCTCAAGTATGTGTTCTCCAGATTTGTCTGGAATGGGTACTGGTGCAAGAGCTGCAATAAACTCTTATTGAGGATCTTTATCTTTTCCAATGGATGGATAAGGTTGAGTTTTAGGTGGTGAGGAAGGTGTAGTTTTAATCTGCATAGGTTTTATCGATGGATCAACAAGTTTGGCATGTGCAGATGATTTTTTAGTACTAGGTTTCATAGGTTTGGTAGATTTAGGTTTGGTGGTAGAATGAATATGTTGTTTGATTAAAGGATAATTCATCTTGAACATTTTTTCTTAGTCAGCAGCTTTAAGGTAGGTTGAGGGTGAATAGATAGGCTGTACAACTAGAAAATTTGTAGGATAAGCTCCATAAATAGTCTTAGACTATTATGTTTGGATGTCAGCTTCCATTCTTTGAAGTACTTCTTTTGGTAAGACCCAAATTATACCCTAGTTGGAATGTTACACGTTCATAAAAGTACATGTATGGTAAGTGTTAAAAATTGTGATATGATTGAGTATTGCATATGACTTGAATTTTGGTTTAATGGATCATACTTAATGAATTGGAATTAATTAACATCATTAGAGAATTGAGGTATTAAAAATATACATTTGGACTAGGAAAATTATCAAGTGGCAAGACAATTTGATACATGAAAATTGGAATGACTAAGCCTATGAGTTAATGACATTTGGCATAGCTGATGCATTGACATTTGGCAACATTGGTTGAGTGACAAGTGGCCTAATTGAATTATGACATTTGGCAGCCACACATGAAGACATGTAGATGGCTTCATTGAAGGACAAGTAGCACACTTTCATGTGTGACATGTTCCCTTTCAAAATGAGGACACTCTGCATCACAAGATTTAGGCAAGTGCAGATTCATTCCAGCTCATTTTGATGTTTTTGCTGCCTTCTCTTTATCCTTCGCTTCTCACCACTGAAACCTCTCACTCCCTCTCAACTTCTGGAATTTTGGTTGATTTTAGATCATCTTCATTTGGAATCTTTGTAAGTTACTGTATCAAGAAGTAGGTCTTGCTATTTTCTGTGTTATTATTATGTTGGTGCTGAAATTTGCACCTTGGTCTAGAAGCTGTGTTTGGTTGCTTGGAAGACTAGTTGGCTTGCTTCTTTGGAGTTGTTCTTTGAAGTTAAGAAGGTAAGGGAATGCTAAACTTGATTTCATGCTATATTATGAATTATTTGATGCTTGAATTGGATAGAATATGTATTGAATTAATGAAGAATTGAGGTCTGGAATATGATACTTGTTTGATAGCTTTTGCTTTGGATTTTAATACTTGAAAAACCATGGATTATGAGATGTTTAATGAATGATTTTTTAATTTTTTTGGACATGAATTTGATGAGGTATTGAAGCATGAATAAGGTAGAATTAAAGTGAAATTGATGGACATTGGTAAAGGTGTGTCGAATGGAAGTGAAGAAGTTAAGTTTTGGAAGCAAATTAAAGATTGTGGGTGAGTGAACCGTCATGGGATTTATAAGGCACATTCCCACAGCCGTGAGAATTGGTTAGGAAGGTGAAAAACTTGGTTTTGTGCAATTGTTGAAGTATATAAGGTTAGGTCTTTTTATTTGGTACATTGGGACTTAATTGGACTTGTTTAAGGTGTGAAATGAACTTAAATTAAGGATAGATTAATTGCGTAAAAATTAATTTAGTTATGGATTGTTAATTGAGGTAATTACTTAAGGAATGTGTGGTTAGTGAATAATGTGTCTAATGTTGAAATGTATGGTGTGCTCAAGGATGAATGTGTCCTTATGAAAACAAATGTGTTTCAAAGGATTTATGCGATGTTAATTGAATATGATGGTTTGTGAATTGGGAATTTGTGTAATTAGATGTAATGTGCAAACACATAATGCATTTAATGGTACATTATTGCAAATGTTTATGCTCATAAGGTATGTTAAGTTTTTTTGGATGTGCATGAATATGTTCAATTTGAGAAAATTTGGAATAAAGACATATGTTATACACTACATCTTTTGCATGAGATTTTGAAATCTGAAATGGTTTGTTTCAAAACTGCCAAGTCCTAGTCGTGGGTAAATACCAAACACTAAGGTGTCTTCTGTAACTAGACACTTCAGTGTCTTCTGTGCCAGACACTCCGGTGTCTTCTAATTTTAGACACTTCTGTGTCTTCTGTTTCAGAGACTTAAGTCTCTTATGTTTCAGATAACAAACATGGGTATTTTCTATTATGGTCCTGTTACCTACTTCTGTAAAAAGGATTAGCAGACTAACCTATTTTATGTTCTGATATATGCTCAGTTCTGACGCAAATTAATTCTGATCTGATACAAGTTAAATTCCGTTCTGATATAAGTTAAAGCTCTGATCTGATACACGTTATGAACTGATCTGATATACGTTATATTCTGATCTGAAATAAATATGTCCTGTTCTAATATTTGTATATTCTGTTATGAAATAATGAAATTCTGCTTTGATGAATTATATTATGTTACGAAGCAAGTAATGTTTGGATTATTCTTTAAGTTGCACAATTAAAGATTTCTTATAGTATGATTTGATTCAGTGCAAGTGAATGTTAGACGACTGTTAGAAATAGTAGCCATTATGAATCTTGTTTAGTTATTCCCCACTAAACTATATGCTTAGCACGGTAGTTTTGCCTCCATGTAGGTTCTGATAAGAAGGTTTGAGATTAGGACAAAGACAACTGCAGTGGCCAAGGAGATTGTGTTTTGTTTTTGAATTGTTCAATTTGTTTTTGATTTGTATTTCAATGTAATAAGCCATATTGTATTTTCATGTAAATGGTATGTAATAACCTTAATACAAGTTGGCTTTTGAATTTATGGCATGTATTATGTTAAGCACAATATCTATGATATGTTCTGCTTATAAAATAACATCTAATGATATGTAATGTATCTTTGCTTGAGTTTCTGGGAATGCATATAAGGGACTGTTTGGTATGTCTTGGATTTTTTTGGTTCTGTTTTCTGTAGCATCTGCATATCCTCCCAGGGGGTATGTGGGTGTTACACTTTCACTCATTAAAGCTCTTGTTCTTTGTTTGTAAAATTAGGCCGCCCGAAATACTGTGTTTCAATATATCTTCTGAGATTAGCGTCAAGTTGAGCCATATGAGCTTTCAAGGATTTGTATAGTTTTTGGATCTAAGAATAAACTGTTTATACCCGTTGTTGAATAGCCTGAGTCTGTTGATTAAGCCCATCAAGCTTAGTATTAATTTAGCGTAGAACTTTGTTTTGGACCATAACATTATCAGTGTGCCAATTGAGTACTCCGTCTTTAGGATTGGATATAAGGGCACCATGAGAGGTGATTCCTGTAGAACGAATATAAAGGTTAGGGATAACCCTATTAATGTCATCAGTACATCTTGTCAGGGGAGCAAATTCATTCTCATATTTTCTCATCATCATGCAACGAATTGGCACTGGAGTACTAATAGGTACGAGAGAAATAACAAGTAGAGGTTTATTAAGTATGGGTTCTTTAAGGAACAAATGTTCCTTTCAAACAGCTTTGAGTAGCTCTTGAAGATTCTTGGCTCTAGGTTGTGGGTTTTTAAGTCCAACCCAAGGTTTTGAGTTTGGATCATGATCATCATATCTAGAATGCAAAGTTTAAAAAAGGTTGACAACGATGGATTTCTATGGGTTGTTGCTTTCTTTTGTGGGGAATTTTCACCCTTCTTTTTTTAAAATAGACTTCATCTTTACTTTCTGTGTCATCACCTCCTAATGGACATATTTCACAATCTAGTTCACACATGGATGGGTCTACATCCCATATGAAATGTCTTCGATGATGACTAATGCACACAGGTTCTCCATGGTCTATCCTTGCCTTCTTTGTGAGATAACACTAGTTTAAGCATTAGGATAGGTCCAGACGTACTTGAGGCTCCAGGTTGGTCGTCATTGGGCCTGGTGTAGATGGATTTCACCGATCCATCTTTCAGTGTCCTAAGAATAGGAGGAGTAGTTGTGTGGAAAGAATACATTTGATGAGCGTAGAACACCTCTTACTAGTTAGTGATCCATTCTACTGGGATCAATTTTTCAAGCTCTATCAATAGCAATTGTTTTAGGATTTGAATAATAGTAGTCTGATCATGAGCTCGATCTACTACCATATACTGAGCATAAGAAGTAAAATTGGAAAAATTAAGATCTACAGTATGGTTCTGCATGTGGTAAATCATTTGGTGATGTAAAGTAGTCATGATGGCTATAGGATCTTGCTCTGCTCCAATGATCTAAATTTGGACTTGGATTTTCTCAGATATAGTGGGATGGTCTAACCTGATATTAAAATCAAGGGTTATGATGAGAATGACACTTCCATTGTTGAGAGTTTTCAACAAAGTACCAATCAGTGCATGTTGGTATGTAGTATAGGCAGTGTCAAGAAAAGAGATTCTTGCAGTGGTTGGAATTCTTTTTCGTCCAATGAGAGTAAGAACAAGTCTAGTGGCTCCAACAAGTAGATGAGTATTATTCCGGTCCCTCCAAAGATAGATGAGTTCTTTTGGAATTACAAACCAATTTTAATCAATAAAAAATGTGTGTTTTGTATCCTCTAGCTTCTTTCTAAGTTTTCCCTCTCCTAAAAACTTGATTTTTGAATAATGTAGCTACAGTTATAAAGAAAGACAAGTATGCTCTACACTTGCATCTTCGTAAGGATCTTGTGTATTAGAAAGTCTTAAACTATAGATTATGTTTAAGGTCTTAATTAAACAGGGAAAGATTGGTTAGTTTAGATTTCTAAAAGGTAAGCCTTAAGAATTAACTCCCAAATAGAGAACAAGGACTTGTGTCTCGCTTAGCATATTTAAAATTTAAGTTATAGTCAATCTTTGTTTATCTCTGATCTCTTATAGAAATCTATTCTATAAACCACTTTACTGATATATATAGGCTGAAACCCATGATGCAGCTCCTTTGAGGCTTATCGGTGAAATATTCCAAGAGCCTAGGAGTCATAACGAGACAAGTCTTTCTCGATTCATGTGGTCTAACAATGCCATGTACCTTTGGTTTTTGTTCCTCGTATGCCCTCTGACCAAGGCATCAGTTTAAGTTTAAAATGGTTGTTACGTTCTCCTCACCCTGAACGAACTTTGAGCTTACTCATAACTCATTTTTACTAATAGTAGTCCACATTACACACATTTCTAAAGATAACTTTTTTTAAAAGAAAATACTTTGTAACTCGCGAGTGATGGTTATTTGTATCCTATAGTTATCAAGTAGGATTAAAAATAATAAATAATATTGAGGTTAATCTTTATAGACATAATAAGGTAAAGACAAATATGTTTCTTAAAATAAAAATAAGTTGTTCCTTCTAGTTTGACAATAACTATTTTTCTTGTTTTCTTCACTTTTGCAAGAAATATCCGTTTATTTGTTGAACCTTAAAGGTGAGAATTATCTTCTTTTTATAATGTAAGTTTGGAATGATTTGTTTGTGTATTTTGATATTATAATCTACTATAAGCTATTGTTTATCTGGATTTCAATGAGCTATCCAAAAAATATTTCTACACCATTTGTTTATCATGTTTTGTGGTAGGAGAGAGAAAAAGATTTTTAAAAGAAGAATAAGGAAGAAGATTGTTTTAATTAGAGAGCTAAATCATTTTGGTTTTGTGTCTATTTAGTGTGTATTACATATTAGTAAGTGAATTTTCTACTAGACTGAGTACAAATAAGTCAATGTCCAAATACCATGACTGAGTTTAAATAACTCCATGTTTGAATAAAAACTATACCAGGACCCAATAAATGTAATACTAACTTAATGTACAAAAACCTCTCATAATTCATTAAAAATGAATACCACGTATGCTTAA
This sequence comes from Erythroxylum roraimae, assembly GCA_027568915.1. Taxonomy (NCBI): domain Eukaryota; kingdom Viridiplantae; phylum Streptophyta; class Magnoliopsida; order Malpighiales; family Erythroxylaceae; genus Erythroxylum; species Erythroxylum roraimae. The sequence goes on along the minus strand of JAOSBL010000211.1, from coordinate 6,454,383 downwards.
AATGAAAATATCATGACTAAACACAAAGAATATCCTACTCAACACAAACTATAATAGTACTATATTTATAGAATACCACGTCTTTGTACAAAAAATATCATCAGTTATTACAGATAAGTAAGACTTACACTTTAAAATGGTAATATATTTAAGACCTACAATTTAAAATGGTAATCTATTGACTAAGTGAAAAGAATATCATACCTTAATAAAAACTATATCATGACTGAGTACATTCAATAGTAGCGCTATATTTCAAAATTACTATGCCATATTAAAATTAAGTAACAACTTTAGTGAAAAATGGGGGTACCATGATTGAATACAAAGGATATCATACTTCGGTACAAACTGTAATAGTACTTTATTTGTCCAATATCATACCGATGTACAAAAAGTATCATCATTTATTACAGATAAGTAACACCTACATAATTAAGCGGGAATATAATAATTAAGTGAAAAGAATACAATGCCTCAATACAAACTATACTAGAACTCAACACTTTCGGTATCACTGCTATATATAAAAATTACCATAATGCACTTAAAATTAGTAATAGCTTTAAAGAAAATGGGAATATCATCTTTAAATATAAATTATACCCTGACCTAATACAAAATATACTAATAATCTATTTATCCAATACCTCAAATACGTACAAAGGATATCATAATTCATTACAAATAAATAAATCCCACATATTTAATAGGGAATATAGTAAGTGAGTGGAAGGAATACTATACCTCAATATGAAATATACCAAAAATCAATATATCTAATATTACAACTATATATAAAAATTATCATGACATATTCAAAATAAGTAACATTTTAAATAAAAATAAGAATACCATCTTTTAGTACACACTATATACTAACTCAATACAAACTATATTAATAACCTATTTATCCAACACTATGCCTATAAACAAAACATATCATCATTAATTGTAAATAAGTAACTCCTACACATCTAAAAGGTGTCTAATAAGTGAGTGGAAGGAATATCATGCCTTAATACAAAATATACCAAGGTTCAGTATATTCAACACCTTATCTATATACAAAAAATTACCATGTCATATTTAAAATAAGTAACAGTTTTAGTAAAAATGAAAAAATCATCATTTAGTACAAATTATACAAACTCAATATAAACTATAATAGTGCTATATTTATCCAATATCACAAATATGCAAAAAAAAATTATCATCATTCATTGTAGATAAGTAACCCCAAAATATTTCAAAGGGGATAAAATGAGCGAGTAAAAGGAATATCATGTCTCAATATAAATTATACCTGGAGTTAGTGCATCCAATACCATAACTATGTACAAAAATTACCATAACACATTTAAAATAAATAAAAACTTTAATAAAAATAGGAATACTATCCCTGAGTTCAAACTATACCTTGAACCAGTGTAAACTATACTAGTAATTAGGAATATACCATGATCAAGTAAAAGTAATACAAAGCATCAATATGAAGGATAGGTTACACTTGTACATCAAAATGTGTTTTTTAGAGGTTTTGTTTAACACTGCACGCTCATATGGTTAAATGTGGTCTTGTTAGAATTTTGTAGGGATGATGTAAAGGACACAAATTAGTATACATTTGTGTATCAAACCGTGTCCATTAAAGATTTTGTTAGGTATGGTTAACTACATGACAATATGGTGAACCGTGTTCTTATTAGAAATTTATAAGGGACAATATGAAGGATACATATTGATACATGATTACGTACAAAATTGTGTGTAATTAAGAATTTTTTAACATTATTAACCACACATTCGTTTACAAAACTATGTCTATTATTGGTGTTTTATGGTATGATTAACTACACAAAAATATGGTGATCTATGTCTATGTTAGAATTTTTAAAGGAGAAACATGTCAATTAACCCAATCAAAAAAATTTTTACTAGTGATTATGTTTCCATGTTCCCTCGTATTAACACCTATCATTATTTTGTTGCAGCTTTGTTGAAGCTTGAAAGTGAATTTCCACTTTCATTCTGCAATACAAGCTTGCAATATTTGTTTGTGTTCACTATCCTCATTTATCAGCTATTATTTTTGTTATTTACTAAGAAAGCATAGAGGTGTGGTATTAAGCAATAATATCAATGATATTTGTGGTATTAAAACTAATTTTTAAAGCCACATATGAAATATTTCCTTGCAAATTATGGGATCAAGCAATCAGTTCTTGATTGGAGTATTATGGATAAATTAAGGTGCATAGTCAATTTTTTTAAAGCTATATTAAAATGTATATAAAAGTTTAAACTAATAATATTAATTAACTAGTTTTTAACTTCTTTAGTATTTGTTTATAGCAAATGTGGACTAGCAAGGAAAGAAAAAGAGTTCGGAAAGAAGAATAAGGAAGAAGATCATTTGTGTTCAAGTGCTAAATTACATGTCCATTTAGTGTGTAATATATATTTGTATGTGTACTTGTGACCATTTAACAGATATTGGTATATGTTCTATCTTATAGTAGTACATTTTGTGTTGTAATTCGGTGATATATTCTAAATATTATTGTGGTAAGGACTAAAAGATACAAGTTGCTGAGATAGAATTAGATCAAAGATGTTATCAACCCTCCTCAAGCATACGATCATATGAAATTATGAGCTTATCCCAAATTCGATGAAATCCTAAAGAAGACAAGACTTTAGTCATGACATCAACAATTTGATCCAAAGAGGAAATATGTCAAATATGAAGGGCCTTATCAACAATCGGATCTTCAATAAAGTAAATATCAATTTCAATATGTTTGGTGTAAGCATAAGAGACTAGATCTGAAGCAAGAAATGTAAATCCAATATTATTGCTCCATAGAGTTGGCTTAAGGTGAAACAAGCCAATTTTACTAAGAAGAAAAGATACCTAATAAAGTTTGGCAGAGGCAAAAGGATGCTTATATACTCAACTTCAGTGCTTATCTTACAACTGTAGGTTGTTTCTTGGTGCTCAAGGAGATGAGGGCCTTGTTTAGCAATTAGCTGATAAATGATTATATCAGCCGATTTGACCAGCGGATTGCATTAGCTGTTTGTCATTTGATGTTTGGTAAAATTAGTTGTTCAGTATTAGCTGTTTATGTGTAAAATGACTTATAAGGACATGATTTTAAACAAAATTATTAGGGTATAAATATTATATATTTTATTATTTTGTTGAATATTCTTATAGGAATTTAGATTTTAGATATTAAATCCTACAAAAATTAAGTTTATAACTCTAATAAAAAACATATAACATCTAATAATAATAAAAATAATAATAATAATAATAATAATAATAATAATAACAACAACAACA
>JAOSBL010000211.1:6439651-6450931 GCA_027568915.1 Erythroxylum roraimae | reverse complement strand
TGCTTTTAACAGACTCCATATTTAATACACCATTTGGTGCAGTATTTGTCAAAGACACCTTCAAAGTCTCCCAAGACTTTGGTAATGAAGCTAACACCATTAGAGCAATCACCTCGTCCTCAAATTTTATGCCCATATTTGATAACTGATCAACCATCCATTCCATATTGTTTAAATGATCAGCTACAGAAGTACCTTATTATCATCGACAAACTGTCGAATATAACCACACGCCCGTTCATGCTCAAACTCCCAATCTTTGTTGGATATCTCCTTTGGTTTAGTTGTCGAAAATACGCAAATATATCTTTGTAATCATCAAAAAATCCTTCATCTTGGTTCACCATGTACAGTATTTAATACCGTTTAGATTTATCATTTTGCTCGTCTTCACCTCCATTTGTCAAATTAAACCAAATTTGAGAAAACCGACCTCAAAGATGGAATCAAGACCTCAAAATTTGGCAGAAAAGATATATTTTAAATTTTCACCACAAGACCCGGTAAATAGTAATTTGTGAATAGTGATTACCAGAATAGTGTCATCGGACCTTATTGGAATAGTACTGCGGGATTCGGTAAATATTGCAGGGACATCTATAGTGTCGTCACCTTGTAACTTTCAAATTAAAAAAAACTTAACATTACTATTCATCAACTTGTTGTTTTACGTCAGTTTCTCGAGCAGATTACGCCAAAAAATTCTTTGTAATTTTATCTTCCTCGTGACGTACTTCTTTTCAAAAAATACCTTTAATAACAAACGTAGCTCTGATACCACTTGTTGGGCACAGTAAGTATATTTTTTAAAAAGAAAAATAAAATGAGCAAAATGGACACAAAATATTTAACATGGTTCACCCTTAATTTTAGGATACGTCCACGAACAAAACTTAGAATAATTCTTCTACTATTATAAATAGTAGGTATACAGAGATAAACCAAAATAGTAGCTCACAAGGTGTTTCCCGACCTAGAAATACTAACCTCACTATTTTATCACTCACCAACCCTTTAAGAAAATATTTCCTAACGTCACTGCGTGAGAGCTGCAAATTCAACAAATGCAGCTGTCTTCCTTTTGTTTTCAACAAATGTAGCACCGAAGTCGGTGCCGCATTTGTTGAAAATGGTGTCCCTCTATGTGGTGGACCCATATCTAACTCCAACAAGTGCTCGTGACTAGTCTAGATAATTGTTTTGCACTAACTTAGCATATTTAACTAACTGACAGTTCGAATTAACCCCAATTTCACTTCACATCCTACCCGTTGTCATACTTGAGTTAACACTTTGAAGAGAACGTATTTGAGAACTTCAATTATAATAGTACTATGCAATGAAGTTATTCTAGTATTGTACTGAGTCTTGAACTGAATCAAACAGATACATTTCAATGTTTGGTATAATAAACTACTACTTGTTATCATACATTACGTGATTATATCATCTTTGTACAAGCATCCTTCCATGACATGAACAAAATTCCCAACACCAAAATAGATGTGGTAGATAAGGTCGATTTAAGACTTGCAAATGTTTTCTTGCAAGGAGTGATTTCATAAGATAACATTTCCTTCTTTGCTGAACCTTTTCTTCAAGATGGAGCTCTGCTATTCTTCCAGGTTCTTTGATCCTTCTCCCAACTAGAATCCTACTACTTTCATCTCTTCTTCTTTTATTACCTCCCACCTTAACTCTCCTTTCTTTTTCCCAAATTACCTTCTACACCCGCTATTTTCCTTTTTCACATTTCTAGCTTCCATTATATGTTCAAGCTGACCTGACATTCTGTTTTTTGCCAAACCAAGCTTTCTAATGTTTAGAAATGTCAGTAGCTACTCTGTCATCCATTGATTTTCCTCCTTTTCCCTCAAAGGATAAAAAAGACCCATCACGTTCTACTCAAGTTACTCCTGCAGATTCTTAAATGGTTAGGAAAAGTTGGAAACATGTCATAAGGGAGGGGCATGACTGTACCTTGCATTATTGCCCTCCAAAAGAGAAGGATGGTAGATTAGAGGTATCCCCTGATTTGGAGTTCCTCCAGGCTAGTGCAAAAACATGGGAGGCTTCTTTGATTGGTTTCTTTTGGGATAAATGTCCTACATTTTCAGGTATTCAAAAATGGGCACATGCTATATGGAAAAATAGAGGTCTAATTGATGTGCTTATAGTAAAAGAAAACATGTTGTTATTTACTTTCTCATCTAAGGATGCAACTATGAGAGTGGTGGAGGAGGGTCCATGGCATATTTAGAATCAACCATTATTTTTACAGCCATAGAGACCAGGAATCCAAGTAGAATCTATGAAACACTAGGCTAGTCCACTAGGGGTACAGTTGTACAATATACCACTTGAATATTGGACTATCAAAGGCCTTAGCATGATAGCAAGCTACCTTGGCGCTCCGCTTTGTATGGATAAAAATACAACACAAAGGAGAAGAGTAGGATATGCAAGGTTGTGCATTAATATGAAATCTATCCAAAATCTTCCTAAAAGTGTACCAGTTATGAGATTGGGAGCAAAAGGCTCTTTGTTTGAAGACAATGTCTACGTTAACTACCAATGGAAGGCATCTTTGAAATCTCAAGGGAAAAGGTCGGTTCCTACGGGTAAAGTGTTTCTAAGAGGAGATTATGAGGAGATTATGGGAGTGGATGAACATAAAGGCTAGCAAAGTGTTCAGAAGGAAGTCTCTTAAGAGTTTATACAAGAGGTCCATATTAAACCTGAGAGTAATGCAAAGAATTCATCCACAACAATTCCTAAGTCATAGATGGATACCCCACCTGAGAATGGGGATAAAACAGAGGCAGTGGAGCAGGGAAACTCCCCTTCCATGCTCATTTGAAGTGAATCTATTAAAACTTTCTCTTCATCTATAATGGGAGAAGATCTGGGTACTTTTTTTGAGATAGTGGCAACTAGGAGAGCTGGTAGGAGCAAAAAGAAAAGATCCAAATCTACTACATCTTTTAATAACTTGGTTTACATGGAATGTTAGAGGTATAAACTGCCTAAAGAAGCTTTTAGCTTTGAAGGATTTTGTCTATAAAAAAAAAACAATGTTTAATTGCTCTTTTGGAAACTAAGATTAAGGTAGGTAATCTTATGAAGTTGAATAAATTGGGTAGTAGTTGGAAGTTCGTTACTAATCACCAAAAGCATGCCTTGGGAAGAATAATTATTGGTTTTAATCCAGAAGTTATGGAAGTGGAGGTCTTGGAAGAGGAAATGCAGGTTATGCATATAAAATGACACTTCAAAATTGAGGATGTGTATGTGTACTCCTCTGTTATTTATGGCTCTACTAATGCCTTCCAAAGGAAGGACTTATGGAAGAGTTTGATAGATTTTCCTAATAGAGTAGTTGGCCCTTAGGTTTCAATGGTGATTTTAACCCTAAGGAATTATACATCAGATTTTAAGGAATGTGTGGAGACCATAGGCCTCACTGATCTCAAATATCAAGGTCACACATTTACTTGGTGTAATAAGAGAGTGAAGGATTGGTTTTTAAGGAAAAAGTTGGATAGGGTGCTTGTAAATCAGAGTTGGTTGCAACAATTTCCTATAAGTTCTACCTTATTCCTAGACCCTCTTTTCTCGGACCATTATCCTGCCAGGATAGAGGGTATGTTCTGTAAATTGAGCGATAAATTTCCTTTTACATTTAACAATTTTTTAGCAGATATGGAAGGATTTTAAGAGGTTAGGCAAATAGGAATGAGGAAGGTTGTGTATAGTACTAAACAGTACATATGTGCTTAGAGGCTTAAAGCAATCAAGGATGAATTGAAAACATTGAATGCTACAAAGGGATGCTCCACTGCTAAACTATTGAAAGAACTAAGAATGATCTCACTATAGCTCAAGGGCAACTTTCAAATAACCCGAGAGACCCTCAATTATTGTCACTAGAGAAGGAGAAACTTAACCATTATCCTTCAGTTGTTCAAAATCATGAAAGTTCGATAAAGTAAAGAGCAAGGGTTAAATGGTTGCAGCAAGGTGATAAACGCTTTAAGTTCTTCTTCAATTCACTAGTAGGGAGAAAGAATAGCAATAGAATATTTGTCATCTAAGTTGTAGATGGTAGAAAACTCAACTGGCAGGAACTAATCTGTGAAGAGGTAGGGGAACATTTTAGTAGATTTTATGGGCATTCTAATTAGACCTCAGTCATCATTCAATTACTAAACTCATTCATTTTGAAGAAGTTATCTCAAAAAGAGGCTTATAATTTAGCTAATCCTATACAAAATGCAAAGATTGAAGGAGTTATCTCCCAAATGAATCCTAATAAGTTCCCAGGTCCTAGTTGTCTAAATGGGTTCTTCTTTTGGAATGATGGTGAAGTAAGTTGTAAGGAAATTTTTCTCTACTGGAGTATTGTTAAAGGAGATTAATAAAACATTCCTCTGCCTAATTCCCAAGATAAGTAACCCGAATTCTTTTGATGTGTTCAAGCCTATTGCTTGCTCAGATTTTCTATATAAGGTGATCTCTAAAATTATAGCAAACAGTCTCAAGGTTGTTTTGGGGACATTGGTTAGTAATAACCAAAATGCATTCGTACAAGGAAGGTTAATAGGGGATAATATTTTCCATTGTTCAAGAGCTCATGAAAGGGTACTAAAGGCCTTTCATATTAGGCAAAGGGACAGAACTAGGCACCGCCTTAAACCATCGAGACAAACGGGTTTTGATATCATATTGAAAGGCCTAACTCACCCCCAAAAGCTAGATTGAGAGGGGAGGTTTACACAATATTATAAATGACTGAATGCACTCACACTTGTCCGATGTGGGATTCTTGACACATATTAGAATTTTTAATATGGGTAGAGTGTAGAGCCCATTAACAAGATTTGAGCTGAGGTCAACCATTGCCAAAATGACTAGAATTAGTCATTTGGTTAGTTGGCCCTTACCACTTATAAACTCTTTAACATTTTCATGTTTAGTTAATATAGGATACTCTAACACTCCCCCTCAAATGCAACTGGGACTGGACATCCAGTTTTCACTTGCAATAAACACAACGGTAACCGGACCGAGCCGCTAGGACTGGACATTCAAATGGACAATCAAAAAATTAAGAATCCAGACCAAACCTGCTCTGATACCATATTAGAATTTTTAATATAGGTAGAATGTAGAGCCCATTAACAAGAATTGGGCTTGGGTCAACCATTGCCAAAATGACTAGAACTAGTCATTTGGTTCATTGGCCCTTACTACTTATAAACTCTTTAACATTTTCATATTTAGTCAATATGGAATACTTTAACAGTATATCCTAATCAAGGATGAGATAAGTACATATAAACCAGGAAGCATGGCAACAAAGTTATTCGTGATCATACCTCAAGAACATCTAATTAAGTTGGGGCATATTTGAATTAGGTCACAATGATCCTCTATGTGAGAAGTGCATAAAGGAGATCTAACTTTTTGATCACAAAAGCAAAAAAGAAGACTAAATTATGACGTCTTATTTGTCATAATTAATCATATTCCAAAAGTAATAAAATGAAGTAGAGATTAAAAAAAGTTATGAAACAATTCAAACAACCCCCTGATTAAAAAAAGTTATGAAACAATTCAAACAAAAGGAAAAAACTCTAACAGAACTTTCATCGAACACGTTATAGGCAGTACTCAAACAAGCTTCCTAATCCATCTAAGCTTTAATCAACCCGTTCTGGACACATTTACCATCTCACCATCTTCATTATTATCATAACACACATTCAATATCAACCAAACCACAACACATATGGTTGAAACTCAAAACCTAGCACAATACAAAACCCAAATAAAACAAAGAAAGTAGAACATAAAAACTCAAGTGCAAAGAATAAATGACTTGCCTCGACAGACAATAAACCAGAGATGACGACGAAGACCAACAAGCTTAAAGAAGACGACGACGGAAGCTAAAAGAACACGAAAGTAAAAGGAAAATGACGACGAAAAAATAACTGTGGGCTTCATTTTCGTGTTTAAAATAAGACAAAAATGACATTGTTTGTTATGGAATAGATGACGTCATTTTTGTATTATATTTAATAATGTTCCCACGTTTAGTGACAATTGCAGTAAAATGTCACAAAATATTGACAATTCATTACGATTTCCATAATCATCAACAATATAGAAAGGTAACCCTTTTGCAATGATCTCATTGAATTGTTGCTAAAGGTTGACCATTGGCGACAAATTGGAAAAAACATCATGAAATGGTTGTCCTTTGGTGACTATTTACTAAAACCGTTGGCAAAGTGCATCAATTTAGGCGATGTTTCTGTAGAAACATCACAAAAGGAAGCAAAATTGTCGCCAATTCTTTTGATTTATATTTAACAAATTTTTTGTAATATAAAATTTTTATAAAATAGTATAATATAATATTTTATTATATATATATATATATATTAAATAGAATTTTGTGACAACGTATAAAATTGTAAAATCATATATTTTGAAAAGATAAATAAAAAGAAAATTTATGTAATATAAATTAAATTTGTTTTTTAAATTTTATAAATTTTTGAAATGACATTGTTATTAGCTAAATTTATTTTTAGACTTGCAATCATTGTCAATAATATTAATTTTGTTTTTTAAGAATATGATAGTAATATTTAATATCATATTTTCCATTTTTTACGATATTGCAATTATTTTTCATTATATTGTAATTAATATAATTATATATGGTAATTAATCTAATGTTATATGAATGTATAGATAATAATTGTAATTAGGATAATGACTATGGTTGTATAGATAATAGATACATTTTTTTCATATCTTACTTATGTAATTTATTAGTCTATTTAATCATAATTATCTATTTATTATTTATAAATTATGTACTGTTATATAAATTTTATATATTATATATGATTTTTATAATACATAGAGTGTAATATGTACGAATAGGGTTTGACGACAAGTTATAAAAATCGTCACAAAAGTTTCATATTTTTGCAATGATTTTTGTATTCGTCGCCAAAGATCAAGCTAAAACCATGTCATTTTATGAAATTAAAAACCTAATTACACAAACAGAGGAATAACTTGAAAACCTTCTCCACCGAAAGAGCCTCCAAATGCTTCCTAATTATGGTTGAACCATCCAAGACGATCTTCTTCTCTGAGCTAGTCAAGTTGCCAAATATGGATTCCTCTGTCTTGCTTATCACCTTTTCTTCTTCTTTTTACCTTTGGTCGTTGTTATATAATAGGCAATCATTAGCTTTCTCTTGGAGGTATGAAATTACTTGATTTTTTTGTACTGACTTAGTGTCTTCTTGCTTCATCCAGATTTCCAACTAGTAGTTAAAGATCATAGAGCCTTGTTTTGGAGAGATAACATCGATCCCTAATCTTTGTTCAACTCTTCAGGTAAGTTTGTTCATCTGGTTGGATTTCTTGCATGTATTTTCTGCATCTTTAACTTTGAGTGGCAAATATAGATTGTGCTTGTGCAGGGAATTTTTAGATGGTTAAAAAATTATGTTCTGATGAACTTTGCTTCTTCTGTGAATATTTTGTTAATTACATATAACTTCATACAATATTTTTTTCCTTATTAAATTGTACACTTTGCTTCTATATTGATTATATTTGTGACTTGTTTTTGTTTCTATTGATTCTTTAGAATAAAACTGTTAACATAAATTTATCGTAGAATGTCAATGTGACAGCTAGTTTTCGATGACAAAAATAAACTTCAATGGGTGGAATGTGGCAAAGTTCTCTCTGATGAAGAATAAATCAATCCACAACAAATCTCCTCATCAAAGTCTAATCATCCCTTGCCTTCAATGGCTGATCTTTTTCTTCAAAGTTTTTAGTATAATCTGAATTAGCTCTCTTTCTTTATTATCTATATCTCATTTTATGTTAGGAAGATGTTAGATGAACAGCTGATTATATATATCTCGATGGTCCATACAAGATTAGAAAATTTGGTTGTTTTTAAACATTCGTTGATTGCAAAAACTATGTCTATTCATTGTGACAATGATGGAGTCATTTAATCAGTTATGCACGTGTTCAAATTTGGGTTCCTTATACCGTTTGATTTAACTTTCATTGTTCTATATTATTTGCTCTTTAGGTGAAACGCATGTTACATGTTGTTCATCTAATTTAGTGATCCATACTGCATTTGGGAAATCGTTCATTACATCTTCTACTAGTTTAGTTAAAGCCAAGAAGTTGTTGAAAGAGGAGGTCAATAAACCAACTCCTAAGGGAAAATTTGTGACTGTTTCAATTGATGTCTTTGAACGTGCAAGGAACCTTCTTAGGAATCCAGATATAGGAAACTACTTTACCTTATCTACCGAATCTCATGTCACTTGGAATATAGAAAAATTATTATTCCTTTTTCTTTCAAAAGAATAGGCATGAAACTTTATTTATTGTGTTTGTCTGTAAGAATTGCTAAACTTCTAATTAAAATCTTATATTACTTATCATATATCATTATATTATATTACTAACAATATATCAATATTTATAATTGTATTTTCTGTAAGAATCATATATCATTATATTACAAATTTTATGTTAAAATTACTTGAAAATTTTGTGACACCATATAAAATTTTCAAATCGTATAATTTAAAAGATAAAAATAAAAAGTATAAATCTATGTAATATTAATTAATTTTGAGTTTATAGTTTCAAAAATTATTGAAATGATTTGAAGTTTTTTTGTAGCTAAATTTATTTTTACACTTAGAATCATTGTCAATAATATTAAATTTAATTTTTTTCAACTATAATATTTATTCACAAAATGATCAAGTTAAAGTTAGTGAATAATTAATTATAAATAAGAGAGAGATTTTGTTATGTAAGCTTTTGGCGACGATTTAAAAAATTTATCACCAAAAGTCCTGCTTTTTGTGACGATTTATAAAATCATCGCCAAAGGCTAATTATCGCAAACCTTTTGCAACGATTCCCATAAAACATTGTCAAAGACTTGCATTTAGCGACAATTCTGTAAAATGTCGCTAAACATGATAACATGTTCATATTTGTTTGTCAGTACCACTTACATTATTATCTTTTTTGCCGATAATTCAAACTCTTCTTCGATTATATCCAAAACACACCCATGTTAGGAAGTGGTAGCAGCATGTGCCTCGACAACTCACACTTGAGAGCTGTAGGGACAATGCTTTTAAAAAAATTTCAGCCCTTTATTTTATTTTTCAAGGATTTAACGCAATCTCAAATGGGTCCCCTCGTTGCCCTTTTCTCCACACTTTCATAACTTCTTAAGGTACATGGCAACTCTGTCAAGGGTTTGATATGGTTCAACTTTGTTCAGCTGTTATGTGCCTGAGAAATAAATGAAAATATATAATCCAGATAGGGGTTGAGGTGGACCTCCCCTTGTTCCTTCGGATTAAGAATGGTCACATGACTGTCCGTTAAAAGTTCCTAAATGATTGACTTGGAACCTCAAAACTCAAAGCTTTCTTGTTCCTGGAATTGCAGGGTATGCACAGTAATAGTAGAACAAAAGCAATGCAATGGAGAAAAAGTAATGCTATTTCCCACATCTTATAACAAAATGATAATTGGTCGGCTCAGTTTCGCAGTACAATTCCAATTCCTTGTCCTAGGGTGTATTCAGTTCAACCCCTCTGTGAACTAAAATATTCTTTATATAGTTAAGTAAAAGCTATTTTCTATTTTCAGTTCTTTGTGAAGTTGGTAAGTTCTAGATTTTGTCATCTCTTTCCTTTAAGTATATTCATAATTATTGAAAAAAAATATCTCAAAAACTCATTATCACTATATATCTTAGACAAAGAAATTATATAGATAAATCTATGTTATTTGGGATAAAAAGATCTAAAACTCTAATTTCTTTATATATATATATATATATATAATTGCCTTTATGCATTTCCAGTTTTATTTGGTGTTGGTTCGGTTCAATTAATTTTTCTCCTTCAATGAACATATCCATTATAATACTAATCGAGTCCTGTTGTCTAACCAATAAAACCCACCAGAAAAACGAATAATGCATAAGCTTAAAAGCATGATTATACCCATGATAAGAAAAAGGTCCCACACTACACCCCCACTTTGGTTGTCGTGAAAGAAAATAAATAATCAATGATGGAATCATTCGGAGTTGATTTTAAATTTTCGTGTGGGATCTCTAAAAGAAATAGAATGATTCCATCTGATTTTATCATTATCAAATCTTACTTCTACCTTTAAACCAAAGCTTGAAGTTGAAACATTTCCTCACTCCATAAAGCTTGAAATTAAATTTTGCTTCAATTAGGACGACTTGAGTATATTTGGAGTTTGGACATGTTTAGTGGGTCCAGAACTGTTTCTGCCCCTTTAAAGTTTGTTTGCAGTTCCAGTCAAATGAAGGGGCCATCTTCATTAGGTCAAATTAAAGTTTTTTTTTTTTTTTTGAGGGGAATCAAATTAAAGTTATTATCTTTTCATAATTACTTGTCAAATTATCGCCGTATCACGGGTGAAGACTTTTTACACCCTTTGGAGTCTGGGTCAACAAATTTCTTGACTTCGTCATAGATTTTAACTTCAAATTATTAAAAACAAAACTAACGGAAAAGGAGATTTTTGTGTGATTAACCTTTTTTTAATAATAATAATAAGATCAAAGAGGAAGAAACGAGCAAACAATATCGAGATGCCTCCTGAGAGAGCTTTCCTCATCTTCGATCAACCATCTGTCAGGCATGTTGGAGATTTATGACAAAAGGTTAGTTTCCCATAAACGTTAAGAATAGAAGAGCGGCAAATAAGGAGACTTACCATGGACTAACTCCATTGAGTGCAGAAGAAGAAGAAGAACAAGCGAGGGGCATCGACGATACAAACGCAGAATATCACCCACCCCCAATCGAGAAGTTTTTGGGAGAGTAGAGAAAGCCGAAGTTGGTTATACCCTAATTAGAAATGTTATATCTGAGTATCTCTGCGTTGTCGTTTTGATCAAGTTTCTTAATGCTTATATGTTTGGCGACTTAGCCAGTCTTGTTTAATGGATGTGTGTAATAGGGATCCTTGGTAGATCCTTGTACCAATTTATTTTTTAATACAATTTAATTTCTCAAAAAAGAACATTTGTTCTACAAAATTCAAGATTATCAATACACCATCCAGATCTCTCTTTACTCTCAAAAATTATTATTATTATTATTATTATTATTATATGTTCTATATTTTTATTAGAGTTATAAG
>JAOSBL010000211.1:6368882-6392254 GCA_027568915.1 Erythroxylum roraimae | reverse complement strand
TACATAAATAGTAACTATACAAGCTCACTTTTTCAATTATAAAGATGTTACCCACACTACATGCATACACAAAAACCTATTTCATGCATTAACCTCCAAATATCATTGAAAAACATGCAACGCAACTTACTACATTCACTACCGATTCCTCATTTAATAATTCTGATTTCCAATCAAAGTTCGGGGTCCAACATGTTTTCTCTCTTAAATTGGCTTTTGTTATAATGGGCTCACCCTCCTACCTTTTACCACTCAAACTCTCTCTTTATGCTCTTTAAAGAACAAACCAAACAAAACCAAGATAATTTAACCTGAAGTGACAAACTCATAAGAATGTAACAAATCGACAGACTTAGAATGATTGATAAGTACGTAGAAAATTTGATAGGAATGACAAACCAACAGGTGTTCACTTGATAAGATAGTGACTATTGTGCTCAAGAGACAAAAGAACTAGTCTGGTTGCATTTGTAACAAGAAACACAGAAAGATAATTTGATCAACCAGTGTTCAAGTTTTAACAAGGCTGACCAAATTCTGATTTACACCTTTCTTTCTTTCTCTTTTTTATTTTTTCCCTACAAATCATAATATAATAACTTGAGTAGGAATCTGCATAATGTTACCCAGAAATTTGAACACAATAATCAGATGTTGGAATGAGCTATAGCACAAATAAACACGTAAGGATATGAAGAGTTACAATCAAACAAAGAACATAAATGGAGAATCTGTCCAGAAAATGAATCTGACCAGAAAATGTAGAACTAACAATGAGAAAACGAAAAGACACAAAAGAACAAGAACATAATCTGCAGAATCTGCCCAAAAAAATGAATCTGAACAGAAAATAAAGAACTAACAATGGGAAAACGAAATGATACAAGAACAGAATCTGCAGAATTGTTTTTTAATAGATAAGAAGAAAAGAATGAATCCAACCTGATTTAGAGGCCAAAGCTCTAATACCAACTTATGCAAACCCCAAAATGACTAGATCTGGACAGCCACAAAGCAAGACAAATTCCACTTCCAAGAAAGCTAAATCAGGTCACAACAAACACAAACAAAGGATAAAAAGAAGGATATGGACGCCACACTCCAGAATAGATGAGAAGAGGGAGTGATAAGTCAGGTTTGAATGCCATAAGATTGAATCAATCTTGATAAGTTTTGCAGTTCAATGAAGAACCCAAAAGAAGTTTCTCTTAATTCTCATATAAAGATGTCAAAACTTGTTTCCGAATACATCAGATGTATATTTATATGCCCCAGATCTACACCTAACAAAAGAAGTGAAAACAAGTCTATTTGGTATGCCAATAGCCTAAAATTTGTAATACCCAGCCTTAGTGGGCTAATAAGCTCATTTAAGACCCAATTAACTCTAATATATGCCCACTAAGTACTTGGACCACATTAATAATACTTGGGTTGTATGTTCCACCTTCAAGGATTCTCTTTTGGCCTACCATAACTCGTGTGGTGTAAATATCTTGAATAAGCCTATTAAGTGCTTCCTTCATCTTCTTAGCCCTTGACTTGGTAATTGGAACATCTGGAATGTGCAAAGGGTCTTTAATAACTATCCGCACATTGGCTCCATGGTTCTCATTAGAAGGTGTGCTCTCTTTAGATGTAATCAAAGAGAGTATGTTCAATGAAGAAATCAGAAGAAAAATGATGGAAGTTGATATTGTGCATGTTTTCATGGTAGAAATTAGGGGAAGGAACAACAATAGGGGTCCTAAAGGGCATGGCAAGTCTAAAAACTGATCAAAGTTTTGACTATTATGAAAAGTCGTAACATATTAAGAGGTTCTGTTATAAGTGGAAATGTGACAAGAAAAGCAAGATCATCAGAATGATAGAGATGATAAGAATACAACTATAACAACTTAAAGCATGGATGATGAGATGTCTTTAGTTTGTGTGATAAATGAATGCTTTCATGTTAGTAATTCAGGTTCTAAGTGGCTGATTGATACGAGAGCTTCTTATCATTGTGTTCCAAAGGTGAAGTACTTCTTAAACCATAAGAGTGGAGACCTTAGGAGCATAAAGATAAGAAATCAAAGTTCCACCATGATTGTCAGTATAGGTGATATTCGAGTTCAGACAAACATCGAATGATTACTGACCTTAAGAAATGTACAACACATCTCTATTTTAAGGCTAAATATATTATCAGCTATGTGTTATATTACGAAGGATTTTATCACACTTTGAAGGATTTGGAGTGGAAACTGTCTAAAGGAGCAATGACTGTTGCTCAAGGATAGTTATGTTACACATTGTACAAGACACACTTAAAGGTGTATAGTGGTGGAGAAGTACATATAGCTGAAAATGAAACTTCTTTAAATTTGTGGCATCAATGATTAGGACACAAAAGCTAGAAGGGATTAAAGTTGTTGACTGAAAAATTCCTTATCCCAGTTAAGAACATACTACAGCTTAATTCTTGTTATCATTGTTTGGCTGGAAAGTAATATAAAGTCTCTTTCAAGAGAAGATCTACAAGGAAATGGGAGATATTAGAGTTGATACATTCAGATATCTGTGATCCTATTGAGGAGGAGTCACTAGGAGGTAACAAATATTTTGTTACATTTATAGATGATGCTTTAAGGAAGACTTGAGTGTACATGTTGAATTCAAAGAGTTAAGCATATGAACTTTTCAGAAGTTTCACGTCATGGTAGAAAGAGAAGTTGAAGTACCTGCAAATAGATAATTTAGGTAAGCATACTTTTAAGGTGCTTAAAGATTACTGTACATCATATGACATTAGACATGAAAAGACAGAACTAGGGACTCAAAAATATAAATATGTTGTTGAGAGGATGAATAGAGCAATTGTATAGAAGGTTTGTTGTATGCTCAAAATATTTATGTTGTCAAAGACATTTTAGGTTGAAGTAGTCTAAATGGTAATCTACTTGCTTAATCTAGCCTCCTCAATTCTATTGGATTTTAAGATTCTCGAAAGAGCATGGACTTGTAAAAATATCACAAATCATCATCTGAGAGTTTTTGTTTGCAATGTATTTAGACACATACCTAATGATTGGAGAGAGAAACTTGACTCAAAGGCCATACCTTGCATCTTTGTTATATATGGCGATGATCAGTTTGACTTTAGACTCTATAACCTAGAGAAGCAAAAGTGGATAGGAGTAAGGACGTGATATTCTAGGGCCATGAGAGAGATGTTGATCTTTTGAGAGGAGATAATTCATCACACAACAACTTTTATATGGCACTGTTAATTCTTCGCTAATTTCTTCAACCGCTGAGCAGCTACAGGTGAAGGAGATGAAGTGTGTGACCAAACACTTGTTAATGACGATCAAATATAGCATGGTAATGATGAGCTACATGAACAACAACTGGATAATACTGAAATGATGTTGTTGAGGATAATGAGTAGGAGAGTAACTAGATTCAACAACTAGTGATATACAACTTTGAAGGTTGACAAGAGAGAAAAGGTCTTCTACAAGGTATCCAACTTCAAAATACTTGTTAGTTATTGTTGAGGGCGAGCTTGAGAATGTGCAAGAGGTTGCACCTTGTAAAGAAAAAGATCTCTGGCTTACAACTATGAAGGAAGAGATAAATTCTCTAAAGAAGAATGATACATATAAACTTGTGTAGCTTCCAAAAGTTAAAAAGGAATTGAAGAATAAGTGAATATTCAAGATAAAGAAAGTTGGTGGCAAGCTGGTAAAGCACAAGGCTAGTGGTGAAAGGGTTCAGTTAAAAAAAGGATATAGATTTTGATGAAGTATTCTCAACAGTGATCAAAATGACCTCAATTGGAGCAATTTTGGGTTTGATTGTCTATTTAGATTTTGAACTTGAACAATAGGATGTTAAAAATAACCTTCTTGAATGGATATTTGAAAGAGGAGATATACATGGAGCAGCTAGGAGGTTTCAAAGCTAAAAGCAAGGAAAATTGGGTCTGCAATTTGAAGAAAAACCTATATAGGTTAAAACGATCTCTAAGGCAGTGGTATCAAAAGTTCGGTTCTTTTATGACGGGTCATGTTTATAAATGAACTTATATCGATGCTTGTTTGTATTTCAAGAAGTTCACAGGTGAGAATTTCATCGTTTTTCTTCTATATAATGATGATATGCTAATTGTGTGTAAAGATGTTAAAAGAATCCAAAAGTTGAAGGAGGATTAGTCTAAATCTTTTGATACAAAAGATTCGGGACCTGTAAAGTATATTTTAGGTATAGAGATAACTTGGGACAAGAAGAGGGGGATATTGCGGTTGTCTTATAAGAAATATATTGAATAGGCGCTAGAAAGGTTCAATATGAAGCATGTCAAGCTAGTTAGCATGCCACTGATACCTCACTTCAAGCTGAGTAAGCGTGCATGTCTCTTAATAGCAAAAGAGAAAGATAGTATGTCCTCTGCTCTATACTGATCTGTAGTGGGGTCTTTGATGTATTCAATGGCTTACACAAGGTCAGATGTTGCACAGGTTGTTGGGATAGTGAGCAAGTTCTTATCGATTCTTAGGAAGGTTCATTGGGAAGCAGTAAAATGGATTCTGAGATACTTAAGAGACACGTCAAAATGGAGTTTGTGTTTTGGTGACGGTGAGTTAACTTTAAAAGGTTTTACAGATGCAGATATAACTGGACATCTTGATGGAAGAAAATTCATTTTAGGTTTTCTGTTTAAATTTGCAAGGGGAGAAATCTCATGACAATCCAAGCTAAAAAAATGTGTGGCTTATTAACGATTGAAGCAGAGTATATAGTTATAGTGGAAGCTTGTAAGGAGATGCTTTAGCTGAAAATGTTACTTCAAGAGTTAGATGTGAAGCAAGAAGACTACAAAGTATTTTATGATAGTCAAACCGCTATTGAATTGAGAAAAAATACAATGTATCATTTCCTACACAAAGAATATAGATGTCAGATATCTTTGGTTAAGGTCTATGATTGAGGAGCAACAATTGATGTTGAAGAAGATTCATACAAACTTAAATGGTGATGATATGTTGACTAAAGTTGTTCCTAAAAGCAAACATAAGCTATGTAGTAAGCTTGCTAGGATGTTTCTCAAGTAGATGTTAGAGAATAATATCTTCCTCATAATTAGGCTGGAGGGGAGATTGTTGAGTGTCTAGTCTTATTTTGACACTTTCGGTGATCATAATTGCCTTTTATAATTTGTAGAGATGATGAACAAATGAAGACAATATCAATGAAGCTCTTTTGTAGGGAGATACGGCCGTATAAGGTGCTACACATCTGTGTCCTTAACTCACACAATTGTGTAAGCAACATGCCCGTGTTGTTTACTTATATAGCCGTGTGGATTGATCATATAAATCTCTGAAACCGTATGATGAATGTGAAGAGTGAAGACATACACAATCATGTATATGTTGGTGTTCATTACATACATAATTGAGTGTGACAACCATGTATCTCTTTGTGATTGTGTACATTTGCGAGTGAGACGGTGGTGACGAGATACGATTACTTACATGGTCGTGTATGTGATCTTGTACAGTATAAAAAAATCTATTTTGTAATATAAAAGAGAAAAATACATAAGTTTTGCATGTGAGTGCGAACATAACATCTAAAAGTGAGGGGGAAAAAAACAGAGAGAAGGTAAGTACTATAACATTGTCATCCTTTTTTGATTATTTTTGCGATTGGTTTAAGAGTTTGTTATTTTTACATCAACTTTGGTTTCAATTCTGAAATTTTGCGTGACAACTTGTTATTATGGTGTGAGAGTTCAAACCTTGTAAATTCTTATTTGAGTTTAGTGAATTTATTTGTCAGATTGGCTTATGATTTTTTCTTTTAAACCGAAGATTTTTCTATGCATTTTTTGATGTTTGTTTCATTATTAATTTTCTTATTCTCATGCTGAGTTGTTATTAAAAGTTAAAGAATATTTTTGTTGTTAATATTTAATTTATCTTTTAGAGAATTGTATTCTTGTCTGAAAAATGCCTTTGGTCCTGCATTATAAAAGTCACCGAGAAACTTTGCGAAACTAACGGCAAATTTCTATTTTTTAAAATTAAATTTGTATGTGGTAGAAATTAGGGTAGCAAGAAGTAACTTCCAACCTTAGTTAATATTTCCAGTTAATCTAAGGGATATTGAAGCGAAGAACGGGTGCATTTATATCATATAGCCCAATAGCTTTGGATGATTATGCATTACAGACGACGTTCTTATGGTGCAAGCAACTGCACACCTAAAATCGATTCAAGAGATCATGGTCGTCGTCTGCTATTTTTAATTAGCCAATTAAAAGAAGTTTGTCTAGTGTAGCGTTGGGAAAACGTAATATCTGGCTAGGCTCGTTGAATCCTGCGATTTCCCCAGAAATCAGGATCAGCCATTGCTGCTTTATGGGACATTTTGAAAGCAAAGCTAAAAATAGACAAATACCTTCATTTCCATGGACATCAATTCATGAGTGCCGGCCATTTTGTATATAGAGGACCACTTGACCGACAAATCAAGAGCCTCTAGCAATGATTCGGTGGCAAATAAATCTGAAATGCTTGGAATAACCATGTCTTTTTTTTTGGATTCGAGAAAACTCCCGTAAGCAGGCCAAGCGGGCACACATTTCTGAGGGTCTAACTGGCGCACCATCCCACAAACGAGCTAAGTGGGCGCACCTCATTATCGAGGGCCTAACTAGTTCTCCACCTACAGGTAAAATCCTGGCTGTCCCATGCTCTTACAAGAGAGACTAGTATGGAATCGAACCTGAAATCTAACTGAAGCCAAGTTCCGTTCTCAACCATCGAGCCACACTCCTTGAGGGCGGAATAACCATGCCATCCACATCAAAGACACCCAAAAACAATATTAATTCAAATCAAGTGAAAATAAAAGAGAAAGATAAATTATATTAGATTTACATAATATTTCAAAAACTGAGATATAAAATTATTAGGTACACTCATAACAATGAAATGCTAATCTCATTTATTACGATAATTTATATAAGGTAAGCGTTTCCACTTTCCAGTATATCTAACGTTTTTTAAAAAACTATTAAGCAACAGAAGAAATATTTCCTTATAACTACTACTTCCTAGTTCCATTATTGAAGAACATCAGATACCGATTGCAATTGTTTTAGTTGTCTATACGTGCAACTACGTGTTCATCTCAAAGGGAGCGAACCATCATATCACAACTCTTCTTTATTGCAATATTTTCTGTCAATATATTTTGGGTAACATCGGATATTTTGGTTTCTTTCGGAAAGTTCAAAACTCTACCATAAATATTTGATATTTTTAAAAACCAAATCGAAAGCTAAACTGATATGTCAAAAAATTTAAGGTCTAAAATATTTGATCCGTATTATATTATCATAAAATGAATAAAATTAAAAAATTTAAAATATGATTAAAAGATAATCTTAAATGAAAATTAATTAATTTGTTTTAATTTATAAAATTTGATTAATTAATTAATTAATAAATTGGTCTCATATTAAAGTAAATATAAAAAAAATTGAACCAAAACCGGTTTTGTTGCTCTCCAACAGTTTATACCATATCCCTTCTTTCTGTCTTAGCTCTACTCGGCCACAATATTTTCTATCCGTGGCTGATTGGTTTGAATGGATAACAAAGAAATAAAAAGAGACAATAATATGCCAATAGGTTAAGAGTTTCGATGGGAATTGTGACATGATTATTATCTGATCCTTACGATATACTCTTGATTAATGTATAAACCCGGATAACTTGTGATTGCGATAGATTTTGTAAGGTTCAAAACAAAACAGAGCTTTCGTATTTAGATGATATAGGCCCATAGCTAGGATTTGAGCAAATCTATGCACACATCTTTCAGAATACTACATGATGCGCAGCTCCATTGGCATAAAAACTGAAAGCAAAATTTCCCCTGTTACGTGATTTAGCCAGTCATTTCTTCACCTTCGTGTCTCATTTATTTTGTGATTAATGTTCAATTAGAAATGCACCAAGAATGGAAGACAAATGTTTAATCGCACATAGCAGGTTAAAATAAAAATTACATTATATGATTATAACTTTCGAATCCTAGCAAAAGATAACGATTGCAAACTTAGGCAGCAGCTATTAGAAGATGCTTAACTCCCTGTCCAATAGCATATAAACATTAGGTATGAGATACAATAATGATACGTCCCTCGAAAGTCAAATGTCAGTATTATGAATGCCCTGCCGACACTTTGGATTCCCTTAACTCGATTACCCACCAAAGTGTAAGCTAAGAGTCCTTTTCGGCAACTTTGATTTTGTGTAGCTCCATTCCATGCATATGTCGGTAATAAAAGTGACAACGCAACGAATTTGTTTCCCTGGTAACTGATGTTTTCTCTTCAAATTAGGTTCTAGCCAATGAAGATCTAATGTGGTACTGCACAATTATGATGATCAGGATTCATGATCGTCTATTTTACTTTAGTTTTACGTTAGTTGATTGTAGGTTCCTTCACATTTATTTTGGGAATACCTTTTTACAATGACAGAATATGACTCTGATTTATAAATATATATTTAAATAGTATGACATTGTTTTAATTAATTTATTTTCATTTAACTGATTCTTTTTTAATCAAGAAAAATGATATGAAATAGGTGTGAAAATACAGTCACTCAACTATTACTTAATCTTCCTAACTTATTAGTATTTAAAAATTTAAGGACTTCATTTCAAAACCCATCCAACTATTAGCTTAAGCCTTTAAATATAAGTTAGGAATTCATTCCAAGAACCATATGTTAATTTCAACATAAAATTATGATAAGCATGCCGAGTTATTAAGGATACTTAATTGCAGAAACATATCTGAATCTATTAGAATACATTTATTGAGTTGTTGCAACTTTTTTGGCTTTTAGCCTTCTAAGAGAGATGTATAAGTTATCCATCTTTTCTAACAATGAGGTAATAGAAAAAAAAAACCCTGATTAGTTCTCTTGTAGACTATAACTACTTATTTATATGTATAGTGCTTATTCCCAATTTCCCGCCATAATTTCGGAATATTACATTAGAGTTTCTATACATATAATACCGATACTTAATTAGCCGTTTTAAGCTTATTAACCTGAAACCTTAATAGATCACTTTTAATTTTAGGTAAAACCTTATAATAGCCTATGACATATATATATATGTAAGTCCATTAAAAAAATTCCAATAATCTCCCACTTGGATGACATATATATGTTATAATAGACCTTATGAGCTTAAAATTGCTATTATTATTAAATTATCTTTAAAAAATTTGATCCATCAATCATATTAATATAGGATCAAAGAAATCTTTGTCACAATTATTATTATTAGACTCATTAGTCGTCACATACATCAATATAATTAATGACATGGATCAAGTATGAATGTGTAGCACAAAAATTTCATGTCGTATGATCTTATCATGTCATTTTTTAACTAGTCCTATCTTATTTCTTAGTGAGATCAATTCAGACGAATTATAGTGTATACACACAGACTCATTTATACTACAGTATTAAATCATAAAAATCTATGACAAATGTCAATAACCATAAGTATCCATACAAAACAAACTCTCACTAAACTAACATATCATCAAATGACATAATACCTATATAACTAGTGTGCTTATAAAAGACCTTAGGTGGTTAACCTTTAGTTAGCGAATCTATAATCATGGATTTTGTCTTAGCATGTTCTATAAACATCTGATTCTTTCTTCAACAACCAAGAACTTAATGTTGATGTGCTTTGACTTTCATGAGCTTTTGTTGTTATTAGAATAAAGCACTGCTAACTGTCACAAAATAATTTAAATGGTCTTTCAATGCCATTTATAATTCGAAGCTTAGTGACAAAGTTTTGTAGCCATATCCTATGATTGCATGTCTCATAACATGCTATAAACTCAGTTGCCATGGTAAAAGAAGCTATAGGTGTCTGTTTAGTACTCTTCTAGGAATATCTCCTTCACTAAGCAAGTAGATATAGCCTGAAGTGGATATACAACTATCTTCGTATATCGTGAACTTAGAGTTAGAATACCTAATGATATCTAAGATATCCTATATGTGAGCATGTAGTCTTTATTCTCCTAAGATGCCATATAACGCTTTTGCTTGCATCCCAATGATTCATTCCTAGGTTGCTCAAATATTTGCCCAACATTTCA
The DNA here is from genome assembly GCA_027568915.1 of Erythroxylum roraimae. Taxonomy (NCBI): domain Eukaryota; kingdom Viridiplantae; phylum Streptophyta; class Magnoliopsida; order Malpighiales; family Erythroxylaceae; genus Erythroxylum; species Erythroxylum roraimae. The sequence goes on along the minus strand of JAOSBL010000211.1, from coordinate 6,382,044 downwards.
ACAATGTATGCAATATTTAAACATATACATACCTGAGCATATATTAAACTTCTTATAGCTGAAACATAAGGAATTTTTTTTTTGCATTTCTTTAGTTTTTAAGTCATTCTTAGGGCATTGATTGAGACTAACTTCGTCTCTTTTAGCAACAGGGGGTGTGACCTAATTTTCCATTATGCATGTAAAATCTCTTTAATACCTTTTTAATATGACTCTTCTGTGATAATCCAATAATACCTTGAGAACGATCTCAGTGTATCTAAATCCTTAATATGGAAAAGGCTTCACTAAGATCTTTCATCTCAAGATTCTTTGATAGAAATGTTTTGGCTTCGAGTAGTAATTCTATTATGTCATTAACATATAAAACCAGAAAATATACTTATTTCTACAGAAATTATGATATATACAACCATTAACCAAATTTATCTTAAAACCAAAAGAGATGACAACTTGATGAAACTTATAATACCATTGATGAGAAGCTTGCTTAAGTCCATAAATGTATTTCTTTAATTGTCAAATCATCTTCCTTGAATCTCTAGAAATAAAGTTTTCAGGATGCTCTATATAAAATTTTTCATCAATTTCACCATTGAGGAACGTTGTCTTCAAAGTGTGTCACAAGTGCCATTATAATCCTAAAAGAATCTTTCAAAGAAGTCGGTGAGGAAGGTTTTTTATAGTCATCCTTTATTTTGAGTAAAGTTCTTTGTGACAAGATGAGCACCTTATCTCTCCATATTGCCATTTGAATCCCTTTTGATCTTAAATATCTGTTTGCAACTATTAGGTTTTACACCTTTAAGAAATGGGACAAGATCCTAAACATCATTGTCTCCTATGAACTTAATTTCTTCGTTCATGACATAAATCCACTTTTGAGAATTAGAACTCTTAATCGCTTCGTGAAAGTTGATTGGATTATCTTTCACTATGCCAATGTCTATATCATGTTCTTGGAGAAACACAAAATAATCATCTAGAGTTGCACTTCTCATCTCTTTAATGGACCTTCTTAATGGTATTTTTCTTAAGGTTGTTGGGTTTGTCATTCAGAAATAATCAATCGATCTTGATTAGGGAGATTTTCAACATTATTTTGTTAATCTGGAGTTGCTTCTTGGACAATGTTAGGAATGATACCTGATTATAGCAATAACAATTGGCCCATTGACTTTAAGTTAGGTTAGGCCAAAATTGTCAACTTTATGGTACTTAACAAGTTCATGGGAACTATTGTTTGAGTCCTGCTTTGCAAACAAGCCAATTATAACTTTTATTTGTGTTCCACTACTCTCTAGCTTTATGATTATAATGTAATAATCTAAGATAGAGCAATGAGAATCATGAACATCTTTCCTTATGTTTCCCTTGATTGCCATTGGTAATAAAAATTCAAAACTTGCTAACCGAATAACTAAATCTAATATGTTCTCTACCATTAAAAGATTTTATAGACCATTAGTGTGTAAAATGTTAATAAATGTTAGTTGTTTGAGGAAGTTAATAAAATAAAAATAAGAAAGAATCAATTTTATTAAAAGAAAGTTTCTCATATGCCCTCCAACAATAAAATGTTGAAGCAATAAAAAAAAAGGAAAGGAAAAATAATCTTCTTTAGAATTTCCAACCAAGTTACGTTGGAAACTTTTATCAAATAAAATTAAATATACAATCCAAAAAATTGTTTTATATATGCTACTAATAAAGAGATCAAATAGCAAAACCAAACAAGATTTAAAAAAAAAAGATACCTAAAAAATTTTAACGGCACAATGAAATCTGACTAAAACTAAGAAGACATTTACAATATCCACAAAAAGAAACCACAAAATAAGACAAAAATCCAGTAAAAGAAAGCATAACCTCTTTCAAATATCTAAACCCAAGTTTCCTTAGTAGACAAAACTCATAATCCAGATTTCACCAAAATCCACCTTTTGTATTATATTAAATCACCAAAAATATCCCTCATCAATATCCCTCATCAAAACCATACAAAAACCCCATCTCAAGTTCCGTACAGGTAATACCAGAACACAACAAGCAAAAGATTACTTTTGCTTTTTGGCAAAACCCCTTATTATGATTTTTGGCTATGGCAAAAATCATAATAAGGGGGAAAATAGAGGCTTTGATCATTGAAAGATTATTGGGTTCAGATTAACAACTGCTTAACCACAAAGAAAAAATTACATTAATTAATAAGAATACAAATTTTAGGCGTGCTTGTGTTGTTTATTACAACGTCGAACATAGTTATGGTGAACTTTTTAGCATGCTTCTTTTTTTTATATGGACAATAATATCACACCAAACATGGATGATATATTTATTAGGTCTAATCTTATGCATCAGTACTTGATGTCAGAGATTCTTTCATAAAGTGTTATTAGAATTCTTTGTAATTAAGTAGAGTAATTAATATGTTCATAAATTGATATCTTTTTTGAAAGTATAAATTTATAAATCGATTTTTCTATGTTCCATTTGTTGTAGACATCTTATCAATAAGATTCCCAATTTATATGATCCATGTATGTTAAGTTGGAATGATGTATTGAAGTATACATGAATTCATTTAATAATGTAACTAACTTTTAACTTTAAATCATTATCATTTGAAAAGGTTCATTCTTTATTTATGCATAATGGTCGAGTGAGGTTGAGAAGACCACTTAGTATTATATTTCATTCTTATAATACTGCATTTACTAAGATGAAATTCAGTTGACAAACCCCCATCCATTCTTTCTCGCTCTCTTTAACCCTTCATTTATGGCACTCTTAAGGCCCACACTCATTACGGCCTATTAATTACAAATTATTTTACAACATATAAATTTTTCATTTGAGCAAAATAGGTCTAAAAAGAGTTTTTTTTTTTAGATTTAAAGAAGTTTATTTAGGGACTAAACGTCAACCTCAATTTGGTTTAAACAAAAAAAAAGCTTAATTCATCATCATACATACGAAACCTTCTTTTTAGGAGGTAAAACAATAATGGAAGCAGACATTTCAAAATGAAATTGTTCTAGCTAAATGTCAAATTTTATATTTTCTAATTGAAATTCAACAAGAGAAGGTTTTAAATTGACGAATTTAGCTTGGCCTTGCTACCATCAACGTTATATTCCCATCTAAGTAAGAAATGCATTTCATTCATTCTCCCTAAGTCTCATTTTTTCTTTATTTCTTGCTTTGAATTTTCAATTTTCTCATTAGTTTTTTCAATTTGAAGCCTGGGTAAAAATTTAAATTTTGATTATGTGTATAATGGCCTTTTCAATTTGGGTTGAAATTTTTATTTTCAAATTGAAACTCATATTAAATTTTAGGTATAATTTATCTTTCTTTTGCTTTCTATTTCAATTTCATTTGTAGCTTATTCGGATAAATTGAAAAATTTTAATTTGATTATATATGATATTTATCAATTGTTATTCTAAGTATAATTTCAATTCGAATTGAAGTTGGTTTGGATAATTTTTCTCTCTCTTATTTTGCATATATCATAGTTTATAATTTTTAACCCTTATTTTCTTCTCAATTGCAATTTATCTCTCTTTCATTTATTAAGTTATAATTAGCATTTTCTGGTTAATGGCCTCGAATGATTTATATGTATAAATTTAATTTTGTAAAATTTTTATGAAATCTAGTTTTAGTATTTCTAGAATGTGGATATTGTTGTTAATCTCGATTCTTTTCGATGAAAGTGGATCACTGCTAGTTTTCGATGTTTTAGAATTACTTAAAAAATCAAAAATGAATTATGAGTATGATAGTTTTTATTTTAAAAAAAGTTTACACTTTTTCTATTTTTAATATTGAATATTAAATTTAGCTCTTTGTTCTTTCTTTTTCGCAGGTGTATAATGCCGTTAATATATCTTTGTATTATTGTTGTTCTATTGCACCTATCTACTTCTTCTAATTCCATACTGTGAGTTTTTGTTATACAGTTCAATTATATTATAATTATTTTATATGATGTTGCCTAAAAAGTATTTGTTTAGAAAGGAAAAAAAAGAAATCGAGTAGAATAGTTAATATCTTAAAAAAGAATTATCAATAAGTTTGTTAGAAAGTGACCCTTCTATTGAGAATTATGAGAAATTATGTGAAAATAATTTTGCACAATACAATTAAATTTAAGTGATGAGATTTATATTCATGAGAATGTTAATAATTTGGGTAAGTATAAACATCAAATAAATCTAAGTTAGAGAATTTAAGGGTAGATGAGAAACCAGTATTCTTGTTGTCTTTATGTTCCAAAAGGTACCCACGTCTTTAGATCTCTACTTTTGGACATGAGTTGTGTTTGATGTCTTGTTATGTCTTTTATATTTTTCCTCGTATTAATCTAAGCAACATAATTAGATTTTTTTTCTTCTAGTATTAAAAAAAAAGCTTATTTCGAAATGGATATCACTATTGCTATGTGAGCTCCTCGTGACACTGTCCTACATAAAATGAAAAATTAATTAAAAAAATCACATCAATTCTGAGATGATATTTAACTAAAAGAATGTTAACAAAGTTTCATCAGTTGGGGACTTAATTAAGATGATTTGAAAACATTAGTATTCCTTTTGCATGCTTCCAAATTTTAGAACCTAAATTAAAATTTAGTACTAATATTAAGGATAAAAATGTACATTGAACCTTTTTTATTTGTTAAACGTTTACTTTCTTAAATACTAACTCATTTTCTTTTTTTGTTTCAATTACACAGCTAAGAGAAACAAAAACAAAATTAAAGAAATAGAATAATGTTAGGTACTGTTTTAATTCTATAAAATTTGTTATTGTTAAAAATAATAATTTTTATTCTTTTTGGGTTTTAGAAGAAAAATAATTATTAGCTTTATTTTAGACAAAATTGACGTCGTATTTGAAACATTTAAATGTTTTCCATTAAAATTAATGTTTATTTTTAAATAGACATGAATAAAACTATGCTCACCTTGTGGTTTCAAGTTTAAATATAATTAACTGATAATATGTTTTATTTAATAAAAAGAAATTTTAATGTGAGTATTATGTCAATGTTAGAACCGTTATTCATCGACGGGATAACTTAACGTTTAAATACAAATTTATCCAAAGATAATTTTTAGTCTTATTTTCTTTCACGGCTGAGAAATTATTTTGTGTAATTATTATAAAAGAAATTTAAATTTTCTTTTAACAAAATACATTTATGTTCCTCGATAATAGTTAACTCCTCAATGGTAAGGGTCAGGGTTAAACTTGTGTCGTCCAATATTAGATCATCCGATCGAATTGACAGAAACTTGAAAGAGATCGATGCAGCTCCGCTATTCTTAGAATTGGCTTTGAACATGTAAAAACTAGGGGGAAACTACTCATGTAAAATGATTACTTTTTTTTTTTCAATTTTGATGTGTTTGTAACTGAAGTGGTGTAAATGCATTGGGCACCAACCAAGATGATGCGTCGCTGAGTCCACTTTTCACCTTTTTGTATACAGCAGTTGGTGCAGACCAAAAGCAATTGGGTTGTCTTTCTTTAAACTTTGGCTGGTGACAGACATAGAAGAAATATTAAAGGAAAAGGACGTCGTTTTAATTGGGGTTTTACACCAAGGATATCGTACACAAGCAGAACTAGGGGTTGAAGAACTACGCGGGTAACTATGATCAATATCAATATGAAAGAGAATCAGATGAAGCAATACAAGTGGCAGTAGGAGCAGATTGCTTCAATCAAGGAATATATATTGCTCGTTTTAGGCATGACTCAGCAAAATTGGCAAGGAGAAAACACTTGCAAAAATGGAAAGAGGTGGGCAGTAATTGGATGAGTTTCAACTAATGTAGAAACAAAGCAAAAACTCATCTAGATAAAAGCAAGTTCATCTAAATTATAAAAGAGGAAATTGTAACAGTGAAGCAAACAATACCAGAAAAACAAAAACAAGCACAATCTGGAATTATTAAAGAAAGAAAGAAAAACAAAGAATCTAAACCTTGTCAATGAACTAAAAGACCATATGATAATGGTAAATCAGTCTCTTAGTGAGTATTTCTTGCCAGTGAAGGGCTGAAACACTTTGTTCTTGGAGGTTTCTGCGACCACCACTTTCGCACCTGTCTTAACCGCATGATCAGCTGTTTTGTACAATGGCTGTGGCTTCACCACATCTGATAATGGTAAATCAGTCTCTCGTTTCGCAGGTTGTGGAGGTTCTGGGAACTGTCGTTCGCAGTCAAGGGAAGCAACAAAATCCACCTCGACATCTGCATCAGTGATGCAAACAGCGGAGTTCGGTTTAGTCTCAACAACGTTAAAGTAATAGTCCTTGCTGATATAGTTGACCACGATGGTATCTCCTTTAGTAAGGCAGAAATAACTTCTCAAACTTCTTTCTAGAATTGCTCTTACGTTGGACACGCGAAAAAACTCCGAAGAGTGTGGCTGTAAACACACATATGTTCCTTTCGCAAGAGTAATTCTCTTTACATCCACGAAATCACCATTGTCCAATTGCAGATTCTCCATCATCCACTTGGGCAAATACACTGAACCCTCCTCAGCAGTGAACTCGCTCACTCCACAATGTGACAGACGCTTCGAGGGTCGGTTTTCAATCTTAAAGAGCATCGGATATTCATCAACTTCGAGGTCTAAGAGAAGGGCAAGTGCTGATCTTGGCATTATGATTTGGTTTCCATGTTCAAGATGGGACTTTCCAATCCAAGAGAGGGGATGGCAGCGATAGAGACGCTCGAAAACACCATAGCGGTCAGGAGAAGATACAGAGGTTGTTGGTGGCGGATATTCATCTAGACACTCGACGTCTTCACCACTGTAGCAGGAATATAGACTTTCATATTCAGAGTCGCTAAGCTCAATATCAGAATCATGAGACTCGTTACTGCTACCGACGTCCATGATATGTTGATAATTTATGATTTGGATGGTATCTATAATTTTTCTTCTGCTGTCTTTTGATACCTTAATGTGTGAGGGTGAATATTTATATGTGTTTATATAGTATTTGAGGTGATTCCTAATCCAAGTAGGAGCCAATATAAGAAGGTTGAGAACGATTCGAAAATTTATGAGATTTGAGCATATCCATTGATAATTTTAGTCCAAATGGAAAGAGATGTCTTAGTTCGGAACGAGTTGGGATCACCTCTTTCTATTTGGGTTAAAATTATGAATGGATATGCACAAATCTCATAAACCCATCAATCAATCTTAAAAGAGTTTTGTTTCCTTATTAAATTTTAATGCAAAACTATTTTAGAATACTAATTATGAATCGATAATTAAAAAAAAAAAGAAAAATTAAAATTTGTAATTAGAAAATAATGATATGTTAATGATAATTCAAATTCAACCCAAAACTATATTACAAAAGAATGATATATCAAGTACTAACCTTTTTGCAGAGATCTTTTATGACTTCTTCGACGTAACAGCTTGCTGTTAACTGCTGCAAGCAATCCGAATAATACTAGTAATCAAAAAATTGTTTTCATTTCCTTTAGAAAAAAGTTCGGTTTCGGATTTATCATATATAATACAATATCCAGTCATTTAAATAATCGAAACTTCTTAAGACAATTGGATCAAAATTATTTCCGAGCTAGTAATAATTATAAAACTACATATACTATGCACTCCCATAATTGTTAATACTTTTATCAAATTCAACAAGTGAACAACTGATATAAAAAACAAAATCCAAGTGAAGAGGAAATTTGTAGAACGGAGTTATTTATTTCCTTTATCTCTTCTTATAAATCTAGATTTGTCTAGTATACGTAAATCTACTTGTTTGAAGCAATCAAAGCGCATCTTTTCCTCTTACAAGAGTACGGTATTGCTATTAATAATGAAATAAAAATTGATACATAATAATATTAAGTATTAACTCACAAAAAGGAAAGAAAATGTCTTGAACATAAAGGTAAAATTATAATTTTATCGATAAAATAGATACATATCGATCCCATCAATTCAACACTATACAGAATAACAAACAAGAAGATAATATTAGTAATAACATTTTGCAAAGTTTTTAAGATTTAAATTTAGAGTTAATGTTATTAATACTCCATATAATCTTATTAATATCTTCCAATAAATTTTAGATTAAATTTTGCTAGCGCTAGTGGTTCTAAATTTCTAATTGTATCTGCATCAAAAAGTATAAAATATTTAGCATCGAATGATCCAATGAAAAGAAAACCCATCCTGGGGGGCTATTGCCTTGGATTTACTTTGTCTTAATACAGTAAATTAGATATCTTTGTTGACTTTGTCAATGGTACGACCTCTTACAGGAGCATTATAACAAGATTGATGTTACTATTGTTTATATCCTATTCATATTGGTGTATATTGGTGTATGTGTTGGTTTGTCTTACAGCCAATCGCTTTGGGTGTAGTTTGATGACAAATTATTTAAAGATATTCTTTATCTTGTACATGTTTAGATGTATATGATAAAGTTCATGTAATGATTATATATTGCAAATAAAATTATAATGAGATTATAATTAAGAAATTTATATTGCATTTATATATTATTCCTAAATGTTCTTAGTCATTGTTCTATTAAGATTGGACATTAATAGAACGTAAAAAGGTTATTACACGTTTTGTTTTTCCTTATAAAGGAAGTATCGATCTCATAGGCTAAAGTTTAGAGATGCTTAAACAAACGTGTGAGTGCTTGTTAGAGAACAAGTTCAATGAACAGATCTAACATGAAAAATCCATTTGAAACATTACTTGTATGTCTATGGAATTCTCATACTAATGATTGTATAAGTGATCCTTTGACTTGAGGTCACCAAAGTTATCTTGTATAAGGATTGCTATGTTTTGATACTACTTATGATCTATTTAATCATAGGTCATTTAATCGGTAGTCATTGGATGTAGCATGAACTATATGGAGCTAGCTGAGTAATCAAGATAGAATTCATTGCCCCAAAAGTAATTAGAGAGAATACTCTGCTGTTCTCAATTAGCATGGATTCGAGAAATCCTTGACCAAGGTGGGATGAAGCTTTATAAATAGTTTACAAATGTTATTAATTGAATCGATAGCTAATGGTGAAGAACTAATATGATTGGACTCAAAATAGAGTAGAGATTAATTCCATGTTCTAAGTTTAATCGGAACATTGTATGATGAACGGAATGAATTATATGCAAAAAATTATATATGAAAAGGTTAGTCAAAACTACTTTGACATTCCTAAATATTTGGGTGGTCATGACGCGTTGCTAGACGTCAATCTTGATCTATGATTATAAATTATTTAATTGGACAATTAAAGATAAGTTAAAAGAAGTTTAAATCTATCTAATTATAATTATAATTATGAAGTATAATTATAATTTGTAATTATTGCCAACATATTTGGAAACCTAATAGGCCTTACATATAGAATGGGTTAAAAAGAGCAAAGTTAATTTAATCAAGTTGGACTTGATTGTAAAGTTTGAAAAACTTTATGATTAAATATGAGATATTTAATAAATAAGGATCAATATAAGATATTGAATCTTATTTGGACATAATTGGTGTTTAATTAGAATTAGAATTTAATTTCAATTAAATTACTAAAACATCTAAAGCTTATTATAAATAGGCTTAAGCTCTATGAAGTTAACACTTCTTGCTTAACCCTCTCTGTAAGAGTTACAGAGTTCTCTTAACTCATTCTGTGGATACCGTTAGAGACTAGACATTTGTGCTGCTACGGTGGTTGAAACGGATCGGTTTCGGAAACAATTTGAGGGATACGACAAGATAAAAATCAAGCTTCGAAATAAGGTACGAATTAAGTTTTCGCTTTATTATGACTTGTGTTAATCATTTTATAAAATTAAAGTGATCTTGATTTTCAGGAAATCAAAATACGAAAAAGTTTCATGATTGTGTCGCTGCAGTCAGGATCAGATCCCAACCCAATTTCCTAATAGTATGTTCTACAATCAATCGATTTTTGTGACATAATTAATTAAAGGTACTATTTATATTTTTTTTGTTAATAATATTTACTATTTTATACTAAAGGTAAAATCTTTGAAATAATTATTGTGAAACTAAGTTATGGTAAGATTATAATTATAACATTCAAATGTATTTATGTATTATTTATAAATTTTATTCCCAATTGTAGGTTCATTGAGACAATATATTAATGAAACGATAAAACTGGTGCACGCTATATTCCTTTTTTATAAAACAATAATTAACTAAAAATTAAAGTATACAGATACTTAAACAGATGTGTGAGCAATTATTAGGGATTAAGTTCACTAAACTAGTTTGATTATAAAAATTTAAAACATTGTGGGCGCTTATTAGAAAACAAGTTCATTGAATTGATCTCATATGAGAATTTTATTTGGAATATTATTTATATGTTTATGAAAATTATCATTGTGGTGATTGTATAAGTAATCATTTGAATTGAGATCTCAAAAATATTTTATATAAGAATTATTTTGTTTTGATACTACTTACGACATATTGTAGTTAAGAATATCTCAATCGATAGTCATTTAATGTATTATGAACTATGTGGAGGTAATTGAGTGATCAATATATGATTCATCATCTAAAGTAATTAGGGATAATGTTTTGATATTCTCGATTAATATTCATTCACGAAAATCCTTAGACAAGATGAAATGACACGTTGTAAAATAGTTTACAAATATCAGCAATAGATTGAATTGTTAGTGGTGGAGAATTAATATGATTGGAACCAAATAAAGTAGACATTATTTTTATACTTTATGTCTAATCAGAACATTGTATGATAAATGGATTGAAATTAGATTTATATTTTAATTAAATTATTTAAATCTCCAAAGCATATTATAAATAGGCTTAGGCTTTAAGGGAGCTAGCACTTCTTGTCTAACCCTCTCTATAAAAGTTGTCGAGTTCTCTAAGATCATTCTAATAATAAAAAAGGATCAAGCTTCATAATAAGGTTTAAATTATAATTTAATTTTTATTATGTTTTAAATATTAATTATGTTATATAATTTTAAGTGATCTTGGTTTTTGAAAAATTAAATAAAAAAAAGTTTCATATACATTCTACTATGCGCAGGATTGGATCTTACCCCAATTTTCCAACAGTGTTATTAGAGCTAACTCTAATTCTATAATTTAATTACATGGTTGATTGTTATTGATGATAATGGTGGAATCAAAATTGAAAAAAGATTACATATTCTAAGTTTTAAAATCATATTAGATCGAGTTTATAAATAATTTGCTAAAACCCTATATTTAAATTTAGAATTAATTAAGCAAAATTTGTAAACCCTAAATTATTGAAATTGAAGAGTTTAGATTAATGTCCTAATACAAATCCTAACTCTTTCCTCAAATCACTAGAAATGTTTAGATCTGAAAAATTTTAGGTTTGGGTTTATGAAACAATAAAAGGGTCATTTTAACCCCAAGGTTTACATCATCTGATAAATTTAACCCTAACAGTTTAAAGAGAACAAATTAGACCCTAACGTTGGGAAAAAGTTTAAATATAACCATAAAATAATAGAGAAATTGACGACAATATGATGTCGTTAATTTTCTGTAAGGTTATGTTATTTTATTGCAAAGGCAGGTCCCATACTATTTCATCAAATCCACTCGGCAATGTGGGACCCACTTTCTTAAAAAATATTTTTACCTATGGGACCCACTATAATTAAACCTAACAAATTAATTTAACTTAAACAAATAACTTATTAACTTAACTGATAACTAAACTAATTAATTAACCTAACAAAACAAATTCTCTCCATCTGGAATCCCTAACTCATTCACTGTCTTAATTTTAACTGTTTGGAATCCCTCATTCGTCAGTTGTCTTTACGCATGGAATCCCTCAGTCACCTTCATTTGTCGATTTGTCTTTGTGCGTGGAATCCCTAAGTTGCCCTCTTTCGCTCATCACTACCGTATCCCTCATTCGCCTCCCTTCATCACCGCCATCCATCATTGCCGCGATAACTGGTGGTAACAAAAATTGCTTTGCTTCTTTTTGCATAGGCTTTGAAAGGAGTCATGAAATGGATGAATGAAATGTATGCTTCATTCTCAACCACTATCACTTGCTCCTAATTCAAATTCTTCATTACAATTTTTAAGAATTTAATTTCTTAATTCTGACTTGGGGAAAAATTGTTAGTTGTCAGATATTTGGATGTATCTTAACGGTACATCAAGTTAATAATGTTTGGTCATTAGGAAAGGTGTCACGACCCGATACCACATCTGGCCCATGACAACCGCCGCATACTCGGGCTAAGGATACTCGCAGTATCCTTAACCCGACTATGCAAGGCTTACTGAATATCTTATTTTTTTTAATTTTTTTTGAAAATTTGGGCAGTATAACGGCTGTATTTTAAAAATTCCAAAAACCTGCAAACAATTTTAAACACACTTCTATATTCACATCCAACCACAACTTCAGGACTCTCTAGTCCACTCAAGACAATCTCTACTCCAGGCAGTCTCAACTCAAAGCAATCCCAACAACAGTATCAAAAGCTCATACATAAAATCTGTTACATAACACAAGGCAATCAAAAGTTAACTCACAAAATCATAAAGCATGTCTACATAAATACAGTTCACGAGCCACTAAATAATAAAAATACAAATAGGAGACTACCCACGTGCAGGAACACCCCGAAAATATCACAAAACCGCACGGTCCTCACAGAGCTTCAAGCTTACTAAATTACCCTGCATGGTTGGAAAGCGAAGGGGGTGAGTACACTTGGTACTCCGTGAGCAGGAGAAGCATATATCACAAATAGAAGTGATTCATTCCAAGACAGTGTAGATAACCTATGAAGGAAAAATATATCACATAGATAACACATAGGCCCAGCCTATGACTCAAAGTATACTGGTTAGGGACCATAGGCCTAGCCTATTAACTCACTCATCAAGTGAACATAGGTCCAAATTCCAGTACACAAAAGCATAAAGTCAAGAGGAATTTACCAATTTGCCCTTAGTTATGTGAAATTACCATTATACCCTCCAAACTTTTCCTAAATTTGCAATTAAGTCCAAAATTTGGGAATGACCAAAAATTTTATTTTCATTTTGGTCCTTGGA
>JAOSBL010000211.1:6328481-6338822 GCA_027568915.1 Erythroxylum roraimae | reverse complement strand
ATTGGGTGAGCCATCGATGATGGTCACTCATTGAGTTTGCAAAACTCACCCAAAATTTGCAAATATTTTTCAGGACTCAGAAGAATACCCCGTTAGGCCAACAGGAGTATACCTTCCGCATTCAAGTGAAGGATAGAGGTCGGGATCAGTTCGCGTCTGCATTGCATTTCTCTACTTTGTAATGAATATTATATTCCGCAACTTTTTATATAAATTTGTATTGCGAAATGACTCAAGTATTTTGTATTTGTGAAAGGGCCCGAATGGCCATTGAAAATTGTGTTAATTGAAAATATTTATGAATGAATGTGGGCCCAATTGGAGTATCGATTTCCGCAAAGTATGTTATTGATTTCAAAAAGAAAAAAATATACCAACTTTTGAATAATTGAGTGCTCTAGCATGCCACCTTCGCGGGGCACGGACTCCGATATCACTGTCGATGTCGGGTTCGGGTCTTGCGGGAGTGGGGTGCTTTCAATAGTACTGAAGCCATCCTATACTTTTTTAGCATGGGTAAGCTACTCAAACAAACTAATGCCACTTTGCTCAATCTTGTTTCTAAGATAGAAAATTCTACATGTGCAGTAGACTACAGATCTATTCCTTGTTATTCTACTTTGTATAAATGTATCTGTAAACTCCTCTATAAGATATTAAAACTTATTTTTCCTTACATAGTATCAGAAAATCAAAGTGCCTTTGTAGAAAGGAGGTCAATCCTCCACAATAAAATAATAACTCAGGAGCTCATCAGAATGTATAGAAGGAAAATAAATTTCCCCCAATGCCAATTGAAAATTGACATGAGAAAGGCGTACAGTACAGTTGAATAGGACTTTATTGAGGAGGTGTTGAATGGATTGAAGTTTCTTGCAAAGTTTGAAGAGTAGCTCATGACTTGCATTACAACTAATTCCAACTCTTTGTTTATTAATAGAGAGATCAATGTTTACTTTTTAGACAAAAGAGGGTTAACAAAGAGATTCGATGTCCCTATTAGTATTTGTTCTTGTAATGGAATATCTCACTAGGGAATTAAGACTTGTTGCTCAAAGTTAAGGCTTTAAATTTCATCCTATTTGTAACGAATCTTAGCTCACTAATTTTTGCTTCACAGATGATTTAATATTTTCTACAAGGTTGATGAACCTTTTTTACAAGCTCTAATGTGAGGATTTAATAGTTTTTTAATTAACAACTGGCTTACAAGACATTCATGCTAAATCTCATATATATTTAGGGTGTGAAGGAAGAGGGTTTTTTTTTTGCAATTAACAGGAATATATGTTGATTTTTTTCTCGATGAAGTATTTTGGAGTGCTTGTATCTCCTACTAAATGGAGCATTTGTGATTATTAGAGCTTGATAGAAAAAAATTACAAAACATAAATTCTTAGGCTACCAAAAATCTCTCATATGGAGTTCGAGCGCAACTTATTAATTTAGTGCTTTTCCCCTTACAAGTTTATTGGTCCTCCATCTTCTTGCTTCCACAAGGCATTGTTAAATATGTGGAGATACTGTGTTGAAAGTTTATATGGGGAAATATAGTAAAACTATACATCTAGTTAAATGGGAACAAGTTTGCATAAAAAAGAATAAAGGAGGATTGGATTTAAAAGATTGTAAGATGTGGAATATAGTAGCAATAGGGAAACAAGTTTAGGATGTAGTTTCTAAAACAGAAAAGCTATGGGTCAAGTGGATTAGTGTAGTCTACTTAGAAGGGGTTGACTTCTAGTCCTACACTCCTGGATTAAATATAAATTAACATCGGAAGAAAATTCACTCGACAAAGAGAAAGCTCATACCAAGTTTTGTACGTAATTGAGAAATATACAGGAGCATCTGATAATATTTATACAATTAAAACATGTTATAACTGCTTGAGAGGAGAACAACTTGATTTCATGCAATCAAGGTACACTTGGAGCTGATTTAATATATCTAAATATTCATTTATTTTATGATTTGTTATCCTCATAAGACTTCTAACAAAAGACAAACTTTTGCACATAAGTATTAATGTAGCTGACCATTTGTGAGTATTATGTGTTGAAAGCATTAATCACCTATTTGTCAATTACTCTTGGTCCCAAAATCTACTGAATCTGGTGTGTGACTAGATCAGAATAATTTATTTTTTCAGTTATGAACTCATTGACTTGCTTATGCGTTTAGAAAATAGAGAGTTAGACAATATATTGTATTTATTGTAATTACATATGGACTGAGAGAAATTACATGATATTTGGAGATAAACATCAAACGGTGATTACGGCCTTTAACTCACTAAAAAAGAATATAACCATTAAGATGACATATTATTGTCCTAGAAATGTTCCTTTTAACAATTTCATAGTCAATCAAATCTTTCTTAATTGATATATATTTTATTTTTGTGATGTGAAGTATTAAATAGGAAGAGAGGCAATCTTATTGTTTCTCGTAACT
This sequence comes from Erythroxylum roraimae, assembly GCA_027568915.1. Taxonomy (NCBI): domain Eukaryota; kingdom Viridiplantae; phylum Streptophyta; class Magnoliopsida; order Malpighiales; family Erythroxylaceae; genus Erythroxylum; species Erythroxylum roraimae. Next base: position 6,336,365 of record JAOSBL010000211.1, on the reverse strand, counting down.
TTTTGTAAAGATACCTTTCTTTTGTAAATAGTTTATAAGAATTCTCACGTTTTACCAAAAAAATAAAAAAGAAGATAAAGTTCCAATGTTAAAACGAAAAACTCAGTAGGACTCCGTTCTTCTGGAAGACCTCCTACAACCCTCGTCATGTTGGGTCCCTACTACGTTACGCTGTGGTGCGAAATTTCATCCTTACACGTACGAACAAGTTAATTTTAAAAAAATCACATCAGAAAGGTTGGTATTGTCAAAAAAAAAAAAAAAGAACACACACATCAGAAGGCCAAAATGGAATTATATTGGTTTTCTACTTGATCTCCATGCACTCAACGGGAAATCATTGTCTCTATATTAACTTGTAATTATCCACCTTGTACAATTTACATAGACAATACAAAATTTTAATTTTGAGTGAAATAATGTACTTGTCAGAGGAATAAAAAAAGGTTAAAAAAAATTAGGCGAGTTATTGATTTCCCAAAATCAATTTGAATTTTGTTTTTCTTTTCACCTATTTTGATTGCTGTCAAGTTCTCAGAACACGACTCATAAATAGATAAAAAGAACTTTTGATTGAAAATATGAATAATAAAGATGTTTATGTTTTTAGGTTTTGCCATACTTGTAATCCATACTCTCGTCTCTTTAAACAAAATGCAACTAATAAACATTCGGCATCAAGTTGATTTTTCTAAAACCAGTACTACAAATTATGTGGTACACCGTTACATCTTAAAGTTACTTAAACAATTTGAGGTTATTAATTAAGAGAATAGATCTTCCGTTTCGGTTAACCAATTCTTTCTTTATTTAATTAAATTTTATTAATATATTTATATGAGGTCTACATAAATGTGTGGAGAAAATTAAGTTGCATAGGATTAGAACACCTTAATAGAAGCAGGGTGTTCCAACTTATGAATAAGAGCAAATCATCTATTTCGATTAACCAGTTTCTACTTTATTTTATTAAATTTTATCCACATATTTATATAAAATTTATTTTTATTCACTGAAATTAAGTGAAATAAGGTTAAATTCCGTAATAGTATCAGACTGCTACATCCTATTACGTAATATTGGATCGTAACAACCCGTAGGGTGCTCAAACCTATCGACCAAGCATTTTGCCAAATCTCCTGCCAGACTGAAGTGGACAATTGACAGAAAATCAATGTTTTTTGACATGTATAACTGCGCTGAAGTGACTTGTGGAAGTAGCTAGGTTATATACATCTCTGCCAAAGTGACGTCGACTCCGTCTTATAATTTTGAGCTGGAATCTACTTACTAGACCACTAAGATCCCCGCAGTGTATGAACTAGGGGCGATTGTACATTTCTTCACGTGATATTGAAGTTATCATCATTTCGTCTTAATTTTTCCAAATTTCTTCCCAAGAAATTAAATATGTATATCAAAAAATAAATAGAAACATAGAATATCCCTTCACATTAAAGTACAGGCAATTTAGATCGTTGACAAACTTTTTAGTATTATAGCTAATGTCTTTGTTTGAAGTAAATCAGAAACCCCAATGCCTTGGACACTGAAACTCAAAAACTCATCTTGATGTAATTTCATGATTCAACTGAATACTTGGGAATCCTAAATCTGCCGTAAGCGTCATAAATCGATAATGGTGGCTTAGAATGAATCGATTTTTGGAACCTTGCTTGTTGTTTCTATGCTTCGAGCGGCAACAGAAAGCTTAGCTTTGATATATTTTATGCACTTCACTTTCTTTCCTCTCTTTTTTTTCGATATAGTTGCATAATGAAGTGTGGAAGTTTTGATGGAGTTGGCTAGATAAAACCAATAACAGTAACTTCCATTGAGTCCGCCTCAAGGAAATCGTAGTATTGAAGGCATATCCTTCACATATTCTTCTATGATCTTCTCAATCAACTTTAGTTTACTATAATTTTACATACAATCACCGGCGTTGGCCCACCACGCGCGGACTTAGTTATGCTGACTATAAGTTGCTAACAAAGTGCAACAGATTATAAGACATATAGAACTGATCATTAGAAGTTGAAGCACATTAAGTTAGAGCAAGATGGTATCTCATGATCATGAAAATGGAAGTGAGGAGATGAAAGAACCAAGAGTGGTTGTGAAGGATGAGGACGAGAAGGATATTATCGTGGAAAAGAAGCAGCAGACTTTACCATTTCACAAGCTATTAAGCTACGCTGATGCAATGGATTGGACACTAATGGCATTAGGGACTTTAGGTTCTATTGTCCATGGCATGGCTCAACCTGTGGGATATATGTTGCTAGGCAAAGCCCTCAATGCATTTGGCAACAACATTAACGATAGTCAAGCCATGTCGAAAGCTATCTTCCGGGTTAGTCAGTCATATGTTGTTTGTGATCTTCACGTGTGATGTTTCCGTGCTTGCCTGTTTGTTCTGTTTATAACATTATCGATGTTAGTAATACTGAAACTTATCATTTGAATGTTAAAGCCATACATTAGTTTTTAACTATTTGCTTTGTCTAGGTTGTTCCATATGTGTGGTACATGGCTGCTGCAACCTTTCCAGCTGGAATACTGGGTACTTCTCATTTCCTCAAAGAGTTTCAGTTCTTCGGTTAGTGTATATGAAATTCTTTTGGCTGCAGAGATTGGATGCTGGATGTATACAAGCGAAAGACAGTTATCACGTTTAAGATTAACATTCCTGAAAGCAGTGCTTAACCAGGAGATTGGAGCATTCGATACGGATTTAACTAATGGAAAAATAATTACCGCTGTTACTAGCCACATGAGCGTTATACAAGACGCAATAGGAGAAAAGGTACATGTGTGATTATTATATATGGGTATACTCACAGTCCCAGGCAGCATTTCGTAGCCAGCTATAGATCTGACTCTCTCCATATAACTAACTATATGGATGCAGTCATGACTTGGGTCTTAATTAATTTCTAACCTAAATATCAATTCCATTATCAGTTGGGACATTTTCTGTCAAGCTTGGCGACATTCTTTTCCGGAGTCTTCATTGCCGGGATAAGTAGCTGGGAAGTGGCTTTGCTAAGCTTGTTTGTTGTTCCCATAATTCTCGTTATTGGAGCTACATACACAAAGAAAATGAACATCATCTCCGCAAAGAAAACGGTTTATCTTTCCCAAGCGGCATCGATGGTTGAACAGGTATAACCAACATCACAAACATAGATTTATTCTTAATATCTTGATGGCTTTTGTTTTTAATCAATATATGTAACTATATATGACATGCAGAACATATCCCAAATCAGGACAGTGTTTGCTTTTGTGGGGGAGAGTAGTGCAGTCAAATGCTTTTCAGAATGCATGGCCAAATTTGTTTCTTTAGGCAAATTAGAAGCCTTGATAAAGGGAATTGGAACAGGGATGTTTCAGTCTGTGACTTTCTGTTCTTGGGCACTCATCATATACGTTGGAGCAGTTGTAGTCACTGCTAGGAGGTCAACAGGTGGAGATGTCATAGCTGCTGTCATGTCCATACTCTTCGGAGCTATGTAAGTGCGTTAGTGTGTATTGACATAAGATAAATCATATGTAGATACCTGTGTTGATCAAGCAAAATTTGTTATGTCACAGATCACTCACATATGCAGCTCCGGACATGCAAGTTTTCAATCAGGCAAGAGCTGCTGGAAAAGAGGTTTTCGAGATTATAGAAAGGAAATCTCTTACAAGTAGTTACAATAATAACGACTTGTCTCCAAGGGAAAGAAAACACGCGGCGACCATTGACAACGTCGAAATTGAAGGCAACATTGACATACGTGGTGTCCACTTTGCCTACCCATCTCGGCCTGAGACAACGATCCTTACGGACTTCTCCTTGTTCATTCCGGCAGGAAAAATGGTGGCCTTGGTCGGTAGCAGTGGGTGTGGAAAGAGTACAGTTATTTCCCTAGTTTCAAGGTTCTACGATCCCCTCAAAGGTTTGCAGTTTCTCGCACCAACTTAAATCAAAGCTTCATGTATTTTCATTATTTTTTTCAAGGAAGTGATCGCTATCTTTAATTTAATCTCACAAGTTTATTGCGGTTGAATAATGTCACGTTTGTACCAGGGAAGATATTAATCGACAATTACAACATTGTGGATATGGATTTGAAGTTTCTAAGGAAGAACATTGGAGCAGTGTCTCAGGAACCGTCTCTTTTTGGTGGAAGTATAATGGATAACCTGAAAGTAGGAAACATGGAAGCCGATGATCAACAAATCCAAAGTGCCGCAAAAATGGCCAACGCCCACTCCTTCGTTTCACAACTCCCTGATCGCTACCTCACACAGGTCGTGTTACGTGCTACCTATACTATACTAATATGCTTCGTTATTAATATATGCACAAGATGATCATCTTATAATTCATTTCTCCTACTGGCCGGTTACCTTTAACAGATTAAGAAAGACCATATTACTGCGAAGATATTAAAAAAGATGCAAACAAGCTAATGTATAAGCTATTGCTACTTAAATATGAGAAAAATCCGAACATTCATGCAAAGAAATTAAATTAGCAAAACTACAGGAAAACAAAATTTAAGTACATGAAAAACTTTGAAGCCACAGTCTTATGGTTAATTTTGTAGTTTATTTGACCTGAATCTTGCAATATGAAACTTCTCCCTAATTGAAAAAAGAAATTCAAAAGACCCTTTTCTTTATCGATTAATTGTTAATCTCTGACTAAAGCAACCAAAAAGGGAAACAGGTAGGCCAAAGGGGCGTACAATTATCTGGAGGACAAAAACAAAGAATTGCTATAGCTAGAGCCATTTTGAAAAATCCTCCAATTCTTTTGCTTGATGAGGCCACAAGTGCACTTGATTCAGAGTCTGAGAAGTTGGTCCAAGATGCTCTTGAGAAGGCTATGAAGGGAAGGACAGTGATCTTGATTGCACATAGAATGTCAACCATATTAAACGCAGATATCATTGCAGTTGTAGAGAATGGCCAAGTTACAGATACAGGAACTCATCACAGCTTGCTAGAAACTAACAAGTTTTATTATAATTTATTTAGCATGCAGAATCTCAGCACTGACTCAAGGTAATTGCTTGATTGGCTTCATTCTGTTATAAAACTTATACCTTTCTGCAGAAAATCTAGCAAAATTCTTTGTTCTAACTTCAAGAAGATGAATTTAGTGAAATAGTTCCAGATTCTACAAGTACAAACAAACAGCCCTTGGCTCTACAAGTCATTGAACAACAGGACAAATATAGAGAACCCTCACCGTTTGCTAGCAGCACAAACAAGAAGGGGGAGCAGAAGACAGGCATGGCAATAAAAAAGTCAGCTATATTCTTTAGGCTCTGGTTTGGCTTGCATAAGGGAGAACTAGTGAAGACAGTTATTGGCGCCATTGCTGCTGCATTTTCTGGTATCTCAAAGCCTGTTTTTGGGTACTGCATTATAACTGTGGGCGTATCTTACTTCCACCCTAACGCCAAACATGAAGTGGGAAACTATTCTATCATCTTTTTTCTGGTAGGACTGCTTTCAATGCTCACTAACACCTTGCAGCATTACTTCTTTGGAGTTGTTGGCGAAAAAGCTACGGCGAACCTCAGACAGGCACTATATTCAGGTATTATATCACTTAAATACTCCCATTTGCTTTCCGAATTCTATCACGCACACTTACACCCACTATTCATGGCTGGCAGGAATACTACGCAATGAACTAGGATGGTTCGACAAACCTGAGAACAGCGTTGGGTCACTTACTTCCCGCATCATTCACGACACTTCTGTGGTCAAAACTATAATCTCAGATCGTATGTCTGTAATTGTCCAATGCATCTCCTCCATACTGATTGCAACAGGTGTGAGCATGTATGTTGACTGGACAATGGGTCTGGTAGCGTGGGCAGTTATGCCTTGCCACTTCATAGGCGGACTGATTCAAGCCAAATCTGCGAAAGGGTTTTCAGGAGACTCTGCCGCTGCACATCATGAAGTCGTTGCACTTACCTCAGAGTCTGTAGCCAACATTAGAACCATCGCATCTTTTTGCTATGAAGAGCATGTTCTTAGGAGGGCTAAAATATGCCTAGAAGGTCCAAGAAAGAAGAGCAGGTGGGCAAGCGTCAAGTATGGACTAATTCAAGGTGTCTCCCTTTGCTTATGGAATATTGCTCATGCTGTTGCTTTGACGTACAGCGCAATTCAGATCTCTCGGCATACTGCCACCTTCGAAGATAGTATAAGATCATACCAGATTTTCTCCCTAACAGTGCCTTCAATTACAGAGCTATGGACACTGATCCCCGCCGTCATATCTGCCATCAGCGTGCTAACTCCAGCATTTGAAACCCTTGATAGGGAGACTGAGATTCCACCAGATGTACCAGATGGTTCTGCTGCTGACAGGAGGATTACAGGAAGTGTTGAATTCCAGAATGTCAATTTTAAATATCCACTCAGACTAGAAGTAACTGTTCTCAACGACTTCAGCTTACGGATTGGACCCGGATTTAAGTTGGCCCTTGTTGGGCCCAGTGGAAGTGGAAAGTCCTCAGTTTTGGCACTTCTGCTCAGATTCTATGATCCTGGAGAAGGAAGAGTTCTAATCGATGGGAAGAACATAAAAGAATACAACCTGAGAAATCTGAGGACACAAATAGGATTTGTACAACAAGAGCCACTTCTTTTTAGTTCCTCAATAAGAGACAACATTAGATATGGCAATGAAATGGCTTCTGAATTGGAAATAGTGAAGGTGTCGATGGAAGCGAATATACATCAGTTCGTCAGTAATTTGCCTGATGGATATGATACAGTTGTTGGGGAGAAGGGCTGCCAACTTTCAGGTGGACAAAAACAAAGGATAGCCATTGCTAGAACTCTACTAAAAAGGCCTGCAATTTTGCTCCTGGATGAAGCAACAAGTGCACTAGATGCGGAGTCTGAGAGATCTATAGTGAATGCTCTAGAATCACTAAACTCAGACAGCAAGGGGAGCTTGATGTACAGCACAACACAGATAACAGTTGCACACAGGCTTTCAACGGTGAAGAACTCGAATATAATAGTTGTAATGGATAAAGGTAAGATTGTTGAGACAGGTTCCCACTCCACTCTTATTGCATCATCTGAAGGAATGTATTCAAAATTGTACCAGCTTCAGAGTTTGACTGAAAGTTAATTGTATCCATGATTCTATTCCTTTAAGATATCAGTCAGTTTTGAGAAACCTATTGCAACAATGGAAATGACATCCATACTTCTTTAAGGATTTTAGTAAATGGAATTTGCGTCATGATCATATTCAAGTCTAGAAGCAAAAAATGTTGGAAGGTTGATGGGCTCTAAATAGAATCTGAAAAATATTCAAAAAATTTCTTCTTTTGCAAGAGTTACAGTTATGTTTTTTTTTCTTCCTCACACAGTTGCACACTCTTTCACACACAATATGCTTCTGCACCTTTATTTTTATTTCACTTTTATTCACTTAAAGTACAAGAAATGAGCTAGCCTTTATATAAGTATTGTAAACCGACATAGAGGACAATAAGTAAATGAAGGGGATGACATGTGTCCCCATATCTATTCTAAACACAACAAAGTAACACTCAAACTTTTTTTTGAAATTTTAATAAACTTTAATTACCAAAGAAACATTGAGAACAATGTACACAGAATAGCAAACCTAGAAAAGTAAGACAAAAAAGAAAATAGCCTTCCAGGCATCACAGAAGCGCCAACATCACATGAACTACATGAGGGAACAGAACACACAGCAGCCTCAACCTACATTTAAAGTCGCATTCCACACTAGGATGGACATCATTAAAAAAGGCATTCAGGGGAGATAACTCCCCTATGCTTTTTCTTCTTTGCTGTCCTTCTAGTCACCGTACGCCG
>JAOSBL010000211.1:6304454-6318860 GCA_027568915.1 Erythroxylum roraimae | reverse complement strand
GATGATGTATAAATATGAGATATATGTTTGAGTAGTAAATACATTGTATATTTCTGTTATGTATAAAGGCTGGGAAGCTTTGAATCAAGGAGCTCGTACCGAGGATTGTTGAATTTAAGGAAGTGTACATCTTCTTTCGAGGTGAGTTGGGGAAATCATATCTCTCAAATGGTGTTAGGATATCCCAAGACATGCATGATGACTTGTTTGTGAATTTTGAACCTAGGAAATGCACAGTAGAATTTAATCTCAAATAGATGCTAGTATATTTGTGTATTTAATAAACGAAATTGTTTTGAATAATTCTTTACACTTGGAGTGCAACTGATTGTTTATTACATATTTTGAGAAATGATATTGTTTTCAACAAACCTGCACTTGAAGTGCAAAGGACAACGTTTTATTTTCTAAAACTACATTTTTAAACAACTTTGCACTTGGAGTGTAAAAGATGACTTTTATTGCATGAAATAATGTTTTGGAACTTACATATGCATAACCGAGTCATGTATGCTACGTGTATGTGTTCTTTTTTTGCTTAAAGCCATGGCAATCCATTTTATCGGTTGGACCGATAAATAAAAGCATGCTTACTTGATTTTTATACTCAGTATTTGTATATGATTTTTTATGATTTGTGAGGTAACAATTGGTCAATCGTGTGTTAGGCACAACATATTAAGCGACCCCCGTACCCTTGACGTTGGTACATAAAAGTCGAGTTCCTGTATCGACACCTTTCTATAGGATTTACAAGTGATTCCACACCTAGGGTCTGTTCACCGATGAGGTCACACCTAGGGTCATGACGCTTTTGTCAATTGTACTCCAGACTCACCATAGATGAAAGTCAAGCTAACACCAGGGATCGGTGGGTGTGCACACTAGTTTGTCCGACTAGTGGTGACACATATAATTGTTTTGGCTTATTTTGAGATTTGTTTTCTAACGAGATTTGATTAAACATGTGATGTTTTTCTGCTTTTATGTACTGGAACTGGAACCTATGTTCACCGGGTGAGTGATTAATAGGCTAGGCCTATATGGTTCCTAACTAGTATACGTTTAGTCATAGGTTAGGCCTATGTGTTTCTATGTGATTTATGTTCACTTCATAGGTTACCTATACCGTCTTGATATGTATCGGGTTCTATTTGCAATATATGTTTTTCCTGCTCATTAAGTATATAGTGTACTCACCCCCTCCGCTTTCCAACCATGCAGGTTAATTTAGTGAGCTTGAAGCTCTATGTGGAACTGCAGTTTTTTTTAACATTTTTGTGACATTACTGCACGTGGGTAGTCTTTGTTTGTACTTTTATTGTATAGTGGCTCATGAACTGTTTTTATTAGTTTGGTTATATTGATATGCTTTATGACTTTATAAATTAACTCCTAACTGTCTTGTAGTTTGTAAAAGACCTTTTGTATGAAGTTTTGGTACTATTGTTGAGATTGTTTTTTAGTGGACTTAAAAGTATAGAAGTTGTGGTAGAATTTTAATGTGAATATAGAAGTGCATTTAAAATTGTTTGCAAATGTTTGATTGAGTTTTGGAATTTTTAAAATATAGTTGTTGGTGCTGCCCAAATTTTTCAAAAAAAAAAGAGAGATATTCAGTTAGCTTTGCATAGTCGGATTAAGGATATCGTGAGTGTACTTAGACCGAGTATGCGGTGGTTTTCATGTGCCCGATGTGGTACTGGGTCGTGACAACCTCACCAAAGAATTGAATAGTCTGACAGCCACCTCGTTCTCCCTATTCAAAGTAATTCAGCAAAGATACAAACTATGTGGACGAGAGAGTCATATCACAGCTGATTGCTTCATAGCGGAAATCAACAATATGGAGCAATTGAACTTCAATGAAGCAAAATTTGGTCAAGGAAGTAATCATATTTATTTGAACACATACAATCCAAGGTGGCAAAACCACCCAGATTTCTTTTAGTCAAACAATGCAAAGACTTAAATGAGAAATCAAGACCAACTAGGATTTCAGCAAGATAAGTCTAGTTCACGGGATTCTAAATTGGATAAGATCATAGACAAACTTATAAGTATGGATGAGGCTCAAAAGAGACTATAAGGAAAGCTTGAGTAAGTAACGAAAGAGCATGCCTCTTCTATTCACAACCTAGAGGTCTAAATGGGCTAGTTTTCCAATGAATTCTGTAAGAGAAGTGTGGAAAAATTTATGAGCAATATGGAAGTAATCCAAGAGGGCAATGTAAGGCTATCACACTTAGGAGTGGAAAAGAGCTAGAAGAACCAGCGAAAAGACAACCTGAGACCCACCTTGTAGAAAAACAAGAGAAAGAGAAAAAGGATGAAGAAAAGAATGATGACCCTCCCTATACTCCTCCTCCACCTTACTCACCAAAAATACCATTCTCATAAAGACTTCAGAAGAACAAATTGGATCTACCATTTGCAAAGTTCGGGAAAAATCTAAAGAAATGACAAATTTACTTGTCTTTTATGAAAGTGTTGAAACACAGGCGCAAGTACATGAAGTTCCTTAAAGACAAATTATTTGAAAAGCAAACTTGGAAAGATGACCAGACGGTAGCCATGACGAAAACTTGTAGCTCCTTAATTACCAACCATATGCCCTTAAAGTTAAAAGATCCAAAGAGCTTCAGATACCCTTTGTAGTTAGTAATTTAGAGATTTTGAAATGTTTATGCGACTTAGGCGCAAGTATAATCCTTATGCCTTTGTCAATTTTTAGGAAACTGGGGTTAAAAGATGTGAAGCCAACATCTATGCATATTCATTTGGTGACCAATAGATAAAGAAATCATTAGGCTTAGTGGAGGATGTGCTTATAAAGTGGAAAAGATTATAATTCCTGTGTATTTCATCGTGTGATAGAGAGGGGGGGTAGAGCTTTTGGTTTTTTCATGTTGTCAAAGAGTTGAACAAGAAAAATAGATGGCAAATACCTGATCGAATTGATCAAGTCATGTAGGAACAAGGTTCAAATCTACTGGTTTGTTAGGATGCCTCAGCTGCATGCATCACCGCACTTCCACTTGACACCTATCGTAATGATTAACGGCTCAGCGAGACTTTGAAGAGGATTAAAATTTTTTGCTAGTTTTTGGTATACCATTTTTGAACACTGGAAAAGCTTTGGTAGATGTCCGTGAAGACAACCTCATCTTTCAAATCGGAGATGAACAAGTGAAATTAAGCATGAATAAGGTATTAAAGAATACGAAGGAAGGTAGCTCATTTATGAGAATTGATGATGTCAAATCTTTAAAAGAGCGAGAGGAAGAAAAAGAAATGACAACGAAGATTGGGTTTGAAGAATATAAGGAAGTCTTTGTTCAAGAAGAGATTGACGAACATATGACAGTGGAGATAGAGGTTGAGGAAGATACAGACGTCTCTGTTCACAAAGAAGAAGAAGAAGAAGAAAAGGAGGAGATGAAGGTGATTGAGGAAGAAAGAGAATAGCTCACTTTCTTAGAAGTCAAACCATTGAATTCAATAGACAATTCAGGGAGTTTCATTATTCCCTATTTTGTTAATAGTTTGTTACCGAAAAGGACATTACTGAACTTACTAGGTTTTCTTAATTTGATTAATTATTTCCTTATTATTATCTTATAATGTGTAGCATATTTACAGGCTGCGAAACTAAAATTGGGTGACATGGGTGGATACAAGCCACTCATAATTGACCTAGGTTGAGCATAGAAGGGAGAATACGTCAAGTTAATGACGTTAACTAAGCACTACTTGGGAGGCAACCCAAGAGTTAGGATAAGTTTAATTTTTTTTTATTTTATTGGTATTTTGTTTTTTTATTTTTATCTTGTAGGGAGTGAATTGCTGGAATTTCATGACCGGAAGTATCTCCACGTTCCAGCTCTAACAACATCGCCACCGAAACATTATAAGTTTCCTTACTCTAACCTTTTTTTTGTTTTTCTTGTCATTTTTTATTTCCATTTTTGTGTTGTTTGTTTTTCTCACACTGAGGACAATGTGTTGTCTAAGTGTAGGAAGAATTTTGCATTGACATGTCATGTGTGGGAAGTTTGCCTATCATATTGTCTTAGTTTTTAATTAGGTTGACATGATGTGAGCATCTGTATGATTTGTGTCAATGTGTCAATGGCAATAACTTGATGGAAGTAGTTTAGCTTTGAGCATAGTCATTGAATTTGTAAAGGCATATTGACTTGTGCATTTTATGGTTTAAGTATCTTTGGTTAAATATGCATGTTAATTAGGATATGATGTCAATTTGTTCATCTTAGGAAATTTGTTACATAAATTTATAATTATAAGTCAATTGAATATGTTTGTATCGCAAGTAGTCTTTTATGAGGATGATTCATTAAAAGAAATGAAGTAGGCTTTGTGAAATGAAAAAAAAAAGTGTATATCTATTAAATGAATAACTATTCTGCTAGCCCTTTTGAAACAAATATTGGGTTATGAATATAGCTAGTAACTAATTGAGAATGAAATATAGCTGATTAACTAAGGGCATTCACGACAAAATGTTTATCTTTGCATTAAAAGGCTAGAATGATATTCCAACTAAGCTAATTAATAAAACATGACCTAGTTGAGTAATCAGGAAACATTCATGACAAAGTGTTTGCCATTGCGTCAAAAGACTAGGTTAATGTTAAAGAAAATAAAAAAGTGGTATTTCAATAAATAAATCCTACTGATCATTGAAGATAGCAAAAATTTTCATAAAAAGATACTTAGTGATAGTTGCAATTTTGGTTGATTACTAATTATCAATGTATGTATATAAGTGCTTTAACTGAATGAATATAATGTTAATATCTTGATTAGTATGTATATTCAATCCAAATTTCTTTGACATAAATTGCAAAGGTTAATATGTTGGAACAACTTGAATGATTAATGTTTAAGGTTAAATTGGTTTTGTCAAATTAGATGTCATTGTATCATTAGTGCATGTTGCTTGAATTTATGTGTTATTGTTTGGTTTGTTTGAGTTTTTGTTTTATTTTTGTTTCTTCTTAAAAACAAACAAAATTTTAGGTGTAGGGAATTTGATAGGTTTAAATTATATTATATTTTGATAGATGTTTAAGTGTGGTTTTCAATATTTCTTAGATGATTGTCATGTATATAGGCTTAGAATTATGATATTATTAGTGTTTGTTTATATTCTAAATGTTTGTGTGGTTTTGAGCATAATTTGGATCTTAATTTTATATTTCAAGAGGTGGTGATGTGTGTTTAAGTGTATGGAAACAGGAAATTGAAGAAGAGAGAAGAATTGGAAGTATGGAAGTAGGTCATGATCGTGACTTGCTTGTCACGATCATGATAGAGAGTGCAAACAGCAACTCCAACGAATTCAGCTTTTCCAACACGCGATTCTTTTTGTAATTTTAACTTTTTAGGGCTATTTTTGGAACCAAATTAAGTAGGTAAACCTTAGAAAGAACCCTAGAAGCCTCAAGAACTATTGAAGAATATAAAACACTCAAAAAAGAGCAACCACCATCTTACCAAATTGAGATTAATCCAAGGAAGATCAAAAGGAGTATCAGTTGTCCAACATTTTCCAGATTTGCAGATTCAGTTCTAAATCAAGTTTTTCTTTCTTTCCTTCTGTTATTTTCATTAAACTTGATGTGTAAACTGAATTGGAAGATGTTATACACATTGATGATATTCTAATTTTACATTAGGATTTGTTCTTGACTTGTTTTGTGACTTGAACACTTTTGATTTCAATGCAATGTTTTAGGTGTTATGATATTTGTGTTTGCTTATACTTTGATTAAAAAAAATCAAGAGAGTGAGTCAATAGTAATCTGATTAGGTTAGGTAATAAGAGTAAACAACCCAATAAGTCACACAAATATCTAATTGATAATCATAAAAAGAGAGATCTTGTATGAGAACTTGATTACTTTATTGATTGCTTAAGAACTAGTTGAAAATGTTAGGTTGTTTTTGTTAATCTAGAGATTGCAAATCTAGAATTTCGTTGTCAATTAGGGATTATTAATTGGGGTTAAATGATTAAGTCTTAAGCGATAATAATTAAACCCTTCAAAAATCTAGGATCAACACCAAATTGAATAAAAAATGGTTAAGGGAACAAAATGATAATCGAATGAATCCTATACTTTCATACTTGATCCTCCTTGTTTTATTGTGACAGCTCAATTGTTAAGTGGTTTTGTGCTCAATTTTATTTGATTGTTTAATTTCTGAATTTTTTTCTCTCAAATCATATTTCAAAACCTTAGACAAAGTTAAGTTCATTTAGTTTTAGCTTATTTCTTGTATGATCAACACCTCAATTACTACAAGTTTACTATTTATATACTTGGGAAATATACAGGGTTTTACATTAGGTAAAACTTGCTCAACAACGACAACAACAACAACACACACACACACACACACATAGGATTTCCTAATATCAGCAAACAAATCAATAGCCTTAGAAAAAAATAAAAAGGTCCACACAATCTAAATAAATGCAACAAAAACCTTATAAAAATGTTATGCTCTCTCTCCATGTTAGGTTGGTTTTCAGTTCCCTTGAACCCGGTCTGACTTTTGTAATTATAGTAACCTGCCTTTCTTCTCCTTTCCCACCTTTCTGTTCTATACCATTATGGGAAAAGATTTCTCTAACCCTCTTCAAGCCTCAAGCTCTCTTCATCCTAATTTTAGCCTTACTCCTCCACTATTATCCTTTTACCTCAACTTCCCTTCCCTCACTATGTTGTCAAAACTCTCTTTAGGCCTTCCTTATACTTCTGAACCACCTCTTGTTGGAGGTTTTGTTATAGCTAACCTGGACAAAGAAAATGTTGCAACTTTTTAAAAAGTTACATAGACTAAGGTAGTAGGTGACTCAGAAAGCTTAGGATCTTTAAGGTATGTCAAACTAATAGATTATGGAGCTCCTATCAGTCCTCCCATTGAAGCACTAAAGCAAGCTGCTACTAAATGGAGTTGTGCTCTTATTGGTTATTTTCTAGAAAAAAGACTTGCATTCCGCACTACATAGCCGTGGGCATAAGTGAACTGGAGAAGGTTTAGCCTTTAAAAGGTCTTGATTAATTAAAAGGAGCTATTCATTTTTAGATTTGCTTCATAGGAAAATATGACGAAAATAAAAGAGCCGGGACCATGATATATATATGGTCGTCCTTTCTTTATTAAAAAATAGTTTACTAGTATAACATTGGACAGGAAATCCTCATAATAATTCCTATCAGGGCCAATCTACATGGAGTACCACTTAAATTTTTGTCAAAAAGGAATAAGCTATTTAGCTAGTACTTTTGGCAAGCCATTAACCTTGATGAAAATACAGCAAACCTTTAAAAGATTGGCCATATCAGAGTATGTTTGAAGGTTGATGTAGAGGGTAAGCTACTAGACTCCATCAAAATCTTGAGATTGAATCAAGATGATCAATTATATAAAGATTCCCTTAAATGTCACTTACCTTCTAGAGACCAAAGAAGAAAGAAATAACCAAAGTTTAGAAAGCCCAACAAAAATTGGTAACCACTTTTAACATTGAAATAGTTGCAAATTCATTCCCTTTATTGGAATCCCCAAATGAAATACAGATATAGCATCATTGAAGAATCTAGAACCTCCTAGTCCTTCTGTCTCTTACATTAGATCTCTTGAAGGACTCTAAACATAACTTATGTGGGGAGTGGAAATAATCTTGTAAATGTTGCTTCCTTTTCAATTACATCTCTTGATAATGCAAAGAATAAAAATCATGTTGAAGAAGACCCCATTCATAAGACTTCAAATTTAGAACCATTTGCATATGAACACCTATCTAATTAGGCTAGAAGGGACCCTCAAGTTTCCATCATGATTAAACTGGCTCTTGTCAATCAATATCTTAGCTCAGTTGAGAACAGTCAAGTATCTTCTTAACCTAGTACTAGTAGTGGTAGATTTAGCAGAAAGGACATAAAGAAAAAAAAACTAACCTTTCTATCCTATAAAGTTTATTATTTGGAATATAAAGGGCTTTAATTATATTAGTAAGCAATCTTCCATTAAGGGCTTTATTACAAAAATAAACGACATCTTATGGATTTCATTAAAATTAAAATCAATTTGAAACCTTTTCGAAAAAAGGCTCTGGTTTTTGAATAGGGATTGGATTACAATCAGTAACCAAGAGAAACACTTGAATGGGAGAATCATTATCTCACTTGTAACATATTCACTCTTACAAACTAGAAATGTTTTAAAGGATTCATCCACTGTGAATTACTGGCAATGCAAACACAACTTACTTTCCACTTTATAATTATTTACGCTTCTAATCTAGAATTTCAAAGGAGGAAACTCTGGGAGGATCTGAAACATCTCAGAATTAACCAGCCCTGTCTATAGATAGTTGTTAGTGATTTTAATTGTATTTTCCATTCTAATAAAGCCTATGGTGTGAGGAGAAACTTGTATTCTAATCTACGTGAATTGGATGAATGCACTAAGTCGTTGGAGCTCACTGAGTTAAACTACAAAGGCATATTTTACACTTGGCCAAATAGACAAACAAGAGATCGGTTCTTACAGAAAAAGTTGGATAGATGCTTAATGAACTCATAATGACTTTCATAATTTCCCCTCAGTCATGCACATTTTTGGAAATGTATTGCTTTATGATCATTCTCCAATTTATGTGCAGACTTCACCCTTGGAAGCAAAAAGAAAGGCCCCTTTAGGTTCTTTAACTCCTTATTAAAGCATCCTCATTTTGTCATTTCTTTAAATACAAGTTTCATAAGTGAAGTTTTTAGATATTATACTTTTAAATGCCTGGCAAAGATTAAAGCTATTAAATCCGAATTGGTCAAGTTGTAGGCAAACAATAGAGATCCTATGAAATGGGAAAAGAATTAAGCCTTTAACTCACACATCTCTTGCCAAGATAAATTAGCCTCCAAACATGTAGATCCTACCTTAAAGCTCAGGAACTTATAGAGCTAAAGAGATATATAAATGCAACAGAAACTAATAATTCTCCCCAGTAGTAAAAATCTAGGACCAACTGGCTAAAGGAAGGTGACCAAAATTCAAAGTTCTCTTAAATAAAAATTCAAGCAAAAAGGAATTGCAACACAATCTATGCTTTACTCAATTTTGAGGGTCAATCACTAGACAAGACTCTCTAAAGACACTGACTATAAATTTCTTTTCCAAACTATTAGGATCTTAGCATAGCACTCTTCCTTTGTCTATAGAGTTATAAAATGTATTGAAATGTCCATTCTCATCTAAAACCACTAATGCTTTCATTAAAAAGTTCACAACTACTAAAATCAAAGATACCTTGTGCTCTTTCCCTCTGATAAAGCTCTTAGGCCTGATGGTTATAATGCTAGGTTCTTTTAAGCTATCTCGAGCTCAACTGGTGTATTAGTCACACAAGTTATCTTTTAATTCTTCAACTTAAGAAGAATTTCAACTGAGTTCAATAAGACTTGTCTCTGCTTAATGCCTAAAGTGTCTAACCCATCCTCCAAGAATGACTATAGATGAATTGCATGTTGCAATGTGATCTATAAAATTATTACAAAAATCATTGCCAATAGATTAAAGACCATTCTTCTAGACTTTATTGACACAACTTAGTGTGCATATGTCCCTGTAAGGAACATTGGAGACAACATTATGATTTCATAAGTATTAATCAAAAGCTAAAACTCAAAATCCTTAAGAAGGATTTGCGTATTAAAAGTTGATTTTACTAAAGCTTTTGACCTAATCTCTTGGAGCTTCATCCCATCATCTCTACAAGTCATGAGACTTCCATCAAGGTTTATTACCTAGATTAAGAGCTACATTGCCACTATATCTTACTCTATTCTTATGAATGGAGAACCTTCCAACATTTTCAAAATAGCTAGAGGCATCAGGCAGCGTGACCCCTTATCACCCTACCTGTTTGTCATATGCAAGGAGGTGTTCCACTGACTCACCAAGCTAAGGATTGCCATAGATCCAACTTTCAAGTACCATTATAGGTATAAGAAACTAAAATCTTACAACTTTGTTTTATTGATGATATAGTTTTACTATGCAGAGCTCAATCCAGCTCAATTAAATTACTGATCAATTGCTTCGAGGAATTTAAGGTAATTTCTAGAAAACTTTCAACCTAAGAAAAAGTTCTTTCTTGCTTTTTGCTAGTATAAGTCCTAATCTGAGGGGTATGGTCAAATCCATCGGATGGAATAAACAATTACCATTCAAATATCTTGGAGTCCAAATAATAATGAGGAAGTTGACCAAGGGGGACTGCAATCCCTTACTGAATTCAACTAGCAAAAGACTAAACAATTGGTGTAATACCTACTTATCATATAGGGGAGATTTCAACTAGTCATCTCCATTCTGAGTAGCCTCCACGTCTACTGGATTTCTCAGTTAACCCTACCAAAAAGTGTGATAAAGGATATTGACAAAGATTTAAGGGACTTTCTTTAGAGTGGATCCAACAAAACACTAAAGATTCCCAAAGTAAAGTGGTCTATAGAGTGTCAACCTAAAAGATGTAATGGCTTGGGAACCACTTCAATGAAATATATGAGCAAGATCATGCACATAAAAAAATTATGAAAACTCTACTCAGAAAGAGAAAACCTCTGGGTGCAATGGTCCAAAATGTATCTAAAAGGTACAAGCATTTGATGCTATAAACCCTCTCCTAGAATCTCCTTGACTCTTAACTAAATCTTGAAAATGTGAGAACTAGGTCTCCCTTTCATCATGCACAAGATTGGTGATGGCAAGGATACTCACTTTTGGTTTAACCAATGGCATCTAAGGGGTCTCATCAAAATCATACCTGAATTTTAATTTATGAAAACTATAATCCAAGTAGACTTAAAGCTCAGTGTTTTCATAAATAAAGATTCCTAACATTGACCTTTTCATTCCAATAAAAGTATGGAAGCTATCTTACATCTTTTATCCTTAGTGCCTATACATATCTCCTCGCATGATAAGGTAGTATGGAAGTTAGATAAATCCTCAACTTTCACTTCAGCTTCATGTTAAAAGTTATTATGGGACAATCCTCCTCTTACACAGTGTTACGAAATGATATGGGATGCTGCCATCTCCCCATCACACTCATTTACACTTTGGCTTACTTCATGTTAAAGACTTGGCACAAGGGATATTGTTAAGTATAACATCTCAAATCATGATTGCTTACAATGTGAAGAAGCTCTTGAATCATTATATTATTTATTCTTTAGCTGTAAAGTGTCTTCAGAGTTATGGTCTCGAATACTAGACTTATTTATTATTCAATGCTCGAACTCTCATTGGTCACATCTTATTGAATGAATCTCTCAAACACAACTCAAAATAAAAGGAGACAATAAACTTTTCAAAGTTGCATTTGGTGCATTGATCTATTATATTTGGCATGAAAGAAACCAACAGTTATTTGGTTGAGGCAATACAAATGTGATAGCTTGCTTTAACAAGGTCACTGGATACATTAGAGCTAAAGCAATAGCCTGTGACATTCATCACCTACTATCTCCACCCACTAATCACAGGTGGAGATTGATGATTTGAAAATTGTCTATAACTTCTAACTCCCTAGTGTTTTTGCCTTAATCCTTGCTAACTTTATATCCTAGACATCTCTTTTGTTATTTCTTGTAAGGTGTTTATCATGTACTATTAAAACCTTGTTTTCTTGTTTTTTAATATATTACCTTTTTAAAAAAATTAGTGAGTTGCAAATCATTTCATAAAAGAGGAATCTAAAATCCTTTCAAGTCTTAAACACCTTGTCAAGTATTCCATAACTAACACAAAGTAAAACAAGAGGAGAAATGGGCTCACTTTGATTTAATCCTCTTTTTAAAAAATCCATAAAATTCTCCATTTAGGACCAGAGAAAAAGATGTATTGACATGCATTCCATGGTCCATGAACTGAACTTTCTTGGAAACCTTAGGCCATCAAGAAATTCTTGAATCATCACGAGCACCTTATCAATATAATACTGTCCACATATTCTTTGGACAAAGTCGTTGAACACTTATAATGGTGGATTAGCTCATAAACCATTGCAAACCATCATTGACTGTCAGTACTCTAACTTAGATTGCACATCATCAATCTCAATTTTTTCTACACTAAGTTCCCCCTTCATCTCAGGTTGAACAAATTGTAGTTCACAACCCGCACTGTTCAATTTGGAAATATCAAAATCATCTTAGATAGTACCATTTTTTTAGACATTTCTGCAGGTTTAATTTCTTTCTCCCGTTTTTCGACTTCATCAGGTTTAAACTTTTGTTGCAAAATTTGAATCGCTGAGATAGAACATTCAAGTTCCGAGTTCAAATTAAAATTTTGAAGACTATTTTGAGCTTGTACAAGAACACTCTCCATTTGATTCCTCTCAATGAACGATGTATTTATCTTCATCTCCTTCTCCGAACCGACTTAACGAACTGCTGTATCTCCTTCCCCAAAAGCACTGCACAATTCTTTCACAACTACATTTCGCGATTCTGCTTCTTCACCTTTTTGTGAACTTCCAAAACTCTTATTCTTCTCACCCGATTCATCTTCCTTCCTACTATTTCCTTCGCTCGATCCTTAAATCTGCTTAATCGGCGTTTGTGCAATGTCCTTCAGCTCAATCCACCGAGGTCCTCACTTGTCGTTGATGCAATTTTTTTTTTCCTTTCCATAGCCACAACGCGCTTCACCTCATTTCAACCATTGTACATTAACTGCAGGGAAAAGCGCAGCTTGAGTGTGATCTTCGTTTGAGGCGCTATAACATGTCATACTAATGGAATTCCCTCCTTCCCATTTCATTTTTTCCAATTTTCGGTTACTTCGTTACATTCGATTAAACATTTTTTTTTTCTAATGTAGGAATCAAATCATGTGCGTGACACGGGAATGATGGGATGTCACATGTGTCCCGTGTCCACCCCACTCTATACGGATAACGCCCCTTTCCAGACATTTTCATTACTTTGAAAAGATGCACTTATCTATTTGATTTGTTGTGATTTTTTATAATTTAATATTTTAAATTAATATATCTTTAATTATTTCGAATTAAAAATTGAAGAAATTATACGTAACATGATTCAGCTTCAAGAAATTTTACAGAAAAATTAAAAGATAAATGAATGCGTGTCTTTATTTATTAAAGATGTCTCCGGAAACGAGGACGATCAACTAGATGGGAGCAGGTTGTTCATTTATTTGTTTGGATACGACAGCTCCCACTGAAATTTGTGGCTGTGCTTGAGTGGCACGGGGTTGGTCTTGGGCAGTGGGACAGAGGATTTGGTCCCGACGACGAATGGCACAAAACAAATATTATATTATTTAACAGAAAGATGCTTATCCATTGCACCGTCTAAAGTCAGAGTTGGGTTGACACCTAAGATAGAGCTTTGAGCTGAGCTGCTGCTGTTACTGCTTGACTTGTCTTTGAAATTAATCAGGTAAAAGATTTCATCTTTTTAACTCTTCATCAATCCTGATCTGCTGCTGCTACTTCTCGTACAATTTGTTGTTCTTCTTCTTTCAGCATCATAGCATATCAACTCCATAGATAACTCTTGTCAGATCTTTGATCTAACAAGTTTGTCAGTCAGATGATATTTTGTCCGGGAGGATCGTTCCTTCCATCATATGAAGATGCATACTTTATACGAGTTGTTATGGATTAGAATAAAGGTCATCAGTTCCTTCCTGTTGACCCATGAACTATTTGAGCGGTTCCCCAAAATAAACCACTCCACTTGCATTTAATTTCTTCCTAAGATGGTGTCCAGGGATGTATTATGTGTGCTGACATTTGTTTCAACCTGTGCTCGCGACAGAAAGATGCAGAGGGCAATCAATGAATTTTTATCCCATGGAAATGTTGTCAAAGGTGCAGTCTTGCAACATGTTCGTATTGGGAACCCAGTTTTGCGGCCTTTCATCTTTTCACGGTTTGAGTCGGTGTCGTCAGCTCGTATGGAAGAGCATGGATTTGAAAGTACTACTATTGCTGACATTCTGAAAGCAAAAGGTAAAAGTGCAGATGGGTCTTGGCTTTGGTGCACAACGGACGACACTGTTTATGACGCTGTGAAATCGGTACGGGTGTTCTCTTTTCCTAAGATATTATCACACTGGTTTCTATTTGAGAGGCACTTTGCATCTTTTATGTGACACCAAGCATTTGCTGGCCTAATAAAGCCAATTAGGCCTGAGACACTGTGCCGGAAAAAGCTAGTTCAGAGTTTGGTTTGGGTGATCCCCGCCCAGTTATTGTCCTCTTTGGTCGCAGGGTGATTTGCGAGTCGAACCCTGGACCTCAAGGTTTTGTTGATCTTAAGGGACCAC
>JAOSBL010000211.1:6203919-6220126 GCA_027568915.1 Erythroxylum roraimae | reverse complement strand
AAGAGAGAAAGAAGAGAAAACAAGCTAGGGTTTTAATTTCCTTAGCCTTCAAGAGAGATTTTGAGGTTGTTTAAGAAAAGAAAAAGGTAGAGGAAGAGAAGAGCTTTCTTTTGAGCTAAGGATCCCTTCATTTGTGGAATGATGCTTAATAAAGGTTCATGGAAAGAACCCCATATGGAAATAGACTAAGATGATTTATGCAAGAGTTGGGTTCCGGAAACGGTGCCCAACATGAGTGGTATCAGAGCAAGAAAAGATCACAAGGAACCACGCTCAAGTATGATGGTATTTTGTCAAGAGGTTGGGATTCAAAAACGGGTCCCAACACGTAAACTACCAAAATTTAAAAAAAAAAGTTGTTTTTGCGGGGATAATTTGGATTCTTAACGACAACTTGACGTTAGAGAGAATGACCAATATAATAACTAAAATATATGGGTGGTATTTGATAATATTTAAAAAATAAGGGACTAATGTAATAATTTATCAAATCCCAAAAGGTCCTTCAGTTTTAATCCTAAAATGAAATTCCAACCTAATAGGACTTCAAGATATGTTCCTCAAAAGCCTTAATTGCACTACAATTTTTGTAGATTAATTCCTATATGATGTTTTGACATTGCACGAGAAGCTTTATGATAGTGCCATAAGAAGACGAGTTGAAAAATATGAATGAGGTTAGTCCAGTCTTACTAAAGATCAACAGATTAAAGTAATAGAAGAATAATAAAATTCATGAACTGATTTCAAGGTTGGGACTTAGTTGATCTTCATAAAGGATGCAAAGCCATCAACAACAAAATGGTTTTCAAAATCAAGAGAAACACTGATTGTAGTATTAAAAGATACAAAGACATTTGATTGCAAAAGGATTTTTTAAAAAAAAGGATGGACTACGAAGGCATATTCTCACTTGTCGAGGTTTTCTTTATTTCAATTAATTCTAGTTTTGGTGATCATAACAGATCTTAATTACATCAAATGTAAAGAAAGTATTTTTAAGTAAAAAACTAGATAAAAAGAATATATGAAATAATCAAATGCACTTAGTTCAGAAAGATCAAGAGTATAAAATGTGCAAATTTTTACAATTAATATATAGTTCAAAGTAGTACTCAAGGCAATATTATATTAACTTTCACAATGCAATTATAGCATATGATTTTCGACTGAATGACGAAGATCATTGTGTATAAGTAAAAAGATTCATCGATAATTATAAATCGGTGATTAATATATGATTAAAATATTATAATTATAGGTAGAATTAAAAAAGAGAAATTTTATAAAATTAAAATTAAAATTATAAAATAGCTAATTTTAATATTAGTATTTTTTAAAGTGAGTTAAATATTTATATAAAAATAGAAAATAAAATTTTAATTTTTCATATTCATAAATTATAAAAATTATATCTAAAAATAAAAATTACAAATTTAATTAAACATATTATTATTAAAACTTAAAACTTAAAACTCACAAGTCACAATACACTACAGCCGAACCCACGGAAAAGATCAAGCAGGATAAAACCAAAAATTATATTATTACATTATAGAGAATATAGCAGGTGGAAAGAAAAAGTTTCCAACTAGTTTACAATCAAACATAAATTAAAAGTTTAGCAATGAAGACCGTAATGTACGGTTTGCAATTGATAAATAGAGAGGAGAAGAGAGGGGAGATAGAGCGTGGAGCTTACGTGATGTGCTTTTCTTGAAGCAGAAGAGGTGGGTAAAGTCCTTATAACTTCCAATTGCTTTATTCTTCAACGGTTCCTATTCTAAATTGCAACTGTGATATCAAAGGTTGCAAATTCTTACAGTTCTTATAATCCTGAGTTGGGGTTTTCTTTAATTGATGTACTGTTCATCTTCTAAAATGCGATTTATAGTTTCGCACTATTTTAAGTTCATTACAATGTCCAAATACTCATATGTCATTTAAGGCATTATCCACAGAGAGATCAGATGTCAATGCTAATTGTTGGTACTGTGGGTGGAATTTAGAATAAAATGCTTCACGGGTTATTCTAGGTTGATCAGTCTCTTATCTTATGGGAAGCACTTGTCTTAATTTTAATGTTAATAGAATAGGATTGCTAATCATGAGCTTGATTTTATCAGGCATTGTTTCAATTCGCTTTCCAACATCTTACAAGCGTCTAAGAGTATGATTCAGACGCTTAGGGGCAATATGTTCAATCTATCGGCTGCTATAGCGAAGCTGCTTTTCATTACATTGATATAGCAAAGTTACGTACTGTAGTTTGTCTTGCTTACTTAAGAACTACTTTTTCATATCCAGATGGTGAGTTTGATGTACAGTGCTTAAGAGTGGCTGCACTGAATGTGTGTCTGTTTACTGGTCCATGTATCAGTAAATATTCTTTGTGCTATATTACCAGACAGACAGCAGATCACTCGAGCAGTATGCCAAATTTATGTAGTTGTGCCATACTTCTGCGCTGTTGAAGCGGAATCTTCATCACAGGTTCAGTAAATGCTAAAATTAATGCTTTTCTTAATAATTGCAATTGCAGTTCCTAGTAACTTCTAAATGAGTTGTTTCAGATTCCCAGTTGATACTTGCATTAGTTCTATTATTATTCACCTCGACAAGGGAGGAGATTACCTTCTTATCTATTAACAATTTTTGGCATTTTACATAGCTTTATGTGGATACATGGTGAATTAAAGGATAAGTGTGAACTTGATTGATGCAGAAGCTGTTCATTGAATTTACTCTTGCCATCTTTCCGTTGTAATTTACAGATACTTGTTCTTGAAAATGGGAAGGTAATTGAACAAGGACCACATGAAATTCTTTTGATAAAGCTGGAAGATAATGCTGAACTTTAGACTCAACAAAACAGTGGTGTCCAGACTAAGAGACATGAGTTTTGCTTCCTGTTCAATAGCCCTTTTTACATTTAATGCAAAAAGATAGGGAATTGTTAGTTTTGCCCTGTGTATTTGGTGAGCAGATAGAAAGAACCATGTATGCTAGATTGGTTGACGATTCTATTGCAAAAGGCTACGTGCAGCTGAACTACAGTGTGATACATACAGAAATTGATCAACCAAATGTTCAACATGTTTAACATCATATCTCTATTTGGTTACTGACTTGAGACTGAAGCTGTACTTTGCTAGCACATTTGAAGGGTAATGCTTCGACTGTCTGACACCCTCTGCATATTAGATGGCGGGAAGATAAAAATGTTATACCATTTTCATGTGCACACACAATTCGTCAATAACCTTATTTGAAATGTCAATTTTACTTACTTTCTTCTAATGACTGATTAACTTTGACAGGCTTGATTCATGAGAACTTCGTGTTGATGCATGAGAACTTCGTGTTGCCAGGTATGAGAAGTTTTAGCTAGTTACTAACTGTTACTTTGTGTTGCCATGTATGTTATAAAGCTTAGCTTGGTAATTTTGTCCTTTGCTATAATGGCGATAGTAACTTTCTTGTTCCGCTAAATATGTCAGGAGATTCATTTGGAACTGAAGTGGCAAACTTTTTGAGATTTTAATCACCGTCCATTTGGAAGCATGAGTTTTCCACGTAGCGTAAATCTACCATCGACAAGGCGCTCGACTTCATGATTTTTGTGTATAAAAGGACTAGTGTCTTAGTGTTTGGATAGTTTGAAGTATACTCTGAGTGTCAATATAGGAAATCTGGGTGCTTTGAAGAAGCAATAGATAACTTTCCCTGTATTAGGAGCTTTCCTATCTTTAAGAAGTGTTTATTGCTTCTTTTCCTTGCTGGTAAGAGAGTTTATTTGATAAGTTACTGTATTGTGCCCTCTTTTTGCGCTTTGGTGCTCGGTTTGTTTTTGTTAGTGATACTTTTTTAACAGTTTGTTTGAAGTTTCTTCGTAACTCTTTGATTTAATTAATCTAATGGTTGTAGATTCATAGTAGTGCACAGTTATTTGTTTTTAAGGTCATTTGATGGGTTGGAGCACAGATCTGACTCTTTTTCAAGAGTGGTGATTCATGCATGCGGAGTTGGCACACTTTTTGTAAGAGAAGTTCACACATCGTTACGATCATATGCTAAACCTTGTGTTCGTTTTACTCCTTACTTATTCTCTTTACTTGATTTGATCTAAGCGTTTATGCGTTGGTATGTCTTCCCTCGATTAAATCTGTGTTTGCTTGTCTAAATATGATTTTGTTTCTTGTTGTGGTTGGTAGCTTCTTATTTTGTTATGCAATTATATTTATTTTCAAAGACCAAAAGACTTTTTATGTGCAAAAAGGAGTACATCTGAAACAAGACAAAGGAAAAAATGAAAAAAAAGAGAGATTTTTCTCGAAACATCTCCTAATAAAAGGATTTTGTAATTATTCTCCATAAATGCGACTCACACATATTTAGTGCCTAAAACGGATCTTGAACTAAAAACTATAGCTTGTAGTTAGGGTATTTCAAACCCTTTATAACCACCATGCTTTGTTGCGGTATTTCTCATACGCTTGGTCGGAGCTAATAGCTGTGCTGGGACTCGAACACAAGACGTAGGGTTGCACCAGGTTCATACCTGGAGCTCTAATACTACTTAAACAAAAAGCCATAACTTGCAGTTAAAGTATTTCGAACCATCTATAACCATGACATGCATTTGTGCGTATCAACAAATTATTCATTTTATTTCTACGAAAATAGAGCAACATTTTGCATAAACTTATCAGTGATATAACTTAGCAAATACTATAATCTTTTATTAAAATTAAATGCAACATTTCAAAAAGTACATGTTAAGAGTGGACTTTCCGAACATTGGGAAGGATGCATGCGATATATTGTCTATTACATTTATGTCTGAAAATTATATTTACTGAGTTTTAAATAAGGACAATTAATTCACTTTAATTAACAAAAGCAAGTTAATTAAGTTAGTACCTTCCATAGAAATAACATCTAAAAATGAAAAATGGGAAAACAAGAATCCAAGTCAAACAATATCAACAATAATAAAATGGTATGTAGCATTTAATGTATTCCAAAATTGCTTTTGATATATGTCTTTTAGTGTGTTCACATATATCATTATTTATGATAATTTGTTTGGTTTGGGGGTATCTTTTATTACAATTTGGAAAAAAAAACAAAAGGGGGAGATGGAAAAGCAGGAAGGAACAATATCAACAAGAACTGGATTGAGAAGGAGTGCCAGAATATTCGAATTGGAAGAAAAAGCAAGACTTCTTGCTCTACAAAAAAAGGCCAAAGCTAATAACAACAATGATTCTCATAATGATGACAAGGGAAAGTCAACAAGCAAGAGAGGTCGCAAACGCAAAAGTTTACAAGACGTGGGGGTCAATTCAGCTTCTATTCACTTTCTTGAGGTCTATTTTAATTTCCCTTCTCATATTTTTCATGAAAAGAAGAGAAATGCATTTATTTTGTTTTCCATATTTCTTCTTCATCTTAAATCTTAGCCAGTGAGTTTCTGTTTCTCCTTAAGTCTAGATTTGCTATCATTTATTTCTTAGCATCCATGGATTGGCTGAATAGTCTTGGGAACTGAGCTGTAATTAGTATGAAATATTAGAATTAAAGATGGTGAATTGAGAACAGTATGTTTTTAGTCTTCCCTTTGTCTATATAAAGTTTCACAGCCACCTTCTCGTACTCGTACCAAGACAGTATACTCCTCGCTCTACTTCTTTTACCAATCAACCTGTCTTTTAGCACTATAGCATTAGCTAATTAGTAGCTTAGAATAGTTGAGGTACGTGCAATCTAGTTCGGATGCAAGTAAAAGGCCTTAACCAGTCTCGAATCCAGGGTGATATTGTTTTCTGATAATCTTTATATCCGAATCAGATTGATGGTATGTTGACTGACATTTTCCCTTAATCATGTTTTATGTGTAGCAAGTCACATCATGACCATCGCTAGGATAATTTTGTTTCGATTTTTCTCATTTCAACCGTATACTTCAGTTCGTTCTTCTTAATTTTTATGCAGGAAGGAGATAATTCAAAAGAAGATATTTTAATGAGATCTGGTGAGTGTTCAATCAAAGACCAACAACTTCAATATTTTTATTTCTATTTCTATTTTTCCTTTCAAGATAATTATCATCTGATTCACTATTTTGTGCAAGACCAACCAATTTCAAGTTCGCCATCTGATAAGTGGAACCAGATGCTAGAATTGATATTAGATATACTTCAAAGGTAATATCGTTGTTCAAATTAATTTACAACAAAAACCATTTTAGTGGAATTAAAGATTTAATTAGTTATTCTAATTATACACTTCTTTATTCTGATTAATACAGGAGGGACACTCATGAGATATTCACACATCCAATTAATCCTAACGCTTTGGTTAATCAAACTCAGGTATTCGTGCATATAATCATATAGACAGTTGTCAACCATTATAAAATCATATGTTTTTGTCTAATAATCTTCGATAACGAATTAATGATTTTTCTCAATAATAAGGTGTTCTGCTATTACAATGTCATCAAGGAGCCCATGGATTTTGGCACCATGAGGGCTAAACTACACGAAGGAAGATATGCAAGCTTGGAACAATTTGAGGTGCGCTAGCTCCAACTGCCAAAATACAGTCTTCGTGTCTTTAATTTTTAAAAGTCAACTTCAGGACATATTTATATTTTATAACGTTAGTGATTAAGAAAATGAAATGTACGTGGATCATGAAATGACCCCCCCTAATGGCTGATGCCAATTTCTTAATTTTGCTCTGTGGATACAGTACGATGTGTTCCTCGTATGCAGCAACGCTATGAGATTTAACGCACCTGAAAGTGCGTTCTATACAGAGGTATAATGGAATACAGTTATCACTTTCATATCCTTATTATTACATTTTATCTCAGGTGGGAATGTTTGTATGTATGTTTTTGATAGCTAACAGAAATAATTACTATGGTGGCCTGCAGGCTCGTGCCATTAGTGAACTGGCACAGCGGCTCTTTCACAGCCTCAGAAGTGATCCGGAAAAGTTCGAGTCAGAGTACTTGGGCATAAAACGCTGTGACAAGAAGCCAACAAGGGCTGTAAGTGCTGGTGGAGTTTCAACTTCGAAGCATCGTATGATCGGGGATGCTTCTAATAATCCCTTCTTCAGTGGTTCGTCTCTCAATGCACACAAATCAGCATTAAATCAATCATCTGCAATTGCCATATCTATTCTTTTATTAGGCAATTAATGTCACTTAGTGTACACTTTTTCAGAGCCAAACGATGTAAACTCTTCTGAAATTGAGAAGCGTAGAACGTATAGACCTCAAAGTTCTTCCGTGAAGGACGATGATTGGAGCTTTTCATTGGTGCTCAATGCTCCAAAACAGCTTCAATTTGTAAGTAGTTCACCACACAACATATAAATATGTGTACTTACTATTTGATTATGTATGGTCATGGTTATTTAATGATTTGGTGATGCAGAACGCCGATGCGGGAGTTGGTTACAGGGAAAGCCTAATGAGCTTTGTTAAGGACTTGGGACCAACGGCTCAAATGGTTGCCAGGAGGAAGCTGGCCCAACTTCCAAACCAATCGTCCTCTTCTTGTGTTGATTCACCTTCATCTACTCTCCACCTGGGAGGTGATGTTCATCATCAAGAACGGCAAGGTTATCAAATGCCTTCTCATTTATCCAGTTGTGGCTCACCACCAGCTGCGTCTTACAAAGGAATGATGGTGGATCATACTAGCTGGGCTCCTACCCCCAGCGCTGCTCTACCAACGGAAGCTTGTGGTTCCTCCCACCAGCAAGAACAAATGGGTGGCTCCGGGGATGGCATGGACGACCTTATTTCAACTATCATGCAACTTGGAGCCATCCAAAATATGAGTGCTCAGGCTCCCTCTGGTTCTTTTTACCCTCTGACTGGAGATGATCATGAAGATGTGTATGCTGCTCCTGTTCAGCCACAGCCAGCTCTTCACCAGCATCATCAGTTCGCAAACACAGGGGTGCAAGTGCAATCACCGTGGCCAACAAACAACAGCTTAGATGATTATCAGTTAGAGCCAAGGTGGTTGCCTCCACAAACCAGAGCTGCCGAGGTTCCTACCACCACTACGCACCAGCCGCAAGGAACCTCATCATTCTTCAATGCTTTTGATGACTTCCAAGGGCCAAGCAGCAGTAGTGCCAATGTGCCAGACCACACCAGGCATGGCACCAATTTTGGTCAGACTGTTCGACGGCCAGCAGTTGATCGATGGAATCAACAACAGGAACCATGGAGTCTGGAATCAATATGCAATCATAACCCTCCTGTCAAGCAAAGACAGGAGCAGATAAGGTCGACGACTCCATGGGGTCATCAAGAGCTTAACATTGCAATGGTGGGGCAAGAAAGGCCATTATTGTTTGATCAAAGCATAAGAATGATGAGCTTTAGCAGTAGGGATCAACAAGGAGCCCATTGTCCCCAGCCACAAGGAGTGCATGGAGCTGCTGAGTCCTCTTCTCGCACTTTCAATACTCAACCATCATCATCGAGAAGAGGAAATCAACAGCACCCTGATTTGAATCTTCAGCTGTGAACGATGACTTTGAATTACAACAAAGAGCTTAGAAGATGTAAAAAGCTGGAGGGAATAGACAGTAAGCAGCAGCTTTAAACTCTGAGTTCTCCATTCATTTTACTGAAGAAGGTGGATATAATTTGTAATTTTTTCCTTCAGATTGACTTTTTCTTTCTTTTATACTTCGGAGAGAATTGTAAAGGGGTCACTATATTCTAGGGAAAAAAAAAGTTATAGAGAGTGTATATTTGTAAGACTAATCTGATCTAATTCAAACTTCTATTTTATGCGAGTTAGAATATGGTTCCAAAAAAATAAAAATTGACATCTAATATGTTTCTTTGATTATAACAATATTTTCATCTGAATTTGTAATTGAAAATTTTAACATCTAACAAAATTACATCTTAACTTTGGTTAATAAGTTTGTACTGCTTACTACATATCTCTTGATTCCTTGAAAGAAGATACGTGAATATCATACTAAAACGTACCACGAACTTGAATGAGAGCACTTTTCACTCTTGAACGACGTCAGTACGCATTACTAAATTATTAATTAAAAAGCGACTCTCACTCAGTTCCTTTTGTGCATGCTTTTAAAAGAAAGGACACCGACAAACTAAAGCATCTTAAATAGAAAACACCGCATGACCAGGAGCATGAGGTGTTCTTATAGATGTAAAGACATATTAAACAATGGAGTTCAAGTGTACTTTCATCTCGTGTTCAACCCAAGAAACTTGATATTTTATTACGAGACTCCCAACGACAAGTTCTACTCCCATGAATTATCACAAACTCTGTGATTTTGATATCTCTATATAATCCACCTTGGAAGTAAGTGACGAAAACACCGAATGCTTTTATTCACCGTGACTGAAGCTTTAACCTAACTTATATATAATATCACTAATTAACACTACTCCATACTTCATATAACGAAATAAACCTGGAAAACAGTGACTGAATAATGCCTGTGCGAGTTCGAACGCAGCTTACAGAGCGGAAGCACGGTTTATCTCAGGAGAGAATGACTATTGACAATGATAAAAACAGAAAAGAATAATACTGGAGTTTAAGGCAGGCAGGAGCTATGTTCTTTATTATCTAAATGAACCCACAGTAGCTACAAGTTCCAACCACACTTTTACTTTTAGACTACAAATAGACATGGACATGAGGCCGGCGTGGTACTTGATGCAAAGGCCTAGCTACCACTTGGCCATAAAAGTTACAATAATATGCAACGCACCCCTCAACCATTGGTTTGTATTTTGTTCGTATCTACATCATTATCATTTCTCATAGTTGTTATTAAATCCCTCCTAAAATCTCTCCCTCTCTCTCTCTCCCCCCTGTACGATAAAAGACATCCTTCACATATTCAGAGCATTTTTAGCTTTTCCTTACACAACACAATTTAACATGGTTTGACAGAGTGGCACTTCTGGTCAAATTTGTAACATCAGAACTCCTTTTACAACTGTCAATAAGTAAAAGAAAAGGCAAATCGGAAAGCAACCTTTCTAAATTACAAGGGAAATCCATCAAATGATCTTTTTATTACCATTTGCCAGTCCAGTATATCGGTAGTCCCTTAGGTAACGATAAGAATTTTTGTTAACCATTGAACAAATACACACACATATGTAATGCATGAGCGTGACCACAAAGGCTACCCCTGCCAACCTACTGCAACTTCCCATCATCGTACTTTCAGATAAAGACTTGCCATCCCGTTCACTCCCCACCCTTGTTGTCCGTAGTAAGAAGGCATTCCTTGCTTTAGGACATTCAGAACACATTATATTCAGAGATGGGACATATCATTGCTGCAACTCGTGGGATTGGGTCAGAAAAAGAAATAGGTGGACAAGAGGACGCTCTGACCAGCTACATGACAAGCTAGCAATTGGCCTTGCTATAAATTTCCCCTCTATATTCACCTCCAATCTTACGTTTTCATTCTCAACACACCAGCATTATATAAACCTCGCTTATCAAGGCATGAGATTAAAGAACGTTAGAGAACTTCCCAAAATTAGAGACATTCAACGAAAATCAACCTGATATGGCATGAAAATAGCATTATACAAAACCGTGCTTATGGCAAGCTCCACTCACCGATGTTAGGCCATAATTTGATTTGAATTTTCCGACATTAATGCAATACACTTCCGACATTAATGCAATACACTTCCGTATATACATGAAAGAAGTTTAAATGAAAGTATTACCATTTTGTTATCCACCCAACAAGTGAAAGCATAGAAATGAAGTGAATGCTTGAGGTGAAGGTAACAACATTATATGACACAAGTAAGAATTCTGCAAAGTTACGGATCATTATACGTTCCAGGCTAATATAACGACCATTTTACAAAACGTAAGAAGCAATACCTAAATCAGTTCGCTTGACAAGGGAAGAAATTAAGAAAGATCAATTTTATTCGACCAATAGATGATGAATTAAGTCAAAAGGGAGCTCCCTTCAGTCCAAGCACAGAGAAGAGAAGGATGAAATTTTATCTCCCGCATCATTCACACATTCACAATAGCAAACTAATTGAATTTCCATGCCTACTGTGTTTGAATGAATGAGTCGGCAGCTAATTCAAATCATTCTCCGATCCATGAGTGGACTGGAGGAAGCTCCCTTGAGCCATTTTATATCTCACTGACATGTATATATCAACATTAAACTCAAACAACGCAAGTGATCACCAACCATGCATACATAAAAAAATTCAACGTTCCAGACATCTTGAGGGAGTCGAAGACCTTGAACAGTCGGAATACAAATTGGATACTCTTATGATCATTCAAATTCGTCAAGCAGCCGGGGAAAGCAAACAGTTTCAACCCCAATTATTACAAGGCTACATGCCCGGTCTTTCTTATTCTCGCTACATTCACGAAGGTCTCGTCTTTTCCATTGACGAGTCTTTGTGATATTGCTAGGCACTAGATATAATCTGATGTTTACATTATGATTCCAACATTCACTATCAATTGCGAGACACAGAACTTTAATTTTCTACAGAGGACATCTACTGAGGTGGAGAGCTGATAACAAGAGAGTATAATTAGATTATGTCCTCTAGTTGCAGTCAAACTGCGACCAAAGGGACATAGAAGGGCAAAAGAGCAGAAGAAACAAGGGTAATAGAAGCCTAGTAATAGTTTTCACAAAATTTCACAGCCCTGCAATTGTTTGCACTTACAAAACTGTTGTATACCATGAACCTGCTTTCATGTATTGGTAAGAATTACATAATCGACTCAAGTAGTCGAAAATTGTGCTGATTCAGATTACTGGGCGGTTGAATTCATCATAGCCGAAAATAATGTTGCAGGAACCCTAACCCTAAGCGATAAGCTTTTTACCACTCAAGGAAGGAAAAAGAAATGGCAACAAAGACACTAAGGACAATTGGATTGCCAAAACGGTAGAAACCCAGAAGTCCTCATGGGGCCCAGATCACTCAAAAACACACACAAAAACATGACTGTACTTCAAATCTAATTGAAACGATATCATGATCTCTGAAACCACATTTACAGATCTACCTAATTTCGTCTTCACATATGTAATACAAATCTAGGATGTGTCGTCAGGTTTCTGCTTTTATTAAACCTAATACACAAGATCAACCAAGGATTATGGTTAAACATCAAAAAGAGCCAAGTTTTTGGATATGTGGCCACTATCTAATATAAAGGTTTACGAGCGTATACTATGGGGAATGAGCAGGTGAGAAAAGTAAACATAACGATTAGGTTTAGCTCACTTACCAAACTGCTTAATAGTATTATTGATGAGGGCGATTATCTATGGAAACCAAATCAGCTTTCGGTGAGTAATGGTACCTCTTTGCGTTGCCAGGTCGCCAAGAACTTGACAAAAAAGAATCCATCCATGGATTTAAACGAAAACCATCATCAGTTGCACCGTTGTTAGTGATGTAAAAGCTATTGATAGTATTATACAGAATGATGTTATTAGTAGGAAGGATATGCTTCAGTCTATAATACGTCTGTAGTATACCACAAAAAGAAGAAGAGAGAAAAAAAAAAAAAAAGAGCAAAAATCAAGGACGAGAAGAGGGCAAAGGCAGAGGGCAGAAGGCACAGAGCAGAAGAAGAGAAAATGTCACTGTCCTCATGAGAGTTAGAGTGGAGAAAGCGATTGAAGATTTATACAAATCTGGTAAAGCTCTCTTCATCAATTCATAAATTATAAGAAAAGAAAAAAGAGGAGAGAAAATGGGGTGTATGTTTTCCCTCCCTCTTCCTATTTCTTTCCCTTTTACCTCTCTTTCTCAGTATGAGTCGTTTCTTTATCACAGAAAGTGAGAGATTTTTCAGGAGATGCTGTAAGCATTAACCTTAAAGCAGGGAATGTGTAATTATTATATATTAGATTTGAACAGAAGTTGTTTCTTGCTCTAAACAGGGTCTGACGTGTTTTATACCACATATACATTTATATATATCTCTTAAACAACAGGTACAGTAACGGGTGGTGGGGTTATCTTTTTACCGTCAAAAGCGCTGCCCGTCTCTTTCTCTATTCTCTACAGTAGTTCATGTTAGCTCTCTAGGTCTCTTTCCAATCCAGCAGAAACTTGCAAGCAAATATCTGTCAGTCTTACATTTAATAAGCCTTTAAAGCAACTCTTCCGTCCGATACTTCCAGATATTTGGACCTGGAATCGTAGAAAAATATAGCCATCGACTTGGTAGCTGCTCAGAACCGATCATTATTATCCTGTCCATAATAAATAACAAAATACCCTATTAATAATAATAGACCCTGTTTAATAATCAGCTCATAACTGATAGCTTATGAATGAAGTCAAATTTGTGCACGATACTAAATTACCAATTTTGATTAATTAATTTTAAAATTTTGAGACTTCTTTCTTTCAAATCTTTGAAAAAACAATGAGGGGTTCATTAAAAATTTGGCATGATGGAAAAAGTTGGACTATATCAATCATGCAAACAAAAAGAGCAAGAATTAGCTCTTAGGTTCCCATCACAAAGCCTGATGCAAGATGGTTTAATTCTTGTTACTATAAATTAAACAATCTAAAATTTAATCCAACAATACCAATGTAAATGATTTATTTTGATTTTAATCATTAAATTGGGCTAATTAGAATACCATCTAATTTATTTATTTTGATTCATAATTTTATATTAGTTAGGGATTTCAATAGTTAAATTTAAGTTAATCGGTTGTCATATAGTTACATACATAAGGAATTTTTAAATATTTATATAATTAAAATAAATATTGAAGATAAAATACGAAACCTCAAATATATTTACAAGACAATAGAAGATTTTTAAAAAATGTTTGATTAAACAATGAGTCACTAAAACAGATTTAGGCCATTGGATGAAGCAAGCCATGAGTGTTTTGGAAATTGATACTTGTAAATGTAGTGAGAAAAATTACCTTAGAATCTTTTTCAATATACGGTACTCAAAAAAACAAAAAGGTCAAGTATTAAACGTATTATGAATTATCGTTCGAAATAAGATAAGGAGTACACTCCATATAAAATCAATATAGGATAGACTGCAATTGAGACACCCAATATAATCAGAAGTTTTAATATGCAACTTATTATTTAAGACCGTCTTTAATTTCGTTTAAATGATGGCCTTGAACGAAAATCAGGGCACATAGTTTATATATTTATTTACTTATTTTATTTTATTTTTTAATTTTTACAGAGTTTTATATGTACGATATTATGTAGTACATTACATATTTTTATATTTTTATTTATACATATTTATTTATATTTTATATTATCATTATTTTACATTATATGTTAATTTATCAAAAACAAACTCTCTATCAAGTAAGAATAAAGTTGCATATTATTAAACTTTTCTAACTCTTGCAATTTAGGAAGACTCCTGCTAAATATTGGTATTGTTATTATTACCGTATATTTTTGCAATGCATAATATCTGTCTTCCCATAGATAGTTTAGGAATGCCCTCCGTTATCGTGACGATGAATGTGAAGAACAAGAAAACTTAGTGATTCTAAAAGTGAAGATACCATGTGATTTAATGTCTGCTTGTGCATGAATATGCCAACAACCTGTTTCAAAATGCTGCAATTTGTTATCAGATTCCTTCTTCAAATTAGATGTACGTACAATGTAGCCAAATAAATGGACTTTTATTTGGTCATCGCCGCATGTTTGTTTGTCTAGGAAAAGATGGCCACCGCCATTACCTCCTTTTTACCGAACAAATCAAAACTCATGTCGCCCTAATTTTCTTTTCCACGACCGCTTTTCGTATTTGTCGTCTTTTCCTAACAAATAATCAATCAACTCTATGTAGGAGAAAGAAAAAAAATAATGAACACAATAACAAATCTTAATATGATATGCATGTAATATACGAACACAATGTATCTACTTCCTGATTTGATTCTTATTTCACGGTTTGTGTAGGATAGTATGGAATAAAAACTATACAAGTAATCATTGGGTTTACGGACTTAATGGGACATTAGATGAGGCTTACAAGCTTTATCTTTACTAGTTCGATCTGTTAATGGAATTATATGGTCGATATTATGTTATTTTCATGACGTGTTATGATTAACGATATATTACTTCCATGATGAACTGATAAGAAATTTTTATGAATATTTTTTTCCCGTTTAGGAGAAAGATTACTGGAAAGTAAATTTCATATACAGGATAATGGCTGTAAAAATCATCAAATAAAATATACGTTTTTTCATATGAAACAAACAAGTCTTTGTGGCCTTAATAATTAATATTTTTATCAATGTGAAAATAAAAGACAAATAAATAAATTTGAAGAACATGTCAAACTAATCTAAGCACTACAAGTAAATGAGGTTTAGCAACGAAAATTACCAACGGAATGAGAAGGTTTTCTGTTGACAAGCTAAGTTAGTGACGAAAGGTTTTCCGTTGACAAGCTAAGTTAGCGACGGAATGAGTCGTCAGAGAAACGATCGTAGTTAATAATTAGCGACGGAGTACAAATTCTTCGTTACTAAGTTAGCGACGGGATATTTTCTTTTCCGTCGCTATATTTAGCGACGGTAATTTTGGTGCTACCAATAAATTTAGTGACAATGTTTGTTTCGATCGGTAAATGTAGCAACGAACAAGACTCCTTCTTCAGTAACCTTACCAACAGATTTTCCAAATCCGTTGGTAAATTCACGACTAACTTTACTGATAGATCTTAGCTGTCCGTCGGTAAATTCACTGCATTTTACAAACGAATTTTGGTCGTCCATCGATAAATTCACTACATTTTATCAACGGATTTTGTTTTTCCGTCAGTAAATTTACTGATTTTTTATATTTTCCCTACATTTAATTTTATTTGATAATCTTATGATTGATGTATAGACTATTTCGAGCAAAATATTTCCCTCGTGGGGATTTCTTAACTGCTAATCTCGGATCCAACCCGAGTTTCACTTGGCGCGGGATTCATCAGGCTAAGTCGGTTCTTACGGCAGGCTTGCGGTGGCGTATCGGATCTGGAGAGAATGTCCGTGTATGGAATGATAGTTGGTTGCCCAGGGACCATGATTTTAAAGTTGGCTCCGCGTCTGGTTTGGTTGCCTCTTCCTT
>JAOSBL010000211.1:6183807-6194781 GCA_027568915.1 Erythroxylum roraimae | reverse complement strand
TGCATGCTAAATTATATGTTTTATATGTGTGATATTTTACATGCAATTTTGTGTTTGATGAGACGAAAAAAATAAATCCCTCATTAAAATATTAAGTACATATTGAAAGCGTGTTGCCTTCTATTGTTATAAGAATAAATCAGAATTCGGTTTATTTTCAGGCTTGTTTAGCAAAACTCAAAATCGCTTTAACTCGAACATGTTTAGTCTTATGACAATTGATTCTACTTATTTAATTCATGTGATTTAGATGAGCGAACTCACATGAATTTAGATGCAGGGTTAGGAATAAAATATAAAATATGTTTTGGCAAGAGTTGTCACCTAACGGATCTAGGAGTCATATAAGAAGTGATTGATAAAGTTGTTATCTACCTAATTTAAGTTTAGTTAGTTGGCTGAGAAAACTCAAGATGAACTATATTTGAATAGGATCTTAGCCGACTAAAAAGATTAGAATAATTTTTCTAAGTAATAGTGAGGACCATTATTTTGAAAAAAATAGTGGGAGTAACCAAATACATGATTAAAGTCCTAATCTCATTTGGTAGTCATGACATATAATTAATTACTTGCTTTTATTACATTTATATGTTTCTGAGTGAAATTTACCTTGTTTAGTATAGTTGATACTAGGATAGTAAACCAAATTTCTTGGACATTAGATATGTTTGAGAAGAGTTCTCAAAGTTAGATAGAAATTGCATGCCCATTATGCTATTTTGCTATAATTCCTGTTAAGGATTTGGTGGCAAAGTTTTAAAGATATGTCAAAATCATATAGATGACAAAATTTATTGACATTTTGAGTTGACTAATATCTCATAAACTTTGATGACTGTCAACACCATGATAGCAAGCTGAAAAAGGTTACATAGAGTAGAGCTGAAAGATATAGTACCTTATTGGAATTGTTCCATTTAATTTAGCCTACTAAAATTATGAACATGGTCATCAATTAAAGGCATTTGCTATAGAATGATAATAGTTATTACTAGAAGAAAAAGATTGCATAATTTTTCTTTCCTATACTCGATATGATAGAGATCATATATATTTCTAATCTATACTTATGAGTATTTGATACTGAATTTAGATTCAAATTATTAAAATGTTCAAATCATGATAAGAAATAGATTGTTAGGTAAATGTAGTTGACCCAATTGTATACAAATAATTTGTATGTATTAGATCAAAGGAGACTTATGCTTAACATAAGTGGTAAGAATAAAATGTTGGATAACCAAGACTATCCTTTTATATCATGTTGGTTAAATCAACATAACGAGAATTATAAAGTCACATACAAGATATATTGTTAAGTTGAAAATTAACCAAATCAACCCTTGGTGAAAGCATGATGATGTTATTGAATTGTAAAATTTAATGTGATGTATTAGATCGAATAACAATTAATAAAAGGATAATAATTATATTTCATTATATTACTACTAACCTTATGTGATATACTCATATATGTTAAATGAAATAATGATTTAAAATTTTAAAAAGTTCAAATTGTTTAAATCTAAGTAGAAAATAAGCATTAAGAATACTGAAGCACTTTGATGAGATTGATATGATAAGTTTTAAATTTTTTGTTATCTATAGGAAGTGAGATTTTTTGGTGAATACCTTCATAACTAAATTCACAAGAGTATGGATTTATATAAGGAGGAAAATACAATATGAGATATTGTATGATGCATATATTATTTCTTCTTTAACTATGCCT
The DNA here is from genome assembly GCA_027568915.1 of Erythroxylum roraimae. NCBI lineage: Eukaryota > Viridiplantae > Streptophyta > Magnoliopsida > Malpighiales > Erythroxylaceae > Erythroxylum > Erythroxylum roraimae. The sequence goes on along the minus strand of JAOSBL010000211.1, from coordinate 6,193,046 downwards.
AGTACAATGACTTACCTTCTATAATTCCAATTTAATCAATTAGCAAGATTTCATATGAAATACTAAGTCTTTGAAAGAGTTAAAGGTAATGATTTAGGGATGTGATACTTAGTTGAAGCATATATTATCCACTAAGTTTAAAACTAAAATAGGTAATAAAAGGTTATTCTAGCCAACAATATTTAAAATTAAATTGCTCAACATTGCTTTGAAATAATAAGTGTAATAAGATTGGTTATTAATTAATGATATATGAATATATATATTTGCTCAATATTGAGAAAGTTATGGTCTTGAAGTATTTTAAGTACGAATTAGAGAAATAAACTAGAAAACTAGTACAAGTTTATGGAACTAAATGCAAACTTGGAACTGTAATATGTATTTTTGGTTGAGATTATAACAAGTTTTAAATAATGTAAAATAAAAATGATACGATATAAAATTTTAAGTTATAAAGAACCAGCTTACATGCAAGTTACTCCTGAGTTTAGTATAGAATCTAAATATAAATTTGGCACTCCTTTCAAATTGATTCTGTTAAGATATATATTGATATCTTATTATTTAATTTTGGACATTATTTGATAATTGGACCTAGTGGATTTATGTGGAACTCTTTTAAGATAAGTTTGATAAGGTTTAAAATCTTAATTATGATAGGATTCAAATAGATAGTATATTTTTGGGATTATGGCTATCCAAGGATCCAAATTTTCTGGGAATTTTGAATTGATTATGGCAGATGTAATATGGCTGGGATTCATGTGTGTAGTGGACTGAATGTCATCATTTTTAGAAAGAAAAAATTACAGATATTGGATGACTTGGCAGTTGGGATTTCAAGGGTGATTTTCGATAATGTTTAGTTGTTGTTTGTGTTAAAATAAAACTCTATCTGCTGCAAATGTTTCAAGAGTATCACGCTACCTAAACTCTATCGTTGGAGCTGGATTTTTCAAGTGGATCACGACCTCAGGCTATGTTATTGGTGCTGCATTTTCTTTGGTTATGTTGTTGTTAATTGTGGGTGTGTAGCAGCTGTGATTTTTTTCCTAGGCTTTTGTGTGTTTTTGGCTGGATGATTCGTGACTTTCTGTAACTGGATATTCTTCTACTATTCAACTACAATTGAGGGTGTTCTTTGAGAGTTTGTAGCTAATTTATTTTCTGGTTTATTAGAAGTGATGCCTGAAAATTCCAGCAGTTGAATACTACAGTATCATTGACGAACAACTTTCTGATTTGTCATTAAAGGAGCTGAATTAATTAAGGAAGTTGTTTTTTCTTATCTCAAGTCTATTTGATTATGTTCGTTATTAGTTTTAATCACTTGAGTTGTTAGTTTATTATCTTTATCATTAAAAGTTGTTGAAAAAAATCCTCTGTTAATGTTAGCATGAGTTGGTCGTATTATTGAGTGTAAAATACTTTCACAGTTTGTGAGGACGAGGGATAGTATTGAGAGTTGAGTGAGTGGACTCAGTAAGGCCTTGTATAAAACTATTGTCATTAGTGAAAGTATTAAGTTGGGAAGGTATGCCTAACTGCGTTAACAAATTTAGGGTATTGATTTTTTTTATTTCGCGTTTAATTTTTCTGTTTTCACTTGTGCTAAAAAATTGACAGTATACAGTTCAAAGCAACTGCAGTATAACCAGAATTTTGTGAAACTATATCATTCGGGCTTTACAGATTGCTTTAAATGATCTTTAATTAAGCAAGATAACCATATTTTTTGTTCTCTAACTTTAATTTTTCCTATTTAAGACTTCCAATATAAAAGATTCGTGTTGTAATCCTTCTTCTCAATTTTTTAACTCAATCAAATACTTTTGTGATCATTGTTAATATGGCATGCCTAAAATATAATATAGGTAAACATGCTAGTTTCTACTAAGCCTTTTTAAACATATGAATAAAAATTAAAAAATGAAGAAAAACTTAAATTAACCATACATAATATTTCAAAAATAAAATTCCTAACCTAAAGCTAAAAATCAAAACTTTCTATTTGTTTTACCTTAAAGTGTCACTAAGGTCCTTAGTTGATCTAATTTCTTTGCTTATAAGAAATTTATCAATGTTAAAACTGCAACTGCACACTGTAGAAGTAACTCGCATAGGCAAGTACGGGTTGATCCTACAAGGACTGTAAGTACTAGTAATTACCTTTTTTTCTATTATCTAACTATTGAATTAGATTGTAGATTTAATTAAAAATTAAACTAAATAACTAACTATGATTGAGACAATAATGAACTTAAGACAAAGAAAATTCTTGGAAAAGTCTAGATCAAATAAACAGTACCTAGGTGAGAATCCTTAAATATTAACTGTTTATCATGCAGTTGTATTTTTTTTTTATTAGACCGTGAAAATTTCTATCTTATATTAATATTTCTCTCAAGAATATAAATAATTAATCCATCAATTAATTAATAGAAATCATTCTAGTTAAAACCCCTAAGATTGCATTATCGATTTATGAATTTCACTATTAGATTTGACCATAATCTAGAGGATTTATGTCGACCTATCTCTAGGTTTGCATGCAACTCCTTCCAAATATGGTAGATTTATCAGATTTATCCACACAAAAGGATTTCTCAATCTCAATCATATGAAAGCAAATCGTGAACTAATATTCTGGATATCTTAGAACAAGAATAAAACACATATTTGAATCTCAATAAATCAATTAATAAAATCGCATTAAATAAAATATCCAATATTATTATTATCATAACGTAGGGTTCATCACACCTAGGCACTAAAAAAATTTAGTTCATACTCATAGAAAACAAAACCAAAGATAAATATGCAAAAAAACTAGAAAACAAAGAAATCATAATTCTAAATCTCCTTTTTTCTTCTAATAGATCTTCTTGCAAGTTAGATTAGATGTTGTTATCTATCAAATTTTTTGATGTATTTTTCATTTTTTCCTTACCCTCTGACCAGAATTGTCTCCTCTATATGTTTATTATGACTAAAAATTACTTCTAAACTTGTCCTCTCTATATTTGCCTCCGTTCATGTCCTTTTATAGTAAAAACTAAGATTTTTGGGACATACACGGTTACTTACATAGTTATGTAGGTGACCATATATTTCCAAAAATACCTAAAATCTTAACTTTACCTGGTTACAGAGACTTACACAAGCATATACACGGTTGTGTATCTCTAAGTTGCTTTAAATCTTTGTTTTATGCTATGATATCCAAATTCTTCTTTTTTTAGTCCAAGAAGGCAATTATCACCTACAAACACACTTACATGAATTAAGTGCCAAAAATACTATAAAACTATTAAATAACAAACAAAACACATTAAACATGGGTATGTAATTATAGTAAAATAAGCATTTATTAGTCCTTCTTCACATCCACTACCAAAAATGATAATTTCTCTTTCTAACCATAAGAGTCAATGTGAATCTCAAGGACAATCATCAATTTCCCTTTATCAACCACAAAAACCAATATGAATCTCAACAGAAACCATCATTTTCTAAAAATCTTGGCAAAATGAATCTCGACTTATGTATTGGATAATCAATTGTTGTCTTAGAGGTTTTATGTTTATGTTATGCAAAATAATCACAAGTTTTATTGGTTTCTAGGTAATTTTATTACTTAATTTCTGGGACATTTTTATTTTTTATTTTTCTTTGTTTAGTCTCTCTCTTTCTCTTTGCTTGAAGATGGAGGATATCATATGGTAATGAGATTCTCCCTTCTATTTTTCAATTACTATATGTTGGAATTTACAAATAATTGGGTTAGTTAGCTTCCTACTTTGTTTATATTTGTCCTTGTTAATATTTCCTTCAACATTGAGGGTATTGAACTCTATCTTTGACTTCAATCTTACCATCTTAAGTGTGTTACGATTTGAGAGCAAATCAAATAATTGGTTTCTTATAGTCTTTTTGCATGTGGCCTCTAGTTTAAGAGTGTTGTGATTTCAGATATTCAAAATATGTCACTTTTTGACGTATAGCTTGTTAATAAGTATATAAAATATTTGTGTCTTTTAAGAATTTGTTAGGATGGATTAGGATGGATAATGAACATACACCATGGTGAGTTACTCAAAGGGAACCCACCTGTTGAATATATTGGTGGCATAGTGGACTAACTTAAACTTGTTAATGCAGATAATTTTTTTTTGGGATGTGAAGGGCAATATAAAAGACATAAAAAAATAAGATTGCATAAAGCATATATTTTTAAAATTATCTTAATCAAACTTAAAGTCTAGATTAAGGATTTCAAAAAATGGCAATACCACCCTAAAAATGCTAAGTTAGCTAAATAGTTGCAGGATTAGAATGAAGGGTGTTAAAAAGATGGAGGCTTATGTTACTATTTGGATAAAGGTAAAGGCGTCTTTACCAAAAAAACTTGAAGTTAATGAGGCAATAAGTCATTTTCAAGTATAATAGGTACTATTATAATAAGCAACAACCAATTTATAATGTTTCTATTAGTAAACTCTTGAGAGGTACCGAAAGTTCTCAAAAAAATAATATTAGATGTGGTTGGCGTAGTTTCATAAGATAAAGATGGTGACGATGCTCATAATTAGTCCAAAGAGTTATAAGTGGGAGGTGAAGAAGATTGTAAGGATGAACTTGGTAAAGAATATTTATTTTTAAAGGTGGTAGTGAAGTATTTGTTAGAGGATAAGAAGTTGAGACAGGCAAGCTCACAAATTCATCAATTTTATTTTAATAGGCTTAGAAAGACCCTTGTTGAATTTGAGGCATCAAATATAAGAAGTGAATAACTAAATTATCAAGAACATAGTATCAAATTGAAAGGCATTCAATTTTATAGGTTGATGAAGAAGAAGAGATCATTTTATTCAAGTCGGACGAAAAAGACAGTCATCTATTTGGTTATGACTTTAAATTTAATGATAGTCAAATTTAATCAAACAAAAAAGTAATAACCATTATCAAGATCCTAAATATTTATGTTTAGAATTTGTAACCATTATCATGATCCTAAATATTTATGTTTAGAATTTGTATGGTATATGAAATTTAAAAGAGCAAAGCCATTCAAAGAGGCTTCAAATAAGTATTTAATATAAAGTTTATATGATCACAAGACTTTAAAAGAATAGGGATAATCACAATAAGAGGATATATGGGATATGTTATAATATTAGGAATAAGTTGAATATAAACCAAGAAGAGAGTGTTTCTTTCTTTGAAAGTGGCTGGGAAAGAGGTAAGTGGCCTTGAAATTAGCAAATGTGATAGGTACAAGGTGCTTTTGAACAAAAAAAGTTACTTATATAAAACTTAGAACATGTTAAGCATTCCATATTGTCAAGTCATAGTAGCTACATTGTTTTAGGGGTAGAAACTAGAAGATTACTTAGTACACCCATTAAAACAACCAAAATACTCAATAAATTATCTAAAAATGATGCAACATATATAAGGATCAAAAATTTTACCCCAAACTATTTAGGAATCATTCTTACCTCATATTATTAAGAAAATATTTGGTAGGTCAAGGACCAAAAAAAAAAGGAGAGGAGAGAGAAATAACACCTCTTTCTAAAACAACATCAAGTTATGACTATAACATGCTAACTATGTAAAACAAGGTCACAGCATAATTCGATATCCTTTCAAGAAAAGGTCCAAGGTTATGATCCTAGTAAGCTTTACAAAAAAAGAATAGTAAAAAAGATTAAAGTTCCCTCAAGATATGAAGTTTATGACAATGAAGATATTGGGTTGCTCATTTAAAATATAAGTTCTTCATTACATTCAATATTCACTACATAAATATTGTTCCTCATAATGCTTACAGGAAGAATCGTTCAAAGTTATTACTGTTGAAGTGAAGAAAGGAAAGGCATTGATCTTAAAGTAAGAGTTATAAAGAAGGTTAATCGGTAATTATTGGATGTAGCATGGGCTATATAGAGATAGTTGTGTGAACAAGATATGATTCATCACTTTAAAGTAATTAAGGAGAATGTTTTATTATTCTCGATTAGTATTGATTCGAAAAATCCTTATCTAAAGTAGAATGACACTTTGTAAATAGTTTACAAATGTTATTAATTGAATCGATAACTCATAGCAGAGAACTAATATGATTGGACTAAAAAAAAGTAGACATTAATTCCATGCTCTGTCTAATCGGAACATTATATAATGAAATGATTAAATTACATGAAAAAATCATGCATAGAAAGATTAGTCAAAACTACTTTGACATTCCAAAATATTTGGGTGATCATGATGCGTTACTAGATGTCAATCTTTATCTATGATTATAAATTGTTTAATTAGAGAATTAAAGATAAATTAAAAGAAGTTTTAATTTATATCTATTTCTAATTATGAATTATAATTATAATTTGTAATCATTGTCAACATATTTGGGAACCTAATGAGCCTCACATATAAAATGGGTTGAAGAGAGTAAAGTTAATTTAATCAAGTTGGACTTGATTATAAAGTTTCAGAAACTTTATGATTAAATGTGAGATATTTAATAAATAATGATCAATATGAGATATTAGATCTTATTTGAGCATAATTGGTGTTTAATTATACTTATTTGTAATTTTAATTAAAATTTATTTGAAATTAAAATTTAATTTTAATTAAATTACTAAAACATCCGAAACTTGGTATAAATAGGCCTAAGTTTTATGGAACTAGCACTTCTTGCTTAACCCTTTTTATAAATAATTACAGAGTTCTTTCAATTCATTCCATGGATTTCATTAAAAGCTGGACATTTGTGAAGCTATAGTGGTTGAGACAGATTGATTTTAGAAACTGTTCAAGGAATACGACAAGATAAATATCAAACTTTAAAATAAGGTATGAATTTAGATTCACACTTTATTATAATTCAGCATTAATCATTTTATAGAATTAAATTGATTTTGATTTTCGAAACCAATTTGCGAAAAAGTTTAGTGGTCGACATTGATTCTATCCTAGTTTTCTAACAGTGGTATCAAAATCGAATTTTATTTTTATAATTTGATTAAACTATATTTGATTGTTATTTATTATAATTTTGGAATTGAATAACACAAATTTTGCAAATTAAATCTAAAAAGGTTTCACCGTTTCAGATGAAACCAAATTAGATTATAGTATGAAATCTTAGCGGTTCATATTAAACACCGAAACCCAGAAACGGTAAAATCTTAACCTAGAACAATTTTGAAAAGGTTCAGATTTACAACACAAATCTAGGAGTTCGTTTGTTCTGTGTGTTGATTTGTTTGTGGAATATGCCTTGATGCGCTCACCAACTGTTGGCGATTGGAATAAAGCTATACCGCATGTGGAGAATGGGCGTGTAATCTGGATCTGAGTTTATTTTCTGGACTGCGATTTGCGTATTTTTATTATGTGGCTCTTGCTTGGGAATTGGTAATCTGGCTCCTAGAGATTGGTGGCTGGCAAGCGTTTGGGTTTTGCGTTTGTGTTATTGAAACGCATGACCTAATATGCTTGGGTTTGTTCTTTAAAAAAAAAAACTAGATTGTGCTTCTGGAAATTTTTGCCCATATGTTTTTGGAAAATTAAATGTGCGTTTTGAATGTTGATTCTTGAAAATTTATGGAAAGCATAAAAGTTGTATGCGTTTTGTGTTTTTGGCTATCGTTGATATGCATTGCCGGCGTCGATTATTTTTGCATTATATGTTGGCTTGGGGCTGTCGCATGCTGTCGGCAATGATTCCAAATAGGCGAGCATCGCCTGGTGACGCAACCACTGGCAAAAGGCGATCGTCACCACTGGCAAGGGCCATCGTTGCCCACATATGAAGGCGTCAGACATGGGTGGCCTGAGGTTTATAAGCATCTGTGGAAGGAAGAAGACGTATTAACGCTGGCGGCAGTGGTAGTGGCTGCATCTGGAAAACCAGGAGAACGGCGACATAGATGAAACCAGGCGGCGTAAAACAAAACCAGAAACCCTATTCTGAAAACGATGGGCCCCACACAATTAAACATCTTCTGGCCAATGCCTGGTCACACGCACCAGACTGGTATCTTCTCTTTTCATTTATGGTTTTAAGCCTAATTTTAATTAAAGTGGTTTTATTAAAATTAAGTAGGATTAATTTCCTAATAAATTTAAAAAAATGTTTTCTAATTGTTTTCGAAGGGTGATTTTATTAGGAATATTTTGGAATTTAACTTAATTTTTTAAGAAGTTGAATTATTAATTTAAATTAATTATCAAATCAATTATAAAGTTAAAGTAATTTTTTAATATGATTAAGATTAATAATTATCTAGGTTCCTAATTAATTTTAGAAAAATAGTTTTTAAAATTACAATTAATTATTTTCAATTAGATTGAAATTAATTAATTAGACTCTATAAAATTAAAGAAACTGTTTTCTTAAATAATTAAGAAAGATGTTTCTTAATTAAATATATTTATTTCAATTTGATTGAGATAAATTAATTTGATGATTTTATTTGTTTGGACAATTATTATTCTTTTTATTTAAAAATTGTTTATTTATTTATAAATAATAAGTTTCTTTTTATTAGAAAAGTTATTTTTTTAATCAAATTTTGAAAAGTGTTTTCATTTATTTATCAAGAAAATGAGTTTTCTTTAATTTTTTGAAAATAATTTCCTAATTTATTAAAGAAAGATTTTCTAATTAATTAAGAAATCAACCTCTAAATAAATAATATAAAGGATTTTCTTAATTAAATTTGAAAAATATTTCATTTAATTTTGAAAATAGTTTTGTTTTAATATTAGAAAATAGTTTTCTAATTAAAGAAAAGTAATTTCTAATAAGATTAGATGTAGTTTTTTAATTGGATTAGAATGTGTTATTTATATAATTTTAAAAAAGGAGTTTTTCTAAATTATAACAAGCAAGAAGTACAATTTATTAAAAATTATTTTCAATTAAGTTTTATTAAAGGAGTCAAGATAATTGGAAATAGTTTCCAATTTGATTTTAAAATTATTTTCAAATCAAATTAAATTTTTGTTTGTGTACAAATCAAATTAAATTTCTATTTGGAATAAGAATTTATTTTATTTCGGAATTAATGAGTGTAATCTAATTTAGTTTTTCCAAAGAGTTGGAACTATTATTTTAGATTATGAAGATCAATAACCAGAATCAAACGAAACTTGATATTTTACGCATATAATTTGATTATGAGTACATAAGGTGCATACTTTATTTATATGTGTGTGTG
>JAOSBL010000211.1:6168746-6183707 GCA_027568915.1 Erythroxylum roraimae | reverse complement strand
TATATTGGATGTATGTTAAATTGTATGTTTTATATGTGCGATATTTTACATACAATTTTCTGTTTGATGAGACGAAGGAAATTAAATCCTTCGATAAAATATTAAGTACACGTTGAGGGCAATTATTTCAAATAAAATAGTGGTAGTAACTAAATATATGATTAAAGTCTTAATCTCATTTGGTAGTCATGACGTATAATTAATTACTTGCTTTTATATTTATATTTTGTTCTGAGTGGAATTTACCTTGTTTAGTATAACCAATACTAAGTTAGCGAACCAAATTTTTTTGACATAGGATATGTTTGAGAAGAGTTCTCAAAGTTAGAAAAGAAAATTTGTACTCCCATTATGCACTTTTGTTATAATCCTTGCTGATGATTTGGTGACAAAGTTTTAGAGATGTGTCAAAATCATATAGATGACAAAATGTATTGACATTTTGAGTTGACTAAGGTCTCATAAATTTTGATGACAACATGTAAGATGTATGTCAATACCATGATAGCAAAATGCAAGAAGTTGTATAGAGTAGAGCTGAAAGGTATAGTACCTTATTGGAATTGTTCTACTTAATTTAGTCTACTAAAAGAATAAACATGGATATTAATTAAAGGCTCTGTTATAGTATGATAGTAGTTGTCATAAGAAGATAATGATTGCATGATTTTTCTGGCCTATAAGTGATATGATAGAGATCATATGTATTTCTAGTTCATGCTTATAAGTTTTCAATTCTGAATTTAGATTCAACATTATTACAATGTTCAAAGTATGATAAGAAATAGATTGTTGAGTAAAAATAGTTGATCCAAGTTTATACAAATAGTTTGTACGTGTTGGATTAAAGGAGACTTATGCTTAACATAAGTGGCAAGGATATAAAGTTGCATAACCGAGACTATCCTTTTATGTCATGTTAGTTAAATCAATATAACGAGAATCATAAAATTATATACTAGGATATATGTATCCTTTTGATTATGAATTGTATGAAACTTGCAAAATTTGTCACGTTGAAGAATGACCAAATCAACCATTGGTGAAAGGATGATAATGTTATTGAATTGTTAAATTTATACATGTGATGTATTGGATGGAATAATAATTCATAAATGGATGATACTTATATTTTATTACATTACTAATGACTTTATCTTATATAGTCATATGTATTAAATGAAATAATGATTTAAATTTTTGAAAAGTTTAAATTTAAGTAGAAATTAAGCATTGAGAATGCTGAAGTACTTTGATGAGATCGGTGTGGTGAGTTTTAAATTTTGGTTACCTATAGGGAATGAGATTCTCCAGTAAATACCTTCATAACAAAATTTCATAAAAGTATGGATTTATATAAGGAATAAAATACAATATGAAATATTGTATAATGCAATGTTATTTCTTCTATAACTATGCGTATAATAATGACTTACCTTTAATAGTTCTAAATGAATTAATTAACAAGATTTCATATTAAATATGAAATGTTACGTCTTTGAAATAGTCAAAGTTAATAATTTAATGATGTAATGCTTAGTTGAAGTATATATTATCCGTTAAATTTAGAATTAAATTGGATAATAAAAGATTATGAGATATTCAAAAGGTTGGATAAAATCTTCCAAACTTGTTGAATAAGTTGTTCGTTTGAATGTATACTTATAGGAGAATGGTTCTTAAGATAAGTGGTGAGAGTAACATAAATTTGAAAAGTTTAAATCTCATGACAACACATCCAATTGGAACTATTGTTTTTATTGATACATTTAATGTATAGTTAAAAGGCTACGAGACATTAAAAGATTCACTTTAATGATGAATTCAAAGAGTTTGTTTTGGAGATGAATGTGAATTTATCATGTCTACAAGAAGGTTAGTGGGAGTATAGTTGTCCTCTTCAGTAAGAGTATGTGGAAACATATTGCTCATAGAAAATAATAATTCTAACTTTCAATTGTTGAAAACATAATTGTCCAAGAACAACTCTTATTAGATATGAAAAGGTAACAACTTAATTATGAAAATTAGATTTATAGAGACAGATTGTTCGTTGTTCACCTATTCTAAGTCCACTAGATAATGTACTAAAGATGTTTAGTATATGAGATATTAGATACTTGTGAAGTATTAAAGATATATATTACTCTGCGTATGAGTTGATGTTTAAGTTCAAGATAATAAGGATATAACTTTAAAAGTAAATACTAATTAAGGTTCATTTACTTAGAACAATATCATTTTAAGATTGGAAAGGTTCCAATGTAGCAATGGTTACTAATTAAGTCATAATACATTTTTCTTTTAATGGAAATTATTAATTGGACTAGTAACTTCTTTAATGAACTTAATATAGTTATTTGCATTGTTCAAGACAGTAATGTACTATAGAACATTTAAGTCATTGCCTCATCGGGCATGCAAAAGAAGCTAAGGTCTTATTAAAAATCCAAGTATTTATTTAAGCAAATTTTCTTAATTATAATTGTAATTAAGATGAAAGTTGTAAAATTTAAGTGAGTGCTCACTATAGAGAATCTTGTAAAATTCTCTCATTAAGTCACTGTCCCAGTAGTAGTATAATCATCATATGGTGATATGGTATGAAATACTTAAACTATTGACTTAGTGCAAGTGGAAAAATGTTGGTTTATGCCCTATAGCTAATCGGTTTGGTTGTAGTTTAGTGATAATTATTTAAAGGCATTATTTATCTTTTACATGTTTAGATGTATATGATAAAGTCCATGGGATAATTATACATTGCAAATGAAATTATTATGATATTCATATTGCATTATTGCATTTATGTGATATCCCTAAATTATTGCTAGTCATTATTCTATTAAGACTGGACATTAATAGAATGTAAAAAGACTAGTACACGTTATGTTTTTCCTTATGAATGAAGTAATCGATCTCATAGGCTAAACTATGGAGATACATAAACAAATGTGTGGGTGCTTGTTAGAGAATAAGTTTACTGAACAAACCTGATATGAGAAATCTATCTAAAAAATTACTTGTATGTTTATGGAATTCCTATTGTGATGATTATAAAAGTGATCATTTGACTTAAGGTCACCAACATTATCTTATATAGGGATTGTTATCTTTTGATACTATTTATGACCTATTTAACCATGGATCAATCAATCGATAGTCATTGAATATAGCATGAATTATATGGAGGTAGTTGTAAGATCAAGATAGGATTCATCATTAAAGAGAATGTTCCGTTGTTTTCGATTAGTATTGATTTGGAAAATTTTTGGTCAACTTGGAATGACACTTTCTAAATAGTTTACAAATGTCATTAATTGAATTGATAGCTAATGGCGGAGAAATAATATGATTGGATTCAAAGAAAGATGACATTAACTTCATGCTATGTCTAATCGAAATATTATATAATGAAATGATTGAATTATACAAAAAAATCATACACGAAAAGGTTAGTCAAAATCACTTTGACATTTCTAACTATTTAAATAGTCATAACACATTGTTAAACGCCAATCTTAAGTTATGATTATAAATTGTTTAATTAGAGAATTAAAAATAAATTAAAGGAAGTTTTGAAGAATTAGAATTTCTATATTTCAGAACTTATTGTTTTTCATTTTTTAATTTTATACACGTCTAGATGAAGCCAATTGAATAAGATGTGTCAACTTATATTTTATTTTGAATCTGCTGCATCGACTTTCTGTTAATTGGCAATAAAAATAAGTACTTGATTGAGTTCAAACATTGAGAAGAAAAGTTAAAATAAGTAGATATTATGTTGTAGGACATAAGATAACAAAAATCTTAAAGGACCCATGCCGATTGTCCCTCAATTCTCATGTGTTACAGAAACAATAACAGAGGTTCATGACAAAACTTGAAACCTTGGGAAATCACCTGATCATAATTCTTTTGCCATAATTCTGACTTTCATGATACTCCTATCAAGAGATATGTCAGATCCGGGGCATCCCAATTTAAGTTTGATTAAATGGGATGATAGTTTCTCATTCCAGAACTGTAAAATCAGACTTTTTCGATCCAAGGAATCAAAAGAAGTGCTTCAAGCACTCCATCAATATATCTGTTTGTTCAGGTTTCCCTACAGATACCCGAATGTAACCCTTCAGTTCTTTGTTATTGTAGTGACGAACGATGACGCCCATCTTTGCCAGATCCTCCTGCATTCAACTCTGCTTCGTTACCACAGCAAATGACAAGCAGAAAGTGAACAAAAACAAAACCAAAGTGTACTTCCTCATTCAGGGAAAGAACCCTACAACCTAACAAAATAATTGATTAAACACTCATGCAGGTTACAGATATCAATTCCTTCATTCTCCTGGGATAATAATAGGCAAATATATTGCGCCAGGGCGACTGTATTTCATCAGAGTGGGATGCTTGTATGAAATATCTGTCGCAAACAGCAGAATTATCTGAAACTCAAGGATGCCCTCGTATATATAAAACAAACAAACTACGGAAATTGTAGAAAGAGTACAGGTTACAATAAACACATGCAATTGGATATAATACCAGCATGGAGAATATAAAATACCTTCAATATCTTGGCATCCATTCCAGATTCAACTGCACAAAGAATGAAATTGGAACAGCTTGGATATGGATTGAGAAAAGGCACTTCCTTCAGGAGCTTATAAAGCCTCTCCCTCTCTTTTACCAGAGCATCTTTAACCTTCTGTAGACATGGTCCTTAGTATTAGTTATTGCACACAGCCACAGGCAGAAGGATACTGACTTCAAAAGTATTATATCAAGTACAAGACTATTTGGAGATTTTGCAACACAAGATTAAAAACCAAATCCAACCTCTAGATAAATAGGATTCTCCAATGCTGCACATGCAGAAACTTCAGCAGCAACAGAGACATTATAAGGTTGTTTAGCTCTCCAGAGATACTCAATGATGCTTAAAGGAAATGCCCCATATCCAACACGTAACCCTGCTAACCCTGCAAATGGAGTTAATTTATAAGCCTTGAAAGTAATTTATTAACAAAATTGATATGCTTTGAGCTAGCGTGTTTTGTACACTGACCAGCAAACTGCTTTTACTACCTCACAAAAAATCTACATTTTCTTTTAGTTCTCAAAAAGTCAAGTTTGCTACCAAAAGTTTGACCATCTAAAATAGTTTACAAAGTAATCACCTAATAAACTGTCAGAACAATGAGCAAACCAGGAAGGTACCCAAGGATGCTGTGACATGACGCATTAAAAACTGTAAGATGGCACTAGAGAATTTAATAACTCAATGCAGATACCCATGAAATTAATAGGCAGTGGAAAGTTACAAAGAAAGCCCATAAACCATGAAACAGATGGAGTAAGTCCCTTCCATTTAAAATAATGCTGAAGATACTGCCAACTTTTTAACATACACATCCTAACTAATGTAGTATAAATTCGGTGAACATCTTAACTGCCACCTATGAAGTTTGTCAGGTAGAACTAGTTGTTAGGAGGTGCTTGGTTAATGAGTATTGGGAGGAAGGAATGGGGTAAGAAATGAAAAACAGCTACTTAGTAATATATTATTATTAAAATAACTGCATTTCTATATCTGAATTTCGGGTAATATACCTCCAGATTATGAGAGGAATGAAAGTCACGTGTGTGACACTTCTTTTTTCTTCTCTTTTTTAGCAATTATCTCTTTTTTAGCAATTAAATATAATTAATTAAAATATATTAAAATTTGACGGAAAACGAAAAAAAAAATATTTTTCAAGATTTTTAACAAACCAAGCACTATCAATGGTAATAGTAATCATTTTTTCGTCCTAACCAACTATCATAATTATAATGATTATATCCATTCTTATTCTTCACCATCATAATTATAATGATTATATCCATTCTTATTCTTCACTATCATTCTCATTCTTATTATCATTTTCCTATGTGAACCAAGCACTCCCTTAGTATATATAGGATTACCACTCATTAGTTTAAGTAATTACTTGTAAGTCAAGTAATGAGTGATTAAAATTCTAGTAAGACAGCCCCAGTCGAAAGTTATCCAATCTAAGGCTGTGGCATAATTAGACCGTCAGACCCAGCAAACTAAGTAAATTAACTAAACTGTTGGAATCGATCCAATCAACTAAAGGCCGGGATGAAAAAGCATTTCTGTCAATTCAACCTTTGAACCCTATGCCCAAGCAATTTTGGTAATCAATTAAAGTTGGCAAGGAAGACAACAAATCAGAAAGTAAAACAATTTAAATGGTGGGCAACAGTATCAAAATAATGCCAGCACAGTAAATGTCAATTGCAGAATGTGGTAAGTAATATACCAGCTCTTTTGCTAAATGTCCGCAAAACAATCAAATTATCATGCTTCTTGACCCATTTCATTCTAGATTCCAATCCTGAAAACTCAATATATGCCTCATCCAGCACCACCAAAATCGGAAGCTCCAGTATCTCCAAGAGATCTTCATCATTTATGACACTGCCATACAATAGAACAAAAAGGGAACTTCAACCATAAAAGGAGCTACACTATATTATAACTAGTGTAGATTTTCACAATTCTATGCTTGGAAAATAATGCAGATGTCATGCAGCCTAACCACATTATATACAAACTGGCCATTACTGAACATATTTTCCATAAAGGAAATGCAAACATCACCAGAAAATACCAAAGAAAAGAAGAAAAACCATTTCCTAAATTGGTTGCGCACCAAACACATATAGATAATGTTTCCTTCTCTACATTTATTTAGAAAGTGCATGATGTTTTTGAACTTCGAAACCTAAAAATTTCACATTGATCGCCAACTCTACATCGGCATTGAACAGTCTTCTAGGCCAGAGCCCTAAGAAAGGGTCACAAAAGTAGTTTTTGCCCAATTTTAATCAAAACAAACATAAAAACCAAATTTCTTCCCATTTTCACCTTGAGGAGCTAAAACCTTTATTAACTGACAGACAAGCCTCAATTATTAGGCAAACTGTTGAAAATTGGGGTCAAATCAGAGACCTCAGGATTTATCATATAAACCAACCACGTGATATGCAAGTTCAAGATAAGCATCCATAAAATACCTTCCATCTGGATTGTTCGGAGAGGTTAAAAATATGCATTTTGGTTTCTCCTGTCTAACAGCTTCAACAATAAGTTCTACATTCAAGCTAAAGTCTGGCCTTCTCCAAACTGCATATCAAATTGAAATTAAATAAATGATTTAACAACAAAATTCATAAATCTCAGAAAATCAAATGCTAAACTCCAAAGATGAACACTGTCCAAAGTTTATGTTTTGTAGAATGAAGAAGTTTACAACAGATGTGAACTCTCAACAAGAAGAAGTTTCTACCCTTTATAACTTCTGCCCCATTAACTCCAGCGTCAAATTCATACATTGTAAAGGTTGGAGGGCAGTCCACAATTTTGTCACCAGGATCTAGCGTACATCTACCACATGTATGAACCAAGAATGAAATGTACAAAATGTTAAAATGATACAACATATTGAATTTAGGAAGATATATCATTCATGATCTGCCATATATTACCGCATAATCAGATCAATGAGCTCATCAGCGCCACATCCCACAAGAATGTGATCAGATTCAAGCCCTGAATCTTTGGCAAGGGCCTTACGCAAACAACGGCTTTCAGGATCTGGATATATATAAGGAAATTTCAACGATCCAAGAGCTTCAAGTACCTATAGATCATCTGAAACAGTGCAGTCAGGAAAGAAAAAGCTAATGGCTTCTACGTTACAGCTAAATGATCTTTGAAGTTGATATGTCTTGAAACCAAAACGTACAATTAAGATGATCAACATGAGCAAAATCTCCATTTTTTTACAAGATGAAAGGATCTAAAATGGTTTCATGGCTTGCCTCTGGAGGAGGACCATAAGGGTTTTCATTTGCATCTAACTTGACAATATCCTCTGGCCTCCTTCCAAGTCGAGCTGACAAAACCTGCAGTGCGGAGAAAAAGACAAAATGGAAATGAAAAATAAATTTATTAGCCATATAGATGCTCAAGTCAATGAACAAAAACTTTACCATCAACAAGGGTTAGTAGTAGTTGTACATAAAGGAACCACAGGAATCGAATTCGTAACAAGAAATCTAACTAGAATCACCGTTTTTTTTTTTTTTTGAAAATTAACTGTTACTAAGAGCTAGTACCAGAATTTCGAAATGACAAGTAATTCTTCACAAAATGTAATCTCCTAATATTCGGTAAACAACAAGAATCTTTCGTAACATAAAAGCAAAATAAAAGACGCACTAGTAACAATCTGGAGAACTGATTCCAAGAAATTGCGCAAGTTGTTATAATCCAGTAAACTTCATACACTATTCAGCTAAACTCTAGTCATCATAGCTAAAACGGAAAGAAAAAAGTGGCTAACTTCAAGTTCAACAAGAAAGTTAATTCCATAAATAAGCATTTCACAAAAAGACGGAGTTAAAACGCAAAATACGAGAATAACCTCAAAAGGCAAAATGGGCTGATAAGGAGACAATTTTCTCAAATGGGTTCTAATAAACGAGTCCCCAGTTAACCTTTGTTGACCCTCATTGACATGTTCTACTGGAATAGCAGAGGACATGACAAAGAACGTTCTATGGTTATTATTTCCTCCAAGAGGACAAAAGAGTCTTTGATGAACAAAAATCCGGTGACGATTAGAGCTGGGCTCGGTGAAGCAGAGGGAGGAAGTACTGCAGATATCAATCACACCCATGAACGACTCTGCACAAACTGGACCAAAAGGGTGCGTGTGTGACTACGTTAATGGGCAACGTGGCAAAAAGACGAGAACAGTAGCGACAAAGGGGCAGTGTGAAATACCGAGAGAAGCCAGAAGACACACAGTCGTGTCTGTGTCTGTATCTGTCCGCGAGAGTTAAGAGCTGGAGAGTTGAGCGGCGGTAATGGGGGTGAGAAATGAGAAACAAAGGAGGTGATTAATGGAGTAAATTAGGTTTCATGTCGACGTCGTTTCAGTCTCATGTAATAACTAATAATAATGAACAAACTAATTATGGATTATAGAATGAAAAAGACCCCCCAAAATAAAAAGTGGGCATTCACTTGATTCTTTTGGTGGAGCAAAAACAAAATGGGCTTAGTCTTTAGGAAATATTATTTATACAAGCCCAAACAGTGTAGACTTTGGGCCCTTTTCCTAGGCATGGAGGTCAACTACTTCTTATAACAAAAATAAGATGCCGACTCTTTTTGGAGGTGGTCCAACTCCAGCTAAAAGTTTTTAATCTTTATTCTCTAATTATAAGTCTCAAGGCTTTCGGTTTGGCTGGTGGAGTTGAGTTCGAAAATACATAGTTTTACTTAATTTTTTAATTTTAAATTATCAATTTATTTAAAAGTGTATAATCAACATATTATAATTTACAGGTTAAGTATTTAAATAAAAGAAATTTTGTATTCACAGATTCTTGTAATCCAAACTGAAATATGTACCACATGCCAAAATGTATCTAAATCAATAAATAGAAGAAGATAGGAAAATCTGGCCTCTGGAAACTGTTGTCGTAGACCAAACTTTTCTCTCACTGTCATGGGAATCCAATGCTCCTCTTAAAAATAGCAAGCAAGTACTGACAAAAGACAACATTATACATTAAAAGTGTTGTGTTGATGATTTCCATTTAGTTAGTTGCCTAATCATTGAATGTATCGCACTAATTAAGGAAACCTGAATTAATCAAATGGAAAGAGCTCATAAATGATGGTGGTGACAGTTGTATGTCAGAAATAGTATCTAATGGAGGATAGGTTTATTGTTCAGGTCCAACAAACACAACAAATGTAAATTGGTAGTATTAGCCAAGGTCCAATTATAAATTAAAACAAAGTGCATATTTGTTTGGTGCTTTAATTTACACGGAATGAAAGCAGCCGTGTGTGTCAGCTGGCCACCTGACTTCCTCACAAAAACCGTCGACTTGTGTTATGTTTCGGTCTACTCCTAGCTAAATGACAGCTTAGATAGCGGCCGCATATGTCTTAAAACAGCATCAACAACCACCTCATCATACTAAACCCAAAACCTACATAAAATATGTCAACTACATGTGTATACCAATACCAGAGATGTTTAATTGCAGACCACATATGAGTGTAGAAAGAGTACAAAGGAAAAGGCAGAAGGGGACAGGCAGGACATAGAATCCATCCATCCAACGACAGATAACAGTTGTTAGTTGAGACTTTTGTCCAAATCTAAACCTCTAAATATTGAACATTTTTATTATGTCGCATGTATATATTCTGATTAATTAATAACAAGATTTGACTGTGTTACCGCAATTTTGTTTTCCTTTCCGCCGTAGGTTCACTATAGCAAGTAATCATATAGAGTGAGTTGGAACTATGTAGAGGGTAGGTCTGGGTCAGGTCTTCCACAGTTACCTTACTGATGAGAATTCAGTTTGTTACCTTTTTACAGAAAGGAAACGGACAGAAAGTGGCAAGTGCATAAACGAGAATCTGAAACAGAGCCTGACGTAGTGGCTGACTCTTTTTCTTTTTTAAATGCCGGATTACTGTATCCGTATCACCAACTGAAATATAAATAGCTACCACGGTAGAAGTGAATGAGCTTTTCGGGTACACATCACATGTGTTTTCCTATCCTATGTTCTTCAACTCTCCTAGCAATGAGATAGAGGGATAGATGGTGTTCAATCATTCTCTTCCCAATCACTGTCAGTTCTCATTCACAAGTTTTACAGCCCCCAACTTGCCAGTTCCTTTTCTTGATTTCCATGTTTTCCATTTTCTACTTGAACAATTACTCTTGGTCATGTGTCTCTCTGTCAGTCACGTATATAGGTGGGTGTGTGTATGCATATATAAATATGTATGGACATGATGGATCGTATTTGATACACAGTGTGAAAACTTTTCATGACACAGAGTGGCCAACAAAGCAAACATTAAAACCTCGCATCAGCCTGTGCTGTATATTAAAACCCCCAACCCTCTCTTCATCACAAAGTCCCACTCTCTCCATTTATTTACTTTCTTCTTCTTCTTTTTTCCCTTTTTGCGGTTTCTCTCTTCTTCACCTTTGTCACCCTCTTCCTGATTTCCTTTCCGGTGCTCTTTATCATTTCTCTCTGTGTTTGACTTTGCTCTTTCACAATCACCATCTCGTTTCCTTCTGTATACCATAGAATTTTTACAACACCATATTTATAACTATGTCAGGGTTATACTCACATAATTATTCACCAGCAAGAGCTCCATCTCCACATATAAGAGCAACCCCTGAGGTTGATAGGTATGTAAAACACGACTCTTAATCTTGCTTTACTTTTAAAGGATATAGAATTCATTCATGTAAATTTTGGATTTCGATCCTTGTCTGCGTTTCTGTTTTCAGTGGTCAGTATTTGACAGAGCTGTTAGAAGAACGTCAAAAGCTTGCACCTTTCGTACAAATCCTTCCCGTATGCAGCCGTCTTCTGAATCAAGGTTTGTTCTTTTCTCCTTTGATTTTTAGTTTTCCATATAATTACTGTTTAACATCACTGTTCTGTTCTTCTATTCATCTATACAGTTGTGCTTAGAGAAACCAGAAAGTCCTATTTGACGAGTATGCAAAATGATATTTCTTTAGATTATGCATCAAATGAACGAATATTGAATTCCAGCTATGCTTCCTTTTCTTCCCAAATTCCACCTTTGTAGAGTGCTTAATATAAGCTTGTCAAGTTTCTGCTCTACAATAATGTGTATGTATGCTTTACTCGGAATTTAGGAATTCTTGCTGATGATGATGGGATGGTCTTTCGTATTTGCAATTTAACTAATCAAATATTTATGTGTTTTGGAGATGATTGTTGCAAATAAATCCACGTAATCCGTTTGTGAAGGAAACTTGAGAGTTTATTTCTAACTTTTACGTACATATGTAGTCTCAATTGATAGCTTACATTGAGATGTATCTGCAAAATTTACACCATTATATAAACACTTAGTCAAGAACCGATAGCACGTCATC
Source organism: Erythroxylum roraimae (assembly GCA_027568915.1). Classification (NCBI taxonomy): domain Eukaryota; kingdom Viridiplantae; phylum Streptophyta; class Magnoliopsida; order Malpighiales; family Erythroxylaceae; genus Erythroxylum; species Erythroxylum roraimae. Next base: position 6,171,663 of record JAOSBL010000211.1, on the reverse strand, counting down.
ATTTTCAATCAGAGTATTTACTGTTTACTTATTTATGACGAGTGAATAGAAGTTTTTAATCAAGAATCAGTGGAACATAAATTTTGTCTACGAAATATTAGTAAATATATAAAACTAATTAAGTTGGCTTCACACAACAGCTTAAGTTATTGTGGTGAAACGATCACTTAATATAGTATCAGAGACTTTGTGACCAAGTAGTCGTGAGTTCTAATCCTACCACTCACCTATTATTCAGCACAAGGTAGAGTAAATCTGTGCAAGAAGTCCAAAAAGCTTTCACTTGAGGGGGTGTGTTAGTAAATATATAAAACTAATTAAGTTGGTCTCACATATTAACTTAAGCTATTGTAGTGAAACGGTCACTTAACATGGTATCAGAACCTTTGTGAATAAGTGGTCCTAAGTTCAAATCCTACTACTCACCTATTATTTAGCCAAGGTAGAGTGAACCTGTGCAAGTTTCAAGCCCAAAGGGTTTTAATTTGAGGAGGTTTGTTAGTGAATATATAAAACCAATTAAGTTGGCCTCACACAACAGCTTAAGCTATTATAGTGAAACGGTCACTTAACATGGAAATACAGCCAAGTACATCTTCAATCTGCTTTTGCATTAAACGCCACCTTCTTTGTCAAAAAATAAACATTACAAGGAACTGTCTCAATGGTTATGGATTAAAATCTCTCTACATGTAGTAGATGGCAGCAAACAGTAGCGGCCTCAACACAATAATAGATTTCCTTGAAAAAGCTCCGATTCCCAAGCTTTAATGTCTTTCATGATTCCTAGATTTGTGTAGAATCCTGCTTCAAAGAGCCCCATATTCTGGAAAGGCGAAAAGAAACATGATCTTTGAGTCTATATTACGTGAACAGATCAAATAATGACAATTGGCTAGAACTGCAAAAGGTTCTAAATTAAATGCTGTACTTGAGCACGGTCAAACACCAATTTTTTATTGCAAATTCCCCTCTTTAAATTTTTCCAGTTCTGTTGGATAATTTTTGTGAAGTGCTTCATCAAATAGCTTAGAAGGCGATGAGCTGCCACTTCTTGTATTGAGTTTTAAGAGATTTTAACTTCTGATAAGTATTCGTACTTCTTGTTGAGCATTTTCATTGACTCCACCTGAAATCAACCGTAACTTTTAACTTTTAATGTCAAAACTTAAACTAGAACTAGAAAATTTCTTATTTCCGGCATTTGGAGAAAGCAAGAAAAGATACTGAAATAAACTGCGCTTTGTGTTGGCAGAGATATTAAGAGTTTCTGGTATGATCTCCAGCCAGCAGGGATTATCCGACATTGGTAGACTGCAACGTGGGAGCCTAAGTCCTATGGCTTCAGATATATTGCCAAATAATGCAGGAATGGACTTCACTGGATGGAGCGGAGTGACACAAGAGGTGAGTACTCGGAATTCTTATTTAAAAAAGATGCCTCGGACTTGTTACCTGTAAACAGCACTTAGAACAAATGTAATATTGTATCATGTCAAGTCTCATAACAGGGATATTGGTTAATCTGGACCAGGAGGCTACTTGAAATTTATTTTCTATTTGTAGTCAGCCCCAAGAATCTTGCTTTTGTTGAATGAGTTTTGCTTCACGGCATTTGCTTTTCTTTCTCTTCTTTTAATTAATCAAAGAAATCCCTGCCACTTCCTTTCATATGGTCAAGAAATGTACATTCTTTTTGTTAATTCCAACATAAAATAGTGTTTGTTTCAGAGGTTAGGATCACAGGGACTTAAGACGGAGTGGCAAGTAGCAGCATCAAGCCCGGGTTCTTATATCATAAAGAAAATTTTGCGATTGGATATCCCTATCAACAATTATCCAAATGTAAGATGCGTACTTTGCTGAGATATGCATGGCTCCTTAGACATAACATGATTCAGTATGATCTCTAATATTTCTTTTTATGGACCTTAGTTCAATTTTGTAGGTCGTCTTCTAGGTCCTAGGGGCAATTCACTGAAGAGAGTTGAAGCTTCTACAGGTTGCCGTGTTTATATTAGAGGAAAAGGATCAATAAAAGACCCTGAGAAGGTAGTATCTTCCACAGTTGACGCGAAGTTCACCCTACAAAACATTAACACTAAGAAATGAATTTTGTCATTTGAACATTTGAGCCACTCGATGAATTCTTCTTTAGGCTAGTTTCATCTATCCAGACCACTGTGTTGATGCAGTTTTATTTTCCTTTCTATATTTTGAAGGAGGAGTCGTTAAGAGGGAAGCCAGGTTACGAACATCTCAATGATCCTCTACACATTCTTATTGAGGCCGAGTTACCTTCCAGTATTATTGATATCCGATTGATTCAAGCACAGGAAATCATTGAAGAAGTACTCAAACCTGTGGTATTTTCTACTCTTTTTTATTTTTCTTCACAATAACTGGCTACTTTGTCGGAGCATTATTGATAGAGACCACTTCGGTCTATGCAAGTACATCACAAACTTAACTTCAGTGAACTATGGATGGATAAGAAAGTTTTGAATTCAGGAATTAACAAGACCGACAATGATGTTGTTCTTATCAGAACAAAGAATTTTACTCCATCTTCCTACGTTCAGGATGAGTCACAAGATATCTATAAGAGGCAACAGCTGAGAGAACTTGCTATGCTGAATTCAAGTTACAGGGAAGAGAGCCCTCGACCAATTGGCAGTGTGTCCCCTTTCACTTCAAACGGAATGAAGCGTGCTAAAACTGGTCAATAGTCCTTGTTTTCGGCCAAGAACCAATCCCTTGAACAATATTGCCACTCAATGGTTGCTGTTTCATTCCAATTCTGTATAGCTACGAAAGACTGTTTCTTGACCTTGATGCATGACAGTTTTCAACTCCTTCAAAGTTATTCTTTGGTAGCATAAGATAAAAGAGTATTAACGGGCAATGAAAGGGGATA
>JAOSBL010000211.1:6113365-6133347 GCA_027568915.1 Erythroxylum roraimae | reverse complement strand
CCTTGATTATTGTTATTATTATTATTATTATTATTATTATTCTTTTATGTTTTGTTTCTGTAACTTGCATCATTTTTCTATTGTCTCATTTGCATGTGGGTTCACCGGAAACAGCCTCTCTATTATGTAGGGGTAAGGCTACGTACTATCGGACCTCCCCAGATCCTGCTTTATTGCGAAATTTTAGACTGGATGATGATGATGATGATGATGATGTCTATATATATGGAGTTAATGGTAGCTACACATGGTAAGTAAATCATGCTGAGTTAATAATCCATGATTGGTAACTTAATTTTGTTTTTTGAATCAATAATCCATGATGTAAGGAATTACGTTTACGTGTCGCTATTAGATACATAGAGCAAAGAAAGGCGGCTAGAACCACAGTGCTAGTCCACTGAACTGTGAAGTGTCATCGACCACCACATTTTAACCTTGTGTATGGCGTCATGTCTTTTAGAATTTTCTTCCTTAATTCTTTTTTTCTTAAATAAGTTTGTCGTGTCCAAGGCTCCAAGCAATAGTTAATATACATACACACACACATGCCTAATCTGTGCTCATCCACTTGCTCCTCATTTCTGGTCTAATTGCTCTTCCCACTCCTTCTCAATAAACTAATAGTAAACGACTCTCTTGTTCTCCGATATCACAGACATATATATTTAAACGATCCCCGAATATCTAAGCTCCAAACCCAGCATGCCCGGACCGTCCCAAGTCAAATCCAGTGATCATCATTATGAGCAATTTCTCACCACCAATATGACACCAAGCAGAGTGCTCAGGATTATCCTGAGTGACCCTGACGCTACTGATGATTCTTCCAGCGACGAAGAAGAAGGAGTAAAGAAGTGTGTATTAAGGAGAGTTACAAAGAGAGAAGTAAGAGAAATAAGATTATTCGATCCAACAACAACAAAAAGTTCCCCTAAGCTAAATAAACCACAGGCCCCAGAGCATATTAAAAAGAGACAATCTTCAGCAATATCCGCAGTATCTCCGAAGCGGAAGAAATTCAGAGGCGTAAGACAAAGGCCATGGGGGAGGTGGGCGGCGGAGATCCGAGACCCAAATAGACGAAAACGGGTCTGGTTAGGCACTTTTGACACTGCAGAAGAAGCAGCGCGTATGTACGACAGAGCAGCAGTGAAGCTCAAAGGGCCAACCGCCATAACTAACTTCCACAACCCTGACGACTTCCACGGCACAATGCAAACGGAGCTGCTGTCCCATGTAGCTGTCGGAGATGATCATCAAATAGATCGGCTCAGTAAGGTGGTGTCATCTCCGACGTCCGTTCTAAAGGATCAGTTCCAAGTACAAGAACTGGGATATGGGGACGTAGACGCTTTTAGCTTTGGACTAGAGATGGACGAAGAACATTTACGGGGGTTGTATACAGGTAGCTGTTCTCGGGATCATCCTGTGAATGTTGTTGACCGCAAAGATTTTTGGGTTGATTTGGATCTCCAATTTCTGTAATCAGACGATTCGTTGGGGAACTTGATCGTATCAACCATTACAATGCGTCGTAGTAGGTGGGCCATAAAACTTATACATGCTATAAGAATAAGATGGAAGTTCATGTTTTTTATTTTTAAATTTAGTAATTTTTAATAGTTTTTAGTCTCTTTTTCAAAATTTACGAAAATCTATAAAAAGTTTTTTTTAGTTTTCTCTTTTCTGTTTTGTTTTTTATAATTTGATTTACTATGGACTAAATATACATCATTTAATTATTTAAGAATTATAAATAATTCAATTTAATATTATATTTAATTAAATAAAATTAAGAATAATTTAATTTTGTAATAAAATAAAATAAAATAAAAAATAAATATAATCAAATTAAAAATATTTTGAAAATATATAAATTTCAAATACAATTTTGATTTAATAATTAAAATATATTTTATCTAAATATTAATTTATAAATAAAATTTAATTATTAAATATTTATTTCAATAAAATAAAATAAATTTTATCAATAATTTATTAAAAATATTATATAAGAGATTAAAATAAATTTAATTAATTAAAAATTATCTGTAAGTTTTACCTAATATTTAATTATCATTTAATGAAATTAACAACAAAAAAGTTCTTGTTATTATTTAAAAGAAAAAGAAAAATAAAAAAGTAAAAAGTAAAAACATATAAGTGGAACTAAATGGTCGTTCTCTTCTTTATTTCTTTTCTCTTTAGTGGGAATTAGTATGTTGGAGATGGGAGTGTAAATTTAAGAATGACCAATTATAATATCAATTATCGGTGGTTATTAAAAAAAATTAAATGACAAAGTAGCATGCGTAGACACTTTTTGAGAGAGTTTTTACTAAATAATATGAAAACTTACAGACTAAAGTCGGGGTTAATTTTAAAAAATGACCCCTTGCCTTGAGGGGTCGGTAAAAGTTGTTCTTTATAAAAGAAAGATTACGTGTATTAATGACATTTTTTATTCTTCATAAAATAGATAATCTTGTGCAAGTAAAGTGAAGAATGACGTAGATACCGGAAATGTGTGGAGTGGGAAAAGGCAGTATTGGTTGGATAGACATAGACCCACGGCCGCCTCCACTATGCTTTTAGATTTATTAGTTGACGTATCGTATCGTATCGTATCGGAGTTTTAACTTTGCCCACTCAAAAATGTACGTGAAATTTTTAAAAGATTGGGTTCCACTCCACCTGAGTTTTGATACAACGAGAGTGCCTTATTTCAATTATCCTCACATATTTAGTTTTAATTTAGTTTGTTTAAATAAAAATCTACATATATATTTTAATTAGTTAATTTATAAATATTCGTTTAATTTTAAATTGAGTTAGACTAAAAAATAATATTAAAAGTTTAGCTATGTTCAAACATTATATTCAATTATTCAAATTTTAAAAAATTGAAATAAGTCTTTATTACGATTCTTAATCACATAACATATAATTACAATATTCTACTCTAGAGTAACTTGATTTTAAGAATTTAAGACTGCGTTAAATTACAAGATTTATGCATACATTTATATAAAAACTCACACCATTTTGGTTTATTGCTCCTTCAGTTACAAGATTTGCGTTGGAAACTTCCTTTTCCGTGTACCATTTGGTTACTTTGATGTAATGTGAAATTGCAACATAGATTATGCACTTAATACGCTTTAAAAAGCAACACTTCTATTTTAAATGGAGCAGCAAGGTTTATAATGAAACTCAAGCTGAGTGGGCTTGCAATAATACAATCTTCAGTCACGTGTTTTGACAAAGGTGCCATCCTTAGCAGCGTCTTCTGCCCTGTCATTTTCTGGCTTAAGATTGTCAAATTTGATTACATTTAACATGTGGTGGAGTACCGTACATATTATAATGCATCCAGAACCGGAAGGGTCCATCCGAGGATTGTGATAGATATGTTGAGAGGATCAGACCTCAAAAATTCATTAACTGAATAAGATACAGCATTAATAGATCTATTGTGATTCCACCATTTCAGCTACTGTTCATAGTCATGAATTGGATTCAAACGTTGGGTAAATTTCTTATCTTTTGATCAGATGAACATTGAGTTTCTTGACCGTAGTCTGGTAGGACGAAGGAAAATGTTTTTTTTTTTTTTTTGTGGTTGTCTTCTCTTTTTACATTTTTGGGAAGGAGATGTAATTGTCAGTTAACTTGATTGAATACAACTGAATTTACGTACACAAGAGGAAAGAAATGAAGGTGAAAAGCGTAAATAAGAAGTCAAAGAAAGAGAAAAGATGAGGGCAGCAAATGGACAAGGGCACGAAATAAGGGATGTGAATATTTTGACCAGGTCTTTAGAGATTCCTGAATCGGCTTTGCGTTTGTGTTAGTTTATTGATATGGCCAAGGCATCAACGCTGTGTTCCAAAGCAGTGTGCTGTACAAGGATCAAGTGCTTATTAATTCGGTTTCTAGGGAGGACGAGGATGCGTCTATTTCGATTTCTTTGGGACTTTCTTCTGTTTGAATTTTCTTTGAAAGGAACATGTCTCTACACTATACGTAATGGCTTGTTGCTGTAATCCGTCAGCGTAAGAAAAAATTGAAATAGTCTGCAAATTAACAGTCGATAATGGGCCTAACACGTCTTGATCTGGAGTCCACGTTGGTCTAATAAACTGATTAATACTCACAGCGCGCCGTTTTATTTTGAGAAGGCCTTGGCCAAACTTAGTTGTATTGCATTTAAGTCATGTGCATCTGTTGGAATTTTATTCGCATTTGACATTTATTGAATATTATTTTAAAAGATTAAAGTCAAGAGAATTAAAATTTAATTAGGTTTAAAATAATATAGTGCGTAATAAATAATTTAATTAAGTGAGCCAAAATTTAGTGAAAAATGGTAAATGTGGGTCGAGTTATATATTAGTAGCTCTGTAGTCCAATGAAGTGACTATAAATAGTTGATATTTCTCCTTTCGTTTGCTTGATTACGTTCATATATACACATTATATTCTGACCCTTTAGAAGTTTTGAGCATCAAAAACAGGTGTAGATTTTTTTTCCTAATATTGTTCCAAACAACTTTCTTAAAAGACAATTGAATCATGTTGCTTCCGTAATGTATGAATTCATATTAAGGATATTGCTAGTTAAAGACGAGTCTAAACAAAAGGTTAGAAATAATGAAGAAGTTGATGTAGATTTTGTTGGAGTTGTTTCTTTAAACTTTGATACTGGTTTTAAACTGCTTTTATATAACATGTTTCATATATCATTTTTAGATGGAACTTGATCTCTATATTAATTTTGGATAAATAAATCTATAATTTTATAATTGAAAACTCCAGTGTATGATTATCTTTCAACACAAAATATGTTTGTACAACATTCTTATGATATAGTTTATAAAAAAAAATATATTTAACTCTTGATAAAATCTATGATTCTTCATGTGTTGCTGAAAGTTGTCAGTAAAAGATCTTTGATGAAAAGAAAAATCATTCATATTGTGTCATAAATGATTATGCTACGTCTTTATAGAGAGAGTTGAAAGGATGATAAAGAAAAACATTTTTATAACTCATGATTTTGATGATTAAACGTATGTTGATTGTTGTGCAGGCTAGTTGACCAAAATAAAGAAAATAGGTCAACTTATATTTTTGACTTTTTGGAGATCATTCATATTGATATTTCTAGTTTTATTCACATACTATATGTAATTTTAGATGTTTTTTAACTTTTATCGATAATTATTCTTATTATATATATGTTCTTAGTTAAAGAAAAATCAGAAGTTCTTGACAATTTGAAGATCTTTAAGACTAAAGTTAAGAACAAGTTAAGAAACCCAATCAAATTTGTCATATTTAATCAAAGAGACGAGTATTATGGTAAAGATGGATTTTCGAACATAAAAAAGGTTCGTTCACTAAATACTTTAAAACTTATGAAATAGTAAATTAGTTTACTATACTAGATAGTCGTGAATAAAATGATATGCATCAAATGCATAATTATACCTTAAAAAGATATGATAAGGAGCATGGTAAACAAGAATAACCTTCCATATTACCTTTTGCGTGAGACTATTAAGACTGCATTTTATTTTCTCAATAGAGTCTCAAGAAAATTAGTACCTGAAACATCTTTTGAAGTATAGAAAGAATAAAAACCAAGTCTTACTCATCTCTGTAATTGGAATTGTTTTATTGAGGTATGTTTGCATAATCTTAATAAAAATAAACAACATTATTGATCTACTTGTATTTTGTAGGATAATTAGACTATTATAAAGGGTACATATTTTATTGTAGAGAAGAAGGATATAGAATTATGGAGTTGCAAATAATTAAGTTTATAGAGTATGATGTCTATGATGAGGTTAGCCTTTCTTACATTTCAAATGATAGAAAAGTTAATACTACTATTATTTTATATCCTTCACCCATTTAGTTAGGTTAGTGGATCCTTGACCTAGTGCCATTTCAATACATTAAGAACTAATACATTTATAGAATCTGGTTGTTATGGCATAAGATCATGATTGACAAGTTCAATTTAAAAGATCCTCTAAGGTGAAGAGGCCAACTGTATCATTTGATTATATAGTCTACTTAGGTGAGAATGACTATAATATTGGACATGTTGTTGATCTAATTACTTTTGAAAATATTTATGGGATACAATGAGGGGATGAAATACAATTTATAAGGTATAATTAATTATTAAAACTTATTAGTTTACCTCACAATTGTAACTTGCACGCTGTGAATTAGTTTATGAGGTTAAAAAATATATTTTTAACCATAACATTTTCACCAAAATTGAAGTTAAAGCCGAACATTTTAGAGCATTCAAATTGAATCCTAAAATTTAAAAAATGTTTAATTTGACCCCTAAATTGACAAATCTTTTTATGGGATTATTCTCTATTAATTATGTGTTACGTCAATGCTAATTATATGTTGAAATATAAAAAGGTTGAGAAATTATATTTGATAGAATATATAGATTCTAATTTCGTTATGTGTCTAGATGATAAAAAGTCTACATCAAGTTATATTTTTATGTTAACAGAGGGTGTCATTTTATGGAGAAGTGTTAAGCAGACAATTGTAAATTTTTTATCTATCATGTAGAGTTTATTGCATGCTATAAAGCTGTCTCACAAGTAATTTGTTTGAGAATTTGGTTTTTGAATTGTTTGTGATTGATTCAATTGCTAGATCCATTTGATTATATTGTGATAATCTTTTTGCATTGTTGTTCAATATAAGGTTTGAGCATTTAAAAAAAAGGTTTAAGCATTTGAATGTTAAATATTTGACTGTAAAGGAAGTTGCACAAAAAATGATCACAGTGGAATACATTTTGACTGAACATACGATAGTTGATTATTTTGACTAGAAGACTTTGCCCAATTGTGGAAATTGTAGAAAAGACAGAGGAGGCAGAAATAATTCAAATGATAATGAAGAGTCAGATTTTCAACAACAATATCCAAGAAGATGTGGTAGAGGTGGATCGTTTCAATGATGTCGTGGTCAAAGATCCAATATACAATGTTACAATTGCAAAAGATTTGGTCACTATGCAGTGGAATGTAGATGGAATTCTAATGAAGAAGAAAGCGCAAATTGTATTGAGGTTGAAAAAGAAGCATCTGCCTTGTTATTAATGTGCAATGGTGACAAAAAAAGGAGTGAGGAGTCTTGGTATCTCGACTCAGGAGCCAGCAATCATATGACTGGTAATAAAGATTATTTTGTAGTCTTAATGAATTTGTTAAAGGCAATATTTCTTTTGGTGATAAAACTAAAGTTCCAATCAAAGGTATAGGAGAAATTTTGATTAAATTGAAGAATGGAGATCATCAATTTATATCTCATGTTTATTATGTTCCTGCTTTGAAAACAAATATATTGAGTATTGGACAAATTTTGGAGAAAGGCTATGAAATACAGATGAGAAAGAGTGGATTGGTCATGCGAAATGGAAAAAGGAGATTGATTGCAAAAGTGCCAATGTCAAAGAACAAGATGTTCATACTGAAAATCAATAAACATAGTCCCATATGTTTAAAAGCTACTACGAATGATTCATCATGGTTGTGGCATTTTAGGCTGTGCCGTTTGAATTTCGGTGGATTTGAGCTATAAGAAATCGATGGTACATGGCTTGCCTTTTTATAAGTCATCTTGATCAAATTTATGAAGGTTGTATGTATGGTAAGCAGTCTAGGAGGAGATTTCCAAAGGAGTCTCTATCTCAAGCTACATAACCACTCGAATTGGTGTATGCTGATATATGTGGTCCTATCGCACCAAGTTCATATGGAAAGAACAGGTACTTTCTATTGTTTATTGATGATTATACTCGTAAGACTTGGGTTTATTTTTTGAAGGAAAAATATGAAACATTTGAAGTGTTTAAGAAATTTAAAGCTCGAGTTTAGAATAAAAGTGGTTATCTAATTAAAGTAATTCGGACTTATTGAGGAGATGAATTCACGTCGAATAAATTTAATTAATTATGTGAGCATCTTGGTATTCGACATTATTTGATGATTCCTAGATCACCTCAGTAAAATGGAGTTGTGGAGTGTAAAAATAGAACTATTCTTGACATGGCTCGTAGTATGCTGAAGAGTAAGAGGATGCCAAAGGAGTTTTGGGTTGAAGTAGTAGCATGTGCCGTGTATTTGAATAATTGTAGTCCCACAAAGAGTCTAATGCAAATGATTCCACAAGAAGCATAGAGTGGAAGGAGGCCAAGTATTTCATACTTAAGAGTATTTGGAAGTATTGGCTATGTGCATGTTCTTGATGAAACAAGAAGCAAGTTGGATGATAAGAGTCAGAAGTTTATATTTGTTGGCCATGTTGAAAATTCAAAAGGGTATAGATTTTATGATCTTCAGAATGGAAAAATAATCATTAGTAGAGATGTTGAGTTTGATGAAGAAGGCTCATAGGAGTGGAATGTACCACAAGATGAAAATTATGAATTTCTTACTTTGTTTGATATATTTTTTGATGCAGATAAGTCCTAGAATCAAATTGTTACTGATGTTACACTGCAAACTCTTCCACGTGAAGCTCAAACAACTTAAACGATTATGCCTCCAGAAAGATCCTCCAAAAGGCCACATCGTATGTAGAATTTAGAAGAAATATATTAAGTAACATAAGAAATCAATGATTCTACTCTGTTTTGTTTGTTAGCAGATATGAAACCAATGACGTTTGAAGAAGCTGTCAAAGACGAAAGATGGAGATTTTCTATGGATGAAGAGATGAAAGCAAGTAAAAAGAATGATACTTGGTGATTGATAGATCTTCCAAAAAGGAAAAAACCTGTAGCAGTAAGGTGGATTTATAAAGTGAAGAAAAATTCAAAAAGAGAAGTATAAAAGTACAAAGATCGACTTGTTGCAAAAGGATTCACTCAAAAAGAGCTGAAATTTGAACAAGATGGAGCTACGAATATTTTTGTTGATAATAAGTTTGCTATTGCTTTGGGAAAGAATCCAATTTTTCATGATAGAAGTAAACATAAAGACACTAAGTACCATTTTATAAGAGAATGCATTGGGAACTAAGAGATTCAATTGAAGCATGTGACATCTAAAAATCAAGTTGTCGATATGTTTACCAAAGCTTTAAAATGTGAAGATTTCTGTAGATTGAGAGCTATTCTTTGAGTTACTAAAGGTTGAATTACAAGTTTAAGAGAGAGTGTTAGATAATAAACTTGAATTATGATTGTTAGAGTCCTAGTTTGAGTTATTAATTAGAGTCATTGTTTAAGTTAAATAGTAGTAGTTTAGTTTATCAAGAATTGGTTTTATAAGCCTATATTTATCTGTGTATATTTCATGTTTTATATGATAGCAATTTACCTAGTAATATAGAAGATTATTTAGCCTCTATTCCTCTGTTTCTTTTGTCTCTTCCGTATTTTTTGCTGTCCAACACATTTACCACCCCAGTTTTGGGTGGAAGCTTTATTATCTGCTATACAAACTAGCAATCGCATCCTTCACTCAAGTCTTTCCTTCAAAAGTCCACATGAGTTTCTTTTTGGATGTCCTTAAGCTATTTTCTATTTTGGAGGCTTTGGGTGTGGTTTTTACCCTCACGTCATGAATCCATCGCCTCACAGATTGGAACCACGGACAAAGTTATGCGTTTTTCTTGGCTATGACACAATAAGGAAAGTATATCACTGCTTTGACATGCACAATGGCAAGGTGATCATTTCACGTCATGTTATTTTCATAGAGAGTTACTATCCCTTTAGCATTACACATCGAGGACGGATCCTCTGTCCATTTTCCCTGTCCCTACCCTCTCCCATTGAATCTCAGCTATCCATTTTTATGGGTCCAGCATAAATGGATGGCTGAGATTCAATGGGATAGGGTAGGGACAAGGAAAATGGACAGAGGATCCTGGCAGCTACACATAAGCTTGCCAACTCTTTCTTATCCTCTATCCTAACGTCGCCAGTACCCAAGATTTCTATTATCTCTCACTCTCCTATTCCTATTAATTCACAAACACAGAATCCAACTTCTTCACCACCTCCAATCACCATATAACATATTCCACCTTCTTCACCACTCCTAATCACCGTGCAACAACCACCAAATCCCATGCAATGGTGACTAGGTTCAAATTTGACACACGTAAACCAAACCCTATATACTCCCTTTTGCATGAAATAACCACATCACCTAATGAACTTTCACCTCTATTAGAACCCACCACATATAACCAAGCTATAAAGGATAGTAACTGGCAATCAACAATGAAGGATCAATTTTTAGCCTTACAGAAGAACAACACGAGACTCTTGTTTCCCCAGGAACGAATATTGTGGGCTGTAAATGGGTATACAAGATAAAATACAAATCTAATGGTACAGTGAAACGTTACAAAGCCAGACTAGTCGCTCAGTGTTTCTTCCAACAATAGGGCACAGACTACACGGAAACCTACAACCTTGTAGTTAAGCCAACAACTATTCGTATTATACTCTCCCTAACAATCTCTAAGAAATGGCCCAAACTTCAATTAGATGTTAAGAATGCTTTCTTGCCATTCTGATTATTCAATGTTTGTTTTCTATTCACAGTCTGAGATAGCAATTTTACTTCTCTATATGGACAACATCGTTTCCACAACCTCTTCCACATCCCTACTTGATCGGTTGATTGGGTTGTTAAAGTCAGAGTTTGCCATGACCGATATGGGGCCCTTACACTATTTTCTTGGCATTGAGGTTTCACGCGATCAGAATACTTTATTTCACTGTCAACGGAAGTATGCATATGATCTTCTAGCTAGGGCAAATATGAGTGATTGCAAACCCATGTCTACACCTCTTCCAACAAGACTGCCTTCAACTCAGGAGAGTCATACATTCCACCCATCATCACAGCATCCTAGGAGCACTTTAGTACCTCACATTCACATGTCCTAACATAGCATTCGCTGTCAAATTTCTTTGCCAACATATGCATAATCCATCTTAAGCTCATTGGATGTTGGATAAAAGGTTATTGCGGTATATCGAAGGAACACTAGGATTTGGTTTGCAATTCAAAACTTCATCAAATCAAACTCTTGTTGGCTACAGTGACGCAAACTGGGTTGTGTATAATGATACAAGAAGATCAACTACAGGTTTCCACGTATATCTAGGTCCAAACTTGGTTTCCTGGACATCAAAGAAACAACACACCATTTCTAGGAGTTCGGCAGAGGTAGAATATCCGGCATTTGCAGCCTTGGTTGCGGAAATTTGTTGGCTCAAATCTATCCTATGTGATTTGCATATTTATGATGATCAACCAGTTCCAGTTTATTGTGATAATCTCTCGACTACAAATTTGGCATCCAATCCTATTAATCATACTCGGAAGTAAGCATATCGAAGTTGATTTGCATTTTGTCCAAGAGAGAGTGCATTGGGGTGATATTCTCGTCCAACATATACCAAGCACGAAGCAGCCGACAGATATACTCACCAAGGCCTATGGAGAGCATCTCATTGTAAGCTACGAACCAATCTGGGTGTAGTTTTCCCAAATCCTACACTAAATTGAGGGGCAAATCCTACACCAGATTGAGGGTGGATGATAGATAGATATAGTTAAGATAAGCATTAGATAGATACGGTTAAGATAAGCACGTCTATATTATGACTCTTTATATCTATCCTTTTAACTGATGTAATGTAATTATCATTTGTCACTGTCAATTATATATACGGGATTAAACCATCTGAGGAAATCAATTAATTCCCTCAATTTTCATGATGATGCTGAGGAACCAAAATGTGGCGTCTATTGAGAAACAGAGCAGGTCGACACGGACACGCCGCAATCATTTCTCGGTACAATCAAATTAAATCAACTACAGGTACCGACCAATATTTTACACTTGTATCATCACCAGTTTAGCATTCTTGAACTATTAAGTGCAGAGAATGTAAAAAATTCTTGATCCGTCATGGTACTAATCAACTGTTCGTTGAAATGTTTGGAGCAGGATTAGAACCCAGTGCTTAACTTTACATTGATTGTGTTTATCCCATAGTGAAAAGATTGCAGAGATGAGTATGCTCTACACTTGCATTGTATAAGGATCTTGTGTATCAGAAAATCGATGACAATCTGGTAAAGATTCTGTTAGCTTCTAAACATTCCGCTGCCTTGAGTCAGAAGCATTAACGAGGAACGAAGAGTAAGAGTGTGTGAGTGAAGTAGGTTTGTCCTAAGAGGCGAGAGCAGTAAGTCCCGTAGAAGCCTAGGGAGGACGTTGAGGGGTATAAGTCTCCGATAACTGGACACCTAAGTTGTGATACACACTTCCAATCCGACTTTGGTGATTATTGGAAAGTTTTTATTTTAGTTTTTTATTTTTAGTAAATTTACTTATATATAAATTCTTTCATGTCAATATTTATTTATTAATAAATTTATTAATTAAATGGTTGACAATAAATTAATTTTACAAAGAGTTTGAATATTTTATTATTACTTTTAATAGTTTTGATTAATATTATAAAATAAAATAAAATAATTATTAAATATAATTTACTCTTTGATTTATTTATTACTTGAAGATGTGATTTTGGGATTTTATAATCCATTTTATTCACATATTTATTTTATTTTTGGGCTAAAAATATTTTTTATTTTTTGCTAAAATCCCATACTAGAATACTCCCTATAACTTAAAAAGTGCATATATACGGGGCAAGGGGATTGAATTCTTCGAGCACACTTGAAATTGTTTTATTTATTATCTTGTTTCATGCAAGTAAATATCACAGAAAAATATTAATTTTTATTGGATTATTTTAGATGTTAAAATTCTAGCACATTGAAGACATGGGAAATTTAATAATATAAGACCCTTAGTGACGTAGGCAATATGATGGTATCGGTGGCTCCCAAATCCTCTGTCCCCCTTCTCCTGTCCCTACTCTGTCCCAATTGCATCTGAGCCATCCATTTATGTGGTGTCCCTACTCTGTCCCAATTACATCTGAGCCATCCATTTATGTGAGACCACATAAGACCACATAAATGGATGGCTCAGATGCAATTGGGACAGAGTAGGGACAGGGGAAGGAGCTAAAGGATCACGTCCCGAATCGGTGTGGTGTCACCAACAAACAGCTCATGACACCCTAAAGAAATGTTAAAATTCTAGCACATAGAAGACATGGGAAATTTAATAATATAAGACCCTTAGTGACGTAGGCAATATGATGGTATCGGTGTGGTGTCACGAACAAACAGCTCATGACACCCTAAAGAAAAGCATCTGAATTTGGAAGGTGATGGATCTTCATTTTCGGTAGTTGAGAATGCTTTGTATTATCTACAGATAAAGTTGAGATTGCAAGCCATTTTTGGCACCTACTGCATGTCACCAAGTCGCAGGACTGTAAACTGGTTGATTCATTCAAAATTAGATAAGAATACGACTAAACTACTGAATAAATCGTTATCAAGAGCCACATAATACACAATGAATATTGATTCAAACTTCGTTTCCTCGACATCAAAGAAACAGCACACCATTTCCAGGAATTCGGAGGAGGCAGAATATTGAGCACTTGCAACCTTGGTTGCGAAAATTTGTTGGCTCAAATGTATCCTACATGAGTTGCATATTCATGATGATCAACCAATTCTAGTTTATTGTGATAATCTCTCGGCTACATATTTGGCGGCTAACCCTATTAATCATGCTCGAACCAAGCATATCGAAGTTGATTTGCATTTTGTCCGAGAGAGACTGCAGTGGGGTGGTATTCTCGTCCAATATATGCCAAGCACGGAGGAGCCAGCAGATATACTCACCAAGGTCTTGTTAGGAGCATCTCATTGTAAACTACGAACCATACCTTGGTGTAGTCTTCCCAAATCCTACACCAGATTGAGGCGCAAATCCTACACCAGATTGAGGGGAGATCATAGATACATACAATTAAGATAAGCAATAGATAGATACGGTTAAGATAAGCATGTGTATATTATTAGGACTCTTTGTATCTATCCTTGTAACTGATTTAATTATCCTTTGTCACTGTCAATTATATATACGGGATTAAACCAGAGGAAATCAAGTAATTCCCTCCGTTTTCATAATGATGTTGAGGTACCAAATGTTCGCTTAAGGTTTTTTAAATTAATGATTTTGATGATAACAACCAATAATATTTAGTTACAAAATTCAAATTTATTTGAATTATCTTATTTATTCAAAAAGATAACGATATTAAAAGGGATTATATATTTTAGTTATCTGTTTAAAATACAAGGATAAATGTTTCCTATTTTGTAGGAATTATTTTAACAAACTTATTTGATTATTTAGATACAGTCCTACAAAATTTGGAATAGATAAGCTCCTATCATTTTTGTATAAGATAAGGATCCTACTATTCAATAGTAGCCTCTGAGATATAGTTAAATATTTATTCAAACGTTTGGATTTTGAAGATACCGCCAAAGATGATATCGATGATTTTTTAAGGGGATTTAATGGCAGATTCAGTTAGTTAAATAATTAAGCAATGGTTAGTTAAAGAGAATGCCTATTTAAAGAAGAGCTACTGCATTCACAAGGCACACAAGATTTCCTGACATTCATCAGTAGCATCATTACTCTCGAAAGTCATATTCATATAAAATCCTCTGTGCTTTAGAAAATGGAAATACTCTATTGAGAGAGATTGTTATTCTTTGAAGCTCACATTGAGCAAATTCTATTTTCATTTCTTAAGAGTTTGTAAAGGTTGGCTAAATACTACTAGTGTGAAAGGTTGAAAAACCTTGAAAAATATGTACTTGTGAGCTGAAGAGGTTCGTCAAATCACTACTTGTAGATTTACTAGTGAAACACTCAAGTTGGACATTTGAGAACTGGACGTAGGCTTTGTTATAAGTCAAATCAGTATAAATTGGCTATGTCGTTCTTTCTCTTTCTTTAACTTTTAAATTTTCTCATTTCGTTATAGTTGTTTTTATTTACACGAGGCTCCTTTCGTTTTAAAGCTTCACAGGCTCCTTTCATTTTAATAGGCTCCTTCTGTTTTTTAAACTTTAACAAATTCCATCCATTTTTACAAGCTCCTATTATTTATACTTATTAAAAGTAACTTGTAAAAATTTTCAAGACATACACAATTCACCTCCCTTTTCTGTGTGTTTACTTTATCATTTGGTATCAAAGCCTTGTTTTCACCTTTAGTGTCTTACAGCACGTGCTAGATCATGGCAAACAACATGAGAATTCATGAAGGATAGTCTGTTACAAAGCATTCTTATTTTAATATAAATAATTATTCATATTAGAAAGAAAGAATGACAATTTATCTTCAATATATAGATATTGAAGTCTGGCAAGGTATCAAAATGGGAGATACAGTTTTTGCTACTGATAACGTAGAATTATGGACTAATGTTGATAGAAGAAATGAACAACAGAATGCTAAAGAAAGACATCATCTTGTTTGTGCACTCTCTCCAGAAAAGTATGAAAAGATTTCCTATTGTTCTACAACAAAGGAAATGTGGGACAAACTTTAGGTTACCTTTGAAGGAACAAATGAGGTAAAGTCTTTTAGTACATCAATATGAAACTATTTGCATGAAATAGGGAGAGACTATAGACGAATTCTTTGGACGATTCAACGACATCATCATAGCTTTGAAGAACTTAGGAAAGATATATCCCAGTAATAAGCTTGTAACAAAAATCCTAAGGTCACTGCCAAAGGAATGGAGACCCAAAGTTACTACTCTAGAAACTGCAAAAGATCTAGACATTATCTCACTTGACTGGCTAAGAGGAAATTTAATGATTTATGAGACAGAGCTTAAACGAGATGAAGGATCCTCTTACATAAGAGGAATGGCTCTAAAAATAGCTAATGAATCAATTCCATCAAATGGTGATGAAAGCGACACCGAGTTGAAATTAGATGGAGATGATGAAATCAATTTTATGGTCACAAAGTATGCACGCTTCTACAAAAAGAAGCTGGCAAAGAAAAGAGAAGGAAATACGAAAACTAAAAATAGCAGGTTCCTGTCAAAAGGCAACAATCATAGTAGCAATTCACAAAATAATCAAATCATATGCTATCACTACAAGAAGCTTGGACATACTAGACCAGAATGTCCCCTTCTTCAAATGGAAAAAATAGAGAATAGAAAACAAGCAAGCTATGACTGCAGTTTGGTCTGATGAAGATTTTGAAAACTTTGATGAAGAAGAATTTGAAGAAGTAAGCAATGTTTGTCTTATGGCTGATTCAGGTGAAGACGAGGTATGTTGTTCTAACTCTGATTTTGATGAACTACGAGATGCATATCATGAATTGTATGCTTAGTATAAAAAGTTAATTGTGCTGTATTTTAAAGAGGATGAGAAGTCTAAAAGCAACGATGCATCTTTGAAGAATAAGATTAAATTATTAGAGTAGTGAATAGGAACCGTTTGCCTAAAAATATGTCTCTTTAAAATGAGTATAAGCAAAAAGTATCTAAGAAGGAATTTTTGGAAGAAAAAGTAACTTAGTTAAAAAATGTTTTGCTTGAGAAAGATGATAGAAATTCTAACAAAGTTAAACAACTAAAAGAAAAGTTTGCTGGAAAGTTCTTATCTTTAAAAAAGGATTTAGGAAATTTTGTTGATGAAAAGAATAATCTTGATGCGTTGATTGGTAATGTTAAAGGCGTCTTTGATAAGGCAGGAATAGGATATAATAAAGATAACAATGTTAAGTTGTACAAAAATTTCTTTCTTAAATCCAACAATGGCTATAGTCAAAATAGCAAGAGCCTAAAGTATGGCAAAAAGGATAGTAACCTTCATTCCTCTACTTTGTGTTTTTACTGTGATAGACATGGACATATTAGTCATTCTTGTAATATCATAGAGTAGAAAAAATTATCTGAAATATATGTTTGGAGACTGAAAGGTCAGACTGCTAACCTAAAAAGACCCAGAAATGCTTGGGTACCTAAATTAAGATAATATATTCTATAGATATGCTTTAGAATAGTTACAAGAGAAAATCAATGGATAGTTGACAGTGGCTGTTCAAGACATATGACAAGTGAAATATCACATTTAAGCTATATTGAAAGGAAAGATGGAGGTAATGTTGTCTTTACTGACAAAAACAAGGCAAAGGTAACAGGAATTGATAAAATTGGTGCTTCTAATTCAACTTCTATAGATAATATTCTCTATGTTGATGGTTTGAAACATAACCTATTGAGTTAAGTCAATTATGTGATAAGGGAAATAGAGTCACTTTCTATGCATCTCATTGTGAAATAACTGATAACAACAATAACATTGTGTTTATTGGTCTTATAAATCAAAATATATAATGTGCTCAATTAGAAGACATGTCTTCTCAAAAAGTTAATTGTTTTGTGTCTTTAGATAATGACTTATTAATCTGACATAGAAGATTTGGACATGCTAGCATGAGCATTCTATCAAAATTCTCCAAAAATGATTTAGTGAGAGGATTACCAAATTTAAATTTTGAAAATAACAAGGTTTATGAAGCTTATTTAAAAGGATAACAAGTTAGAAGTAGCTTTTCACCCAAGAATGTTGTATCTACCAACCAATCACTTGAGCTTATTCATATGGATTTATTTGGTCCTACTAGAACTCAAAGCTTTGGTGGTAAACACTATGGTTATGTTATTATAGATGATTATTCTAGATTTACATGGGTTTTTTTTCTAGCAAATAAGGATGATGCTTTTGAAGTTTTTGAGAAGTTTTGCAGAAAAATTCAAATTGAAAAAGGGTACTACATTACTTCAATTTGAAGTGATCATGAAGTAGAATTTGATAACAAAAAATTTGAAGATTTCTGTGATGATAATGGCATAACTCATAATTTCTCATATCCAAGCACTCCACAGCAAAATGGGGTTGTTGAAAGAAAGAACAGGGCTCTTGTTGATATGGTCAGGACCATGTTGTGTGAGAGTGGTTTACTTCATGGATATTAGGCAGAAGTTGTGTCCATTGCCTATTACAAGGTGTCTTATAAGGTCTATTCTTAAAAAGACCCCCTACGAGTTATGGAAAGGAAAAAAACTGAATGTTTCATACTTTTGGGGTTTTGGTTGCAAGTGTTTTGTTTTAAACAATGGTAAGGACAATCTTGCAAATTTTGATGCAAGATCTAATGAAGCTATTTTTCTAGGATACAATACTATGAGCAAAGGTTTTAGAGTTTCTAACAAAAGAACCAAAAGGATAGAAGAATCAATACGTGTAGTATTTAATGAAGCATTACCCTTAACAATAACTGCTGATTTAAATGATGACAAGCATACCTTTGTTCCAAAAAATACGCCACAAACTGCACCTATAGTACCTTTGGAATCACTAGATCAAGAGGGTCCTTCTGAAGCTAGGACAAAAAAGGCTTCTTCTTCAAGTACTCCTTAATAGGAACCTATTCAACAAAAGACAACAGATACTCATAGGAGAAGGACACTAAGAGAATAGAGAGGTCTTGATACATGTCAATAGATTCTAGGAGACCCTTCTGAAAGTCTAAGAACTAGATCATCTTTCAAAAACAATTATGTTGCCTTCATTTTACAATTAGAGCCAAAGACTGTAGAAGAGGCACTTGCTGATGAAAGATGGATTATAGCCATGAAAGATGAACTTAACCAGTTCAACGAGAACCAAGTTTGGAATTTAGTTCCTTATCTACAAAGCAAGTCAGTCATTGGAACTCATTGGGTTTTTTGAAACAAACTCAATGAAAACGGTAAGTGTAAGGCCTTAAGTTATAACCTAGTCGAAATGTTACATATCCATGAAAATAAAAGTGATAGGTGTTGAAATTGTGATATGATTGTGAATTGCATATGTCGTGAATCTATGGTCCATCAAACCATAATTAGTAACTTGGTATTAATTGATACCATTAGAAAATTGAAGTGCTAAAATGTACATTTGGACTAGGAAAATGTCACATGGCAAGATAAGTTAGTACATGAAAATTTGAATGACCAAGCCTATGAATGAGTGATAAATTGCATAGTTAATAAATTGACAATTGGTAGCAATAAGTGAGTAACAAATGGCCTAACATATTGGTGACATTTGGCAGCTCATATATGGGACAAAGAAGAACATGCATTGGTGACATGTGCTCTTTCAAGATTAGGACACCTAGCAACTTAGGTGTTAAGCTCTTGCAAGGAAATTCTCTGTAGCCTTCATTCATGCATCTCCACCAAAACTCTCTCTTACACTCACAAACTCCTAGATTTTCGCTTCAATTTGGATCATCATCACTTGCTATCTTTGTAAGATACTGCATCAAGGAAGTAGATCCTGCTATCTTCTGTACTATTGTCTTCTTGGTGCTAAGATTTGCACCTTGATCTAGGAAGTGTGCTGGTTGCATAAAGGCTAGTTTAGCTTGTTCTTTGAAGAAGGAATTTTGAAGTTAAAAAGGTAAGGGAATTCTAAACTTGATAGCATGTATTAATACAAGTTCTATGATGATTGAATTGGCCTGAAATATATGTTATGATGATGATAATTGAGTGTTGGAAAAATGATCCTTGTATGGCAAATTCTATTTTGGTTTTGATGTATGTAAGATAATGATTTGTGATTTGTATAATGAATTATTTTTGAATTAGATTTGGACATGAATTTGATAAGGGATTGAAGCATGAATAAGGTAGATTTAAAGTGATATTTATGGACTTTGGTGATGGTGTATTGAAAGGAGTATGAAGGAGTTAAAATTTGGAAGCAAATGGCTATAGTGAGTGAACCTTCAGTTCATTCATCCCACGATCGTGGGAATTGTATGATTTCTCCCATGGTCATAGGAAGTAGTTTGGAAGGAGAAAAGGTGGGTTTTGTGTGATTATTGGACTATATAAGGTTAAGGAACTTTATAATGGTTT
>JAOSBL010000211.1:6031605-6042091 GCA_027568915.1 Erythroxylum roraimae | reverse complement strand
TGATGAATTGCTTTGTCCAAATTTGTTTACGGTTCTTTTTAGCTTGCATGAGAATCAAAATGGTGCTCGTAACGGAGATCCTCAGAAGATAGCTAATCAACAAGGTAAGCACCAGATGTTTGTCAGACAGAAAGCTCACTTCCATTCTGGCTTTTGATAAGGATACTTCTCCACTATTTGCTTCATGACCAATTTTTAGAGTGCTTTGGTTACAAATTCCTTCAGTGTTAATAACCATCTGTTTTTTAACTTGTACCTGAAAAATCCTGCTCTCTTCTCAGAGTTCTCGCTTTTGGATTTGCTTGAGGAAGGTGAACCAAATGGAAAACTAGAAAACAGTCTGATAGCTGAAACTCATGTTGCATTTTCAGTTGAAGGTACAATATTGCTGTTTTAGAACATGAAGACTACTTTTCTACTGAACAACGCCTTGACGTTTTCCATTTCCATTTGGTACAAATAAATCTAGCCATATGTGGATATTGTGGCATAAAATGATATCTACAAAAACATCTGGGACTTTATGTGTCGTTGACTCGTTGTTTCAACTAGGAGTATGCAGTTAAGGTTCTTTCCTGATGTAGGAGGCACAAAATAATTAACAATAGGCATGGAAGGGAAAACTATAGATAAGTGAAGATTGAGAAATTAGTGGAAAACTATAGATAAGTGAAGATGGAGAAATTAATCAAGTTATTCAAACAACTTACAGTTCTTTCAGTGGAAAGATATAGAGGTCATTTGTTTGGTTCACTAGAAACAATTTTGTTTATTCTAGGGAAATGCAATTTTTGGAAGCTTATTCTCTGGAACTTATCATGAAAAAACTTGATTTTCTGTTTAACTATCTTGTATTTGTTGTAGTGTAAAAAATACATGCATTTTTTACTAACGCCTAATCAATTGCTCAGATGATGCATTTCTAGTGGTTGTCTTGATGAACATTTAATCTAGGTCAAGTGCTATGACTGGTCATAATATGGAATAAACGATTTTGCAAGTCAGGTTTGGGTAAAGTGGGAGCAGAAACGCCTGTCCACTCACCTCAACCTAACAGGTAATTTATCCTTGCAATCTTTCCCGGGAAGAGTTTCTAATGCTTCACCAGCATCTAATTTTACTTTGCTGAAAGAAGCTTTTGTCAAGATAATTTCTTAACTCGATGTTCCTTCAGTAGACTAGGATTCTAGTTGTAACTATCTATTGATTTAATGGAACATCAGTGCTTGCAGTTCCTCCTTTTGGACCAGTCTGAAATTTCCCTTATTGACGTAACATGTTGCATGTAACAATTTTTTTTTTTAAATTTCATCATGATATGATAATATGGCCAAAATTTCTTGATGACACGCAAGTGATTTCAATTTGATGAATATTTTTAGACAATCGGTTAATGAAATTCACACTTTATAATGCTAATCTGACATTTTTTTGGCGAGCAATAACAGATATACCTCATATGTCTACTCCCCAATAATGGTTTATGGGAGATTAAATACATCAAATAGTATTCCTCGTGTGGTGGATGACCCGGGACTTGGAGCAGTAAGAAACTACTAAATGCATCTCTATCACGATTATAGCGTTCAACAGTCTGCGCAAATTTTGCTGTGTCGTTTTTTTATTGATTCGGTAACTCTTTATTTGATGTTGTGAAGTTACCACCCTCTTGAAATCAATGCTTCTGTTTGAATGATTCTTTGGCTCTCGATATAATTTCAGCAACTAGAATGAAATTGTCTTGTTTCAACTTCAGTTCTGTTATATATTTGCAATTGCTTCATATTGAAGTTTAATTGTTCTAATAACTATAGTATGTTTTGAGTGACTATTGAGATTACACATTATAGTAAGATTTTTATTTATATGACTTGATCTTGTTTTTCTTATTCTCTTGTACTTTTGACGAAGTTGTATCCTGATTAGGCGGCGTACTTCATGCAGGATACACTAATGCAAGAAACTTGCACAAATCTAGGTGGCAGTTCTCTGGAGTTTTTGACAGGGATTGAGGATTTGCATAGCAAGCCAAGGAAGAAGTTGAGCACCTTCAAAGATCACGTTCAATTCAACGGCCAGAGTGCTGAGATATGGGACGACTTCAATGACAGAAAAGAATATTTTAGCACTGAGCATGACAGTGACATTACTATGGATGGTAATCTCAACTGAATATTCTAACAAATGATTTTTCGTGTATTTTTGTGTCATAAGCTATGCAACAGATTGTGGCATTCAAAATTTTGCATTCTTTCATTTATTGTTGTTAATATGTGAGTTCCATATTCCATTTTTTGAGGATGCATCTAGAATTTCGTCCTTTCCGGGTGAAAATTCTAAACATCAAAAAGTTGAATTCAATTTCTAGTGGAAAGAATAGAAGCAACCCTACAGAAATAAACCACGGGTTCTTTGGCATAAATTTGTGTCTGTCAAACTATAATGGTGAATATAAAAAGCAAGTGTGAATTTGAGTTCCTATGATCCACTTTGGCTTCTAAATTGTGGACTTTTGTCTTAAAAAATAAATAAATTTTCTGGTAACTATTGTGTTGGTTCTAGAAGTTAAAGTTTTAGCTATGGGGATGAGATTGAAGAGCTGCTTTAATTGATTTTAATTATATATGTCATTCTAATGGATTAGCTCTCCTCTATATTTTTCTTCCTATCTCTTTTGCTTTTCACTTTTTTTCAGCACATTCTGGTTTATTGAATACCAACTTTCTTTATGGGAGGGAAGCTGACATGTTTGGGAGGGGCTGGCCATATCAAATGGATAGCATCTGTACTGATTTTCAGAAACCGGATTATGCTATAAAAAGTCCCCATTGGCTTAAGAAAAGGTGTTGTATTAACATCTTTGTTTACCAGTCATAGGCAAACACTCGGAGCTTGACCACTATATATATCTGTGCAGAGATGCTTTGGGAGCAACCCAGTTCAATGTCTTAGGTGCTCTTTGTCTCTGCTATCTTAAATATTGTACAAGAATCGTATGGTAGATCTTACAGCTTTGGTGTTTTGGTTGATACTTGATACTCGATTTCTAAAACACATTACTTGTACACATCCACCATAGTACATATACCAGTAGCGATAATGGACTATTTTGTGGAAAATGTGATTCGCGCTTTACTTTTCTGTCAAACATCACTACCAATCATCATTCTGCAACTAATTTTCTAATTTCATTGCCATTCTCTTTGTCGATTTATTTCATGTGAACTCTCTTCCATTATGCTTTTGACTATCCTTGCGGTTGTTAAGGAGCTTTGTCATTCTTTTTCTTTTTACTTTCATCAAGTGTCATTTGGATCATTACTTCTCTCTCCCTGAATACTATGTCTTTCTGCAATTGAAACTTAAAGATGAAACAATATACAGGTCTAACGTTTGATATTTTGATTGTTGTTCCTCTCTGGGAACCAGATTCACCTGATCCAAAGCACCAAATGTGGGATGACGATTTTGATTTTCTAGATTCTGAGAGGGCAAGGTGCGTTAAAAAAAGGTGCGGTAACGTGATATATCTCCATTGATAAGATACATCTAGACTTTAGGCACAATAGTTTTACGAGTTTCCTTATCTAAGTTTTCTCTAATTTGTGTATAAATGGTTTTCATATCCCAGAATTGTCAGAAAGTTCATTTCGATGTATTCATGATCCCTAGTGCTTTCTATTCGCTACGCTAATATTTCCCATTCATATTTTGAGGGTATAAAGTTGGTTATTCTCTTGTTTGGCAGGCATAGGTCTGCTCGGGTAAATTTCTGTTTTGGCGACGTAGCTGACCAGCCTGATTGCTTCAAGATAGAGTCTGGAAGAGACAACTTGAGCTCGTTGAGGTAAGTGTCCGAGCTTTCTCAATCCAGCACCCTTTACATGCCGTAAGATGATTTCATTTTCTTTTTTGACATTTTGATTTACTCTTGCAAATTGACAGTGAAGAATCATGCTCATCCACTGGAGGTCACAATCTTTACTATAAGATAGCTCATGGTTCCAGGCTTGTTCCAACTTCAGATTTTTAGTGACATTGAGAGATGAGACCACTTATATTTTGTTGTCAAACCTTACAGTGAAAAGCAGTAGCATATGTCACAGTACTTTCGGTAGCTCTGACGCCCACTCTAATGGCGATAACATTCTTGGCAAAGAAACACAGCCAAGAAATATGGATGATATGTGGAAAGCCGACAACATATGGATGGCGCGAAAAACTACAGGCATGCCAGCTAAGTCAGACACAAATTTTGCTTGTAATCTGAACTCGTCATTTCAGGAGACAATTGGACCATCTGGAACTTGGTTACATGATGAACATTGTTCAGCAGCTAGGAAATTGGGTTTAAGTTCTGCATGTCAAGCTTCAGAAACAGAGTATCCATTCTCAGCTACAAAGCTATTCACTGAAGATAGCTGGAGTTCATTTACTTTCTCTGACCCACATCATGAAGCTAAATACATTTTTAATGTTTCAAGGACCGATAGTCCGGTTACTTGTGGAAATTCAGGCAGTTTCCAGCAGGAAGATATACCCCTTTGTCAACCATCCAGTCACATGCAGTCACATGATTTTCCAACCTACTCTAGGGTTGGGTTTTGCGTAACCAAGCAGAAATTTTGTAAAGAGTCACCAGATTCACGAACAGGTTTGGTCGATCAGTCTCCAACTTCGTCTTATGATGCTCCTTTTCTTCAGGAGACATTAAGTCAAGATTTATCAGCCCAGAAAAGTGCGAGTAAAGATGGGGGGCAATCAAAATTTCAACAAGTGAACCTTGAAAAAGTTGATACAAAAAAGAAAATTCTTGACAGCAAGAAGATGGGGATGATGGATGCTCTAGAAACAGGGGAGAATGGTGGTTTTAAGGAAGAAGGAAGATCAGAGACATCATCATCAGTACAGGTTCCTAGCCAACCCGAGAACCTTGCCAATGAGAAAGTGTATGTTAAATGAAATGTTGCTCATTTTGGATCATAATACAAATTAAAAGTTATCATGCAGTAAAATAATTCTCACTGTTGTCAGATCTGAACAAAATGTTGAAGTTCCTCTTCCTCAGAATTGGAATAAAGGTATCTTACTTTTGGTCTCCAGTCTTCCAATATCGAACTCGGGTATTCTGATATTTGTTGAGCAGCCCAATTTTACGCTTCTTTATCCCTTCTAATGTTGAGCCAATATCCTTATGCTAAAGTAGAAAATGGGAAGACTGGAGGCAAAAAAGTGATAACTACGACGCATATGAGTCTTAACCACTCATCTTCCACTGTCACGATACTAGAATCCCGCGTCCTACAATTTGTGTGGTTGCAGAAAGCATTGAAGGGGGCATCTACGCACACACCTTAGCTTGAAGAAGGTACGTTCATCTTTTTGCCATTATTTGATATTGACCAGAATATAAGATGTAAATCCCCGTTTGATTTCAAAGATTCGATGTAGTCAATTTCTGCCTCTATTGTGCAAAATCTACAGGATGTTATAGAGGATTTACAAGCTTATTGGTGGAAAGAAGAATGTGTGTGCTTTTCATCAGGATCACTCATCTTTCCATTCGATGCTTCAAAGCTTTTGGCAAAAGCTAAAGACGGTTGATATGATTATATACAAGGGTCAGATACTAGAGAAAGAATAACAGCTGAGTATATGCTGACAGATAGTTTTGAGTACAATGTCCCGTCTTATCTGTGACTTGTTAGCTTCCTGTTGCCCATTCTCATGTCTGTAGTGTATGTTTTGGAAAATATCTTCCCATGCAAAAGATATGAGTTTGGATGAATTGATTAGTTTTTGATATGGGAGAATTCCTGGTCTCCTACGACCTTGCATCAGGAATGAAAAAGTTCAGCGAATCATTGATTTACTAAGAGTCCAAGAAAAGGGCGTCCAAAGTTTGGAATTATAGAAAAAGGAATTATTGTTTTATTCTAGAGGGGATATTTGTCGACAGGCCCACATCCATTTCTCAGTTGCACCAGACGAATATAAATGCTAGCCAACCTCACACAACACACAGCGGTATATAATCATCAAAGGAATATTTGTTCGTTAGATGAGAGAGAAAGTTTGTTAGTAACACGTTGTACAGCAGCAGTATATCCTATATATATATTTCAACATTCATTCCATAAAATGAGTATCTTCGTATTCTATCACGAAGAATTGTCATGATATTAGAGCAGTGTTTCTGCTTTGTCTTTTAAACATAAAAACAAACATCTTACCCACTTAAAACCTTACCATTGAAAGCGTAACAATGGAGATGGAAGACAGTACACAAATCACAATCGATGAAGATGCTTACCACATCACAGCGGCAGGCAACCTAGGAACCCACTTGTGAACACGCTTCTAGAAGGAGCAAACTATCTATCATGGAGCAGTTCGATGATCATTTCATTAAAGGCTAAGGGCAAACTAGGTTTTGTGAATGGAGAAATAATACCACTCGTCGAAGATGAAAGACTTATGAAGAAGTGGAAAAAGGCCAACAACATGGTTATAGCTTGGATCATCAACTTGCTATCAAAGGAGATCTCAGACTCTTTCCTAGTGGTGACAACAACGAAGGATCTATGGGAGGAGTTAAAAGGACGCTATGGTGAAAGCAGTGGACCTCACCTATACGAAATCACATAAGAAATCAGCAACCTGAGGCAAGGTAACAATAATGTGACTATGCATTTTACAAAGTTAAAGGGACTGTGGAACGATCTAGACTCCTTAATGCCGATAAGTGTGTGTAGCTGCGAACATGCTGGAAAGGACCTGGAGGTTTTCAACACTAACAGACTGATGCAGTTTCTGTAACGTCTCAGGGAAGAATACGCCACTGTGGTAAGTCAGATTATGTTGATAGAACCTTTACTACAGGTAAACAAAGCTTACTCTATGATACTGACAATATAAAAACAAAAAACCGTAAACTCTGAAAGCATAAATCAAATGGGTGTTGCCCTTATGGCTAATGCAAGTACATATAAGAAGCAGGGAAACAAGGAGTTCGGGGGAAGACGATTTAGTAACAGGAGGGACGAAAAATTTTGTGAACACTGTAAGGAGAAGGGGCACACAAAGGACACGTGTTTCCATCTACATGGAATACCGAATTGGTATAGAAAACTACAGAAAAAGAAGGGTAAAACAACATATACTGCGATGAATGTAAGCAGCCCCCTAGAGGAACAACAGATAGAACCACAGTAAAAAACGGAGGCCAATATAGCAACACTCACACTACAAGTCCAAGATCTGATGCGTATAATCAAGGGTAAATCCCCAGCTGAGCTTAATCACGTAGCTTACAACAGCTACGCTGGTACGAACCCAAACCCTTTTAGTTTTGGCAGTAACAAATACAGTGATGGTACATGGATAGTAGATTCGGGGGCCTCTACACATATGAGCCACAACCCCAACCTTTTCCCAAACAAAACAGCAGTCTCTTCTATCAAACCAGTAACCCTCCCAGACGGATCAACTCGGAATGTTAATCATGTTGGCACCATCGATTTTCATCAAACCTTACATTTACAGAACGTCCTCCACATACCCACTTTTCACCACAACTTAATGTCTGTCCACAAGCTAGCCACCCAAAACCAAATTGCTATAATTTTTGTAACCGATAAAGTTTATTTGCAGGACCTGCGGACTAATGACATTGTAGTTATGAGCGAGGCAGAGGGGGGATTATACAAGATCGGAGCTGAGAACCTATTAAACCTATGCAGCTTCAAAGGTCCTTCTTTAGATTTTATGTTAAAAATCCAGTTGCTAATTTTATCCAAGACAATTTTCACGTTTGGCATTTAAGACTTGGCCATATTTCAAAAGAAAAACTCACACATTTACCCAATTTCAGCATTTCAATTCCTAGCCATATTTCATGTGATATTTGCCCGTTAGCCAAACAAAGCAAAACCCCGTTTTCAGATCACACAATGAGCACCAAAAATACCTTTTGAGACCTTACATATTGATTTATGGGGATCATATGGAGTCCGAAATCTTGATGGCTCACGCTATTTTTTAACCATAGTTGACGATTTTACGAGAGCCACCTGGTCATACCTTTTAAATAGTAAGGATCAAGTTTTCGAAACCTTGAAAATTTATATAGCCATGATTGAAACCCAACACAAAGCCTCTATCCTTTGTATTCGTACTGACAATGGCACCGAATTTATCAACAAGTGTAAGGAATTTTTCCAAACCAAAGGCATAGCACACAAAAAATCATGCCCACACACACCACAACAAAATGGCGTTGTTGAATGTAAACACAAAAACCTTCTTCAAATTACCCGAGCCTTGCTATATCAAGCCAACTTACCCAAATATTTTTGGGGGGAAGCCTTACTGATGTCCACCTACTTAATTAACCGACTCCCATCCAAAATACTATCTTGGCAAACCCCCTTTGAAAAACTCTACCATACACCACCGTTGTACGAAAACATACAGGTTTTTGGCTGTCTTTGTTACGCCATAAATACCAAGCCTTTCAAAGACAAATTAGAACCACGTGCCACAAAATACATTTTTCTAGGCTACGTAACCAGACACAAAGGCTTTAAATTATTTGATCTCAATACCAGGACAACTTTTGTCTCCCGAGATGTTATTTTTTACGAATCCCAATTCCCTTTTTCTAACCACAATGACCAACCTCGCCAAACAGTTTTTCCTCACCTTCCTCACAGCCCCATTGATCATGTTTCCCTACATAGCCAAACTTCTTCCTCCCATGCACCATATGACGTCAACCCAACTTCCCCGACTCCCTCACCAAATACCAGCCAACCTATCATTTTATCCCCAGCATCACACAGTACTACATCACTTATCCTTCGTCCTCCACCGACCCAACCTACTGTTCCTCCACGTCGACATAGTACTTGATTACGGTCTCATCCCTCTTACCTACGAGATTACGTTACATCCCTTCCCTCCCTTGACGTCACGACAACGTCTTCGTCCCAGGTCAGTTCTCCTCCCCCCCCCCAAAAAAAACTTCATCTTTTTTTTTTTAACTCAGAACCATACCTCACATTCATAGCCAACGTTGATACTGAACGTGAACCATTATCTTTTGCTATTGCCATTACTAATCCTTTTTGGGTCAGATCGATGTCTTTGGAGCTAACTACGTTGGAGGACAACCATACATGGGATTTAACTTCTCTCTCGAAGGGTAAACGAGCTCTACACACCAAATGGATCTTTAAAATCAAATGAAAACTAGATGGATCAGTAGATCGTAGGAAGGCTCGGCTGGTAGTTTTTGGCTACAGCGAAAAAGAAGGCCTGGACTATACGAATATCTTCTCCCCCGTAGCTAAACTCACCACAGTTCGTGTGTTGATTGCCCTCGCTGCTGCTCATAATTGGCCCTTGCACCACTGCGACATCAACAACGCCTACCTCCATGGATCCATCACCGAAGAATTATATATCCATCCTCCCCAAGGATATTCGAAGGCTGCACTTGGTTAAGTCTGTTGACTACGTAAGTTGCTCTACGGCCTCAAACAAGCTGGCCGACAGTGGAACCACGAAATCACCTCAAAACTACAGTCATATGGTTTTACTCAATCAACATCTGATCCCTATTTATTTATCTCAGGTTCTGCTAACAATTTTTTTGCTCTTATACTATACGTAGATGACATACTAATCAACAGTCCTTCGAAGGCATTAATTATGGACATCAAAGCATACCTTCACAGTTTGTTCTCCATAAAAGACATGGGCAATGCAACATACTTCATTGGCATTGAGCTAACCAGTTCCCCCGACAACATCTCACTGTCGCAAGAAAAATACATCCAAGATATTCTCTCCGAAGCATCTCTACCTGATTTGAAGAAAGCTATCACTCCGTTCCCTCAAGGCACCAAACTATTACCTGATGATGGCCCTCTACTAGAAGACCCAGATCGCTACCGACGCATTGTCGACCAACTGTTGTACCTCAATCTTACCTAACCTGACGTTGCTTTTGTCGTACACCAATTGATTTAATTCACCTCCGCACCACACTAGCCACACTGGGTTGCCTTAGCACATCTCCTCAGATACCTCAAGCACGCCTCTGCCTCACGCCTCCTGTACCCAGTCCAAAACGCAATACCTCTTCATGTTTTCTCCGAGTCTGATTGGGCAGGCTGCAACTATACCCGCAAGTCACTTACTAGATACTATGTTATGTTGGGTGCTGCTTTGGTATCTTGGAAAACCAAGAAACAACATACTACCAGCCGCTCCTCCGCCGAAGCTGAATACCGGAGTTGTTAGTAGTGTGTCCTAGGCCAATGGACATTTGTGATTCATGTATTAACATTATGATTTGTTAATAATATATTATGAGGTATTCCTTTCATATATGCATGTAATTTGTTTATGTAATGTGATTTACATTCCATGAATGGTATTAGACTTATGTCATCAAGTATGTGACTTGATAGTAAAACCA
>JAOSBL010000211.1:5948456-5961363 GCA_027568915.1 Erythroxylum roraimae | reverse complement strand
CGAGTGAAAATGAGCTTCGAGCTCAAAAGTGAATCAAAGCCTCAGGCTCAACGTTTAATGAGCCCTGTATCCCCCAATAGGATAAGGGACAGTTATCAATGAGCCCTATATGGGACAGTACAGGCATTCGGTCACAACAAAGTAACAAATAGAAAGTGAGTCTTATGCGCATTGCATATGCATAATATGAATGATTAAGTGTATTGAATGTGAAGTGTGAAATTAAATGTGGAATATGAAATGTTGTGAATGTGAAATATGTGTTATGTGACTGGGTGAGCCATCGATGATGGTCACTCACTGAGTTCGCAAATCTCACCCAAAATTTGCAAATATTTTTCAGGATCAGAAGAATACCTCGTTAGGCAAACGGGAGTATCCCTACAGCATTCAAGTGAGGAATAGAGGTCGGGATCAGTTCGCGTATGCATTGTAGTTCTTATTTTCATACTGAATTGTATTTCCGCAAATTTTGTATTAAAGAATGTATTTTGAAATTATTGTACAATGTGTATGTGTATGTGAATGTAATCATGTTGTAGTGACGTTATGATTGTGAGTGTTTTGTTTCTGGAATGGGCCCTAGTGATTAACGAAATTCTGATGATTTGAGAAATGTTTACGGAATAAAGTGAGCCCCTTTTTAGAATTTATTTCCGCATACTATGTTTGTGGTTTCAAAAAAAATCTTATACTGAGTTTTGACTGATTGAGTGTTCTAGTACGTCACCCTCACGGGCCACAGACTTGGATATCACGCAGGATGTCGAGAACGTGTCTTGCGGGAGTGGGGTGCTACAGTCACTATCTCTCGAACTTGAAATTGTCAAAGTTGCAATTTTGGTGAGTTTTGCGAACTCAGTAGAGTAACCATCCTCGATGGTTCACTCTTGTCATACAAAACAACATTTCATGTTATCATGTAATTCACATCAACTTGATTATCATCAAGTCATATCACAAAACACTTTGTTCATAATTGTCATATTTCAATCACATAGTCCAAACAATTCATCATTTCATTACAATTTTGCATAACACAATCATCAATAATTTATCACAGATTCATTCAAGAAAATTTCTCACAACAGTGCAATCATTCAATTTATTCATTTAATTTGTGAAAGCAATGTTTATGAGACACATTCATTTGTTACGTTGTTGTGACTATGTGCCTTTTTCACTGTCTCGTAACTATTGTGGATACTGGGCTCTTTCATACCATCCCTTATTCGTTGGAGATACAGGGCTCATTGTACATGTTGAGCCTTAGGCAATTTCCATAGATGTCCGAGCTTTAAGCTCATTTTAACTGGCTACATCAATTACAATTGTCTTTATATTTCATGCATTGGAAATGAAATGCATTCACAAATTCAATCATCATATTCATTCAGTCACATTCACATTCTTTCATTCACATTTGTCATTAGACTTTTAGTCTGGCATTCAACATTTACGTTGAGAATCAAATAGTCAATCTCATTCACATACAAGTAGCACTTCTAATGATGTTTACATGCATCAAATGCCTCGGACAATTATTGTCCATAATTCATAGCACAATCAACGCATATCAAATTCAATTCAATAATAAACAAATAAAATTAAGATGAGACCATCTTAGGTTACTCACAATTGCTCCCTTTTTGCTTATTGCCTTGAAGTTCCGACAATATCTGGAAGCGGTCACTCTACTTGCTCTTCTATAAGCAATCAAATATAATTTAATGTTACCACATTGTTCACGTAACTGAATATGCATTTTTATAAATGTATCATGTAACATGCAAGTTCAATGACATATGCCCGGGTATACTTTTGTAATAAACCGATGCAAAGATCGATTGTACTCCAAATGTGTCAAAATTCATACACTCATTAACTATTCCATCTTTTTTTTATCAACACAGGCTTTCAGGTCTACTTTATATGATCATTATGACAAGAAAAATGGTATATTTCTATAACATTTTCTTCTATAAAATTGTCCCCCTATTCCTTAAGTTTCTAATGACACTAAGATCATACAATTTGGTTCATTATTCTATGAGTTATGCTCAAAATACTATAGACTGAGTACATTTGAAATTTTTGTTAGTGCATGATCATGCACTCAAAGTTGTACAACAAATATCTCTCAATTCCAATATCCAAATATTATAAACTTTATACCATTTGAAAGATAAGAGAATAAGCTACAACTTTTGTGAAGAAACCTTTGTCTGATTCGGCCTACATCAATACAGTTTATTCGATAACAACAAGATATGATTTCTGTCACTAGTAGTGCTACAGCCTAAGTCAAGACCCCATTTCAAGCTAAATTTCAAAACTTTTAAGGACAAAATTCAATTTCTTCTAAAAAATTGTAGCAAAATATATATAGTTCAATGTAAATCAAGAATCATCTCATTTGGAGATATACTGATCAAGATATAATCAAAATACCAAAGTATAATCAAATTCCAGCACACCTCAACGTTTTCATCCTAACTCATCAATCAATCTCTTCCAAATTAATTCATATGGCTATAAATTTTGGTGGAGGTAAAGAACAATGTGTTATGAGTTTCTTGGTTCAAAATCCCATGCTATTTGGATGTCAGGAGAAGAAGTTATAATAAAAAGAACAAAGGATGTTCAGAACAGTCTCCCTTCGGTAGGCCTTCGGTGCAACTCCTCTTCTCTTCTCTCTCTAGATTAACAAAACTCAGGTTTTCTTCTTTTTCTTTCATTTTTTCCCCAGATTTCAAACTTATATCTTCCCTAATTCTCTACATCTCGACCCCCAGTTTAGTTCAAATCATCCATAACAAATCAAAATCCATAATTATAAACAAACATCAAAAACAGTATATCATTCACGTATATTTCATATTTTTCTGCACATTTTTTTCCATCTTCTTTCCAACTTCTTTCCACCTTCATTCCATGTTTTTCTATCATCTTAATCCTACTTGAAGTACAACAACACATCTTATGCATGAATCATCTTTTCTACTTCCATTTCAGCTCCAATCATTCACAAACATATCCAAAATCCCATATTAAAACCCAAACATCAAAACAGATCAGTATTCACGCATGTTATGATTTTTTTGCATTTTTCCAATTAACTCCAATTTTTTGCACTTTCCATCTTCTGCATCTTCCCATTTTCGTTAACACTTTTTGTATACTTTCTAATCCACCAATTATCACTGAAATCACTTCTTCTTATCCCACTCATGCATGAATTCATTCACACATACTCAAACATCATCAAAAACCATTTACGGTATCATAAACTTAAAACTCAACTTACTTGGTTTAGCTCAATTTCCAGCAGTTGATATGGACTGAAATTCTTACTTTGATGTAAGAATCATTGGCCAATTACTCAAGCATAATCAACAAGTTGTTTTGGTGATGATGAACAATTGAAAGAGTTTTGGTATTTTTCGATGATTCCAATGAAGTACAAACAAGCTACAGTACTCTTCCAAACCAAAACATGACCTACGTGTATTCCATAATTCACAGCCACATGTCTCCATTACATGTAGACCATTTGTCACTATGTCATCAGTCCACGTGTCATGCTTCCATTTGTCCATTTTTCAACATTTTTCCTAGCCAAAAATACCCCAAATTTTCGAAAATTTCCTAAAATTCACCTAAAATTTAGAAATAATAATGACACTCTCCAAATACATTTTCAACACATAAAAACCACAATTCTCATTTTAATCGCATTTATAAATCAATTAAACCCGCAAAATGTCAATGAATGCATGCACAATTATTTCATGAATATCAACACAATTCCATATTTAAATATGCCATATGGTGCATGAAATGCACTTCTAATTTCTCAATATACTCTCATTTACACTATTCTGAGGTCCTAGCCCCTAACATGGGATATTGGGACATTAGAATAAAGTTCAATATTTTTGAAGCAATGAAGTACCGTAATGATTTTCAATTTGTTTATCATATGGATATTGTGGATTCATCTATGTAGGATATGTTTAAAGAAGAAAGTGGTTGAAGATGATTTGGAGTTTAAGGCTAAATCAGAAGTGAATGAGCAAGTTGATAAAACTTGTGAAGTTGTAGAATCATTATCAACGATGCTATTACATTCGAAAACTTTTAATGATGAACTTACTATAACTCACATGAAAATGTTACCTTCTATTTTGTAGGCTCCAAGGATGAAATTGAAATCCTTACCTGATTACCTAAAATATATCTATTTGGGTGAAGGAGATTCATTACCTAAGATCATGTAAAAAAGGTTGACTATAAGGCAAGAGAAAGGGAAAATAATATTACTTAAGGGGTACAAAGCTGTAATCACGTAGAAGTTTGAGAAGAAAAAATGCTCGTTGAACATAATGACATTAAATAATTGCTATTTTTAGGAGGCAATATAAAATATTATAGTTTTTGTTAATTTTGTTTTAGTTATATATAGTTTTCATTGGTTTGTTTTTGAGAAATTTGTTTATTGGCCTAAGTGGGAAATGAGTATTAAAATTCTAGAATGCTAAATTTCATAAAGCGTGATCACGCCTTATGTAATTCAGTTGTCAAGATTAGAGACTCAAAATTTCATAATACTAAATCTCATCAAGTGAGATCACGCCTTATGTGATTTAGCTTTCTAACCTTAAAAATCCATAATACTAAATCTCGTAAGACGAGATCACCTTATGCAATTTAGCTTTCTAGAATAGAACCCCTAAAATTCCATAATACTAACATTTATAAGGCCAAATCACACCTTATATATATTAGTAGTCTATTTGGTTTTAAAGTAATTTGTAAAATTTTAAAATAAATAAATAAAATAATAAAATAATAAAAAATATTATGTTTAAAAAATTTTAAAAAATCTATAAAATTAAAACAAAAAAAATTATTATTTATAAACAAGTAAAACCACAATTTCTTTTGTTTCTTTTTCAGCAGCTAGTCTGCAGTGCATCACATGCTTTACTATGTTCACCGACACCATAGTACATCTCTTTTCAATTGCTCACCACTTAAAAGAGTCTTTTACTTTATTCTTTAATTTTGTTGATTATTTTTGTGGCATGTGATCATCTTGTGCATAGATTGGGTACAAAGTATGATTTAGGTGTAGGGGAGTGAGTGTTTATATTATGATGAACTATGTAATTTCTTATTGGACTCATGATACTATGATTCATATATTGATTATTCCTCATGATAGCCTTATAATTTTATTTTTTTTATATAAATATTCCTTAAGTTGGGATACAATTTTGGTTTAATAAATAATGCATAGGAGAGACAAACATGATTAGTGCTTTTCATTAAATTATTTTAAGTATTTCGTTGGTTTTGTTAAATGAAAATGTGCAAGACTTGATACATTTTGACACTACGTGAGCTTTGAGCCTAAGAACATTTATCAAAATTGTGCTCATACATATCTTGTTGTTGTGTGTTATTAAACATATCTTGTTTATGCAAGAACTTGCTTTTGAATTTATGTTGAAACCACAATTTTTATGAATGTGTATAAAGATAATAGGGTACTTAAGATAACTATTTTTGGCCTAAACAAGCCTACCTTACTTTTTATCCCTAGAAAACCAATTTTAGCCTTACCCTTTCTTTTTTAGCATAATAACCTTAATATAAGTCACTTTTTCTCTTCTTATTATTGATGTTGTCCTTAATGATTTTAAGCTCCTAAAATTAAAGGAATTGTTTATTGCTTATTAGCATAGGATTTTGACTGTGTCATGAAAAATATATTAGTTGATTCAAGTTGCATTATTTGGATTTTTCATTTTTTTACTAGCCTTAATTCATGAGGCTCAAAGCAATCGCTTTAAGAAATGTAGTATTGTCTAATAAGCAGTTCGAAAGGTGTAATGGTGAAATTTTCTCAAAGGCACAGTTTAGTGATTAATGTCAGACTCTCCTACATAGGATTGGGATTAATTGCTAGGCAGTCCATATTCGTTTTACACTTTAACCTTTTCTTTTGAAAAACATCTTTCTATTTATTTATTTTTACTTTTTTGTTTTCAAATTTAATAAAAAAATTTGTTTGTTTGAGTTATTAGTTTCTGTTTCCGTTTTTGGTTTTAGTTTCTTCCAGTTTTCAAATTTATTTATTTTTACTTTTTTTGTTTTCAAATTTAGTAAAAAAATTTGTCAGCTTGAGTTATTAGTTTCTGTTTCTGTTTTTGGTTTTAGTTTCTTCCAGTTTTCAAAATTTATGAAAACTACAAAATTTTATTTTTGTTTTTTCATAATTTGACTATTAACTAAATATATATTATTCAATTATTTAATATATTAATTATTAATAAAATTATAAATAATTTAATATTATATTTAATTAATTAAAATTTATTTTTTTTATTTTTATTTAATAATTTTATTTAACATTTATAATAAAATAAAATAAAAAATTTTATAATTATTAATTTTAAAATATCTTCAAAATATATACATTTTAAATAAAGTTTTGATTTAATAATTAAAATATATTTATATTAAAATTATTTATTTTAATAAAATAAAATAATTTATTGATAATTATTAATAAATATTATATGAGAAATTAAATAAATTTAATTGATTTAAAATTATTTATCTTTAAGTTTTATTTAATATGTAATTATCATTAATAATAAAAATATAACTATATTAACATTAACAATTAAGTAAGTTTTTGTTTTTATTTAAGGGAGGAGTAAATGAGCACAAAACTTCTCTCTCTAAGCTTTCTTTCTATCTAGCCTCTCTCTAAGCATTTTACAGATCTACCCTCACTTACCTCATAGTTTTGGAAATTTCCTGCCTAAAACAACCTCTATTCATCGTTCATCCACCCAATTCCTTCGCCTGGGGTCTGGCCTATAGGGCCTAGCTCATGGCGGTGAAAGGGAATCATCCCCGCCCTTGAACATGAAGAAATACCCAGACCTTGTTGTCGCTAATAAGACAATCGGTGACAGGTTAATAAGACACTTGACTGTACTACTCAAGCTCTCGACACACACCCAACAGGACCCTACACTGGTACAAGGAGCATGGAAGAACAAGATGTCCATTTATCACCATAAAGGTACTCCTAAACATTATCCTAACGTGCTGAAGGATGGAATATTGTCTCCACCAAAGGAGTTTTTGCAAGCTGGTGCAAGGGCGTGGTCCTCATTGTTGGTGGGATTTTTCTGGAGTAAACACCTGGCCTTCCTTATGGTACGATGTAACACCCCACTCTCACAAGACACGTACCCAACATCCTGAGTGATGTCCAAGTGCGTATCCTGTAAGAGTGGCATGCTAGAATAGTCAAACACTCAAAACTCAGTACAAATTTTTCACATTTATCGCACGCATATGCGGAAAATAATAATCAAATCGGGCCCACATTTTTATTTCATAACCAGCAAAATCACAATTATTATTACACTTATAATCATAATGTCATTACATTACCAAATCATTCATATACACATTTTCTCAGTACTTGTGAAAATATAATTCAAAACATAAAATCACTGAAGACATATACAGTTGCAAACTGATCCCTACCCTTAGTCCATATCTGATTTAAGTGACTATACTCCTATTAGCCTAACTGACTATCTCCTCTGAACCTGAAAATATTGTAAATTTTGGGTGAGTTTTGCAAACTCAGTGAGTGACCATCCTCAATGGCTCACACAATCACATGGCAAATATCATCCCTTATAAACATATAATTCACATCTTTTCATTTACAATCACTGCAATCATTTAAACACTTATCACGTTCAGAAATCAATCAAACTATTTAAATCATACATATCATATGCATATGCAATGCTTATGAGACTCACTTTCAATTTGTTACTTTGTTATGACCAAGTGCCTATAACTGTCCCGTATCTATTGTGGATACGGGGCTTATTGATAATTGTCCCTTATCTGTTGGAGACACCGGGCTCATTTTATATAGTAATCCTTTGGCTCTTAATCACTTTCTAAGCTTTTACGCTCTTTTTCACATTCTGAGCTTTAATTTTGTTTTTCGGTGGCTACTCCGGTCACAACTGCCTTTATATTTCATGCATTCATATAATGGAATGCATCAATCATATATGATCAATAAGTCATTTTATACATGTCATTGGACCTTAGTCCGACATTCAACATTTGCATTGAGAATCACTTTTTCATTCATATGCATATTCACATTTAGAACACATCTATCATCAAACCTTGGTCCTACATTCAACAATCATGTTAAGAAGCACTTATTTCGTCACATTCATATACAAGTAGTACTTCAATATCACATTCATATATCACAAGTCTCAGACCTTTAGTGTTAGGATTCAACACAATCAAATCACATTGATAGGATAATTCAAAACATAATCTAACACAAACAATTAATTGAGTGAGACCATCTAGGTTACTTACAGTTTTCTCCAGAAGCTATTGCCTCAAAATCCCAGCAACGTCTCGATGATGGCGCTCTATAGGCTCCTCTATATCATGCAATACATACACATATCACAAGTTTGCACAATTTTATAAGTATTCATTGATGCACATTTATGTATATAAAATATGTACAATGCATGTTCAATGACATTCCCGGGTGCATTTCCTTAATACTCATCTCATAACCACTTAACATGATCTTTGAATCATTCCTTAACACCTAATACACTCTCCTTAATTTAATAGCTCAATCCAACATCAATTAGGCTCATTCAAGATCACAATCAAGCCTAAACATCTTATGGGAAAAACATTGATTAGTCAATCATCTATAAAAAAACATATCTTGGGAAAAAAGGCACAACTTTTTCTTTAGATCTTGGATTAATGTCTTCTAGGACACTCTAGAAGAGGACTTCGAGATCTACAACTTTTATGAAGACCTTGAAGCGAGATTTTTCCATTTAAAGGGTCAAAATCACAAATTTCTGCAAGTGTCCAAAGTATGTCCACTAAACCGACATACACCTCCCCAAAACAGACATAGACGGGGTCTGGAGTGTTTTCCAGACCAGTGAATATCCGTTTAACAGACCTAATGTCTGTTTAACAAACATGGACGAGGCTGGGGACATTTCCAGTCTTGAGAAGGTCCATTTAGAGGACCTAAAGTCCATCTAACGGACATAGGTGAAACATAAGCCCCTCCAAAGCATCTCCAATAGTTCCTACGTACATTCTAACATCACTTTCACTTGTAATCTTCCCAAATTCACCTCTTCTAATGTAATATCACTTCTTAACAATTCAACTACCAAATTGATTTCACTAAACTCTCAAATCTCAACTCATTTGATTCATCACATCCAACTACATCTCATCATTCATAATTCCTATCCTTTTTCCATAACATATCTTATTCCTAAGTATCAAGCAATTCATATTCAAAATTCATTATTTCCAGTTGCTAACTTCTTCATGTAAACCTTTCTTTCAGCTCAACATTATCCATACACAATTCATATTCCATACTTGATCATAAACATTCAAAATAGAACACAAACATATACATTCATCCACCAATTTTCTACACCCAGTTCTCAAATTCATGTCTAATTTTGAGACTATTAAAGACAGAATTTAATTTCTATATCTTCATAAAAAATGTAGCTATGAGTCTCTAGTTTAATCCAGATCAAGAATCATCTCATTTGGATAACTACAGAGCAAGTTATGGCTAAAACACATAACCATAATCAATGGACATGTTACTGCTACATTTTCCAGCACTCATCTTCTAATTTTTCAGATTTTACACCTAACACAACTTGTACAAAGATCACCTTTTCTACTTCATTTACTCTTCATTTTCAACTCCATATCATCTCAAAATCATTCAAAACAAATTCATGATCTATATTTGATCATTAACCAAAAACAGAGCATATATATTTACCCATTCATTTTTTATTTTTTGCACTCATCCTAGCACCATTATATGGATCATCCAACTTCCAAAACATCTCCATAACAAATTATAAATCATTAATCATCATACATATAAAAAAGCAAGAAATTTACCTATGCCTTTCATCATCCATGACACACACATAAAACTCACATAATCAAGTCATCAATCTTACATTACTCATCATTCTAGTTTCATTTAACAATACCCATGAAGATTAACAAGTTAATTACTTGATTTAGCTCCAAAATCTTCAAAATCTCACTCAACCCTAGCTCCCAAGCATCATACGATCTTCATCTTCTAAAGGTGGATTAGGTTGGGTTTTCTTGTAGAAAGAAACAATAAGATGGAAGTAGCAATTAAAAGATGGAAGCAAGGTTCAATGTGGGTGAGGTGAGAGTGAGTGATGAAAATTGAAAATGAAGGAGAAGAAGAAGAAGATCCCACGAAGAAGATGGAGAGAGCAAGAATAAAACACTTAAGTTGGTCTTTCAAGTTAAAGAAACGTGACTTTAAAGGCTTGGCTTGGCAAGTGACACTTGTCACTTGTCCAATTTCTAAGGCTTTAAGCTAGGTTCTCTTAATTAACTAGTCTAATCAATTCTAATTCCTACTCCAATTGTCCCCCAATTTTTAATGACACTTGTTAATAATTCATAAAGTTATGTATCAAAATTTCCATTGCCATTGGACAGTTAATTCTACTGCCATCTATCAATTGTCTTGCCACTCGACATTTTTTCTAGTCCAAAATACCTAAATTTTTAGAAATTTTCCAAAAATTGTAAATCGATACATATACTCTTCAAATCAATTTTCAACACGTAAATACCACAATTCTCAATAAAAATCACATTTATAAATAATTATACCTAGAATATGTCAATGAATGCATGTACAATTATTTTAATGTGCAAAAAAATCAATATTCACG
The DNA here is from genome assembly GCA_027568915.1 of Erythroxylum roraimae. Classification (NCBI taxonomy): domain Eukaryota; kingdom Viridiplantae; phylum Streptophyta; class Magnoliopsida; order Malpighiales; family Erythroxylaceae; genus Erythroxylum; species Erythroxylum roraimae. Next base: position 5,950,486 of record JAOSBL010000211.1, on the reverse strand, counting down.
TGTGTGTATGCTAACATTATGCATGAGCATGAAATGCACTTTCTTCGAATCTCTCATTGCTATTTTCCTAAATACCGAAATCTAGGGCTCTAATCCTTAGTATGGGAATGGGATGTTACATATGAGCTTGGGCTCTTGCTCGCTGGGGTAAAAAGGATCTGGAGAAGACCTTGCTAATAGAGGATGGCAACATACTAATCAAATTTTCTACTGAATAACATTTACTTGAGATTATAGAATCTGGTTTATGGCATATTGGGGGACAACCTATGTTTTTGCAAAAATGGAAACTTGGACTGAGTTGCGATAGGGGTTGCATTGATGTGATTCCCATCTGGGTCAATTCCATGTTGCGGTCTAAACAAAGCAATATAAATTAAATTATATCTAGACCAACTAGAGGCAAGCGTACCCCGTCGACAAGTAATATAAAATGGTAAGAACCGGATATCGCACCCAAGGGATTCCAATATGTAAGACAATTAAATTAAACGATGCAAAATTACTCAGACGATCAAGAATTGATTGATTTGAAAATAAAATAAAATAAGTGAATCAAGGAAATATGCAAGATGCAAAGTATGAATTAAAAACGACTAAACTTAATCAAATGAAGAAATTGGCTAAGGTATCGGATTTCAATTGGATTGGACACTAAAACATGTAACAGTGGATTGATTTAGGAATTACTTCACTTAAGCAAGTCAAACCTAATGTTCATAGAAATTCCCTTCTCTTCTAATTCTGAGTTACCCACTTGGTTCATAGATAATTTGGAATAAAAGGCATTCAATACAAGAAGCCTAAAAGTAAGTTTGTTAATTCTAGGTATCCTCACACAAGATCCTAAGGTTGGTCTACACTTTATTCTCAAGTATGTTGCTTGATTAATTTTTTGACAAATTAAATCCCATTGGTTATGACATTCAATCATCTAAGGCCTTAATCTAGGTGATCAAGCTAAATTAGGACTAAAAATGCATTCAATCAAGCAAAAACCAATACTACAAAAATTGTCCTAATACAATATCAATCCTAACCTCAACCAAAAAAACTTACTTATAAATATTCATCAGTGTAACACAAATCATGGTCATAATATATAATTGCATTAATTAGAACCATAAAAATTAAAACAAATAAGGAATAAAAGCAAATTAAATCCCAGCAAAACCATGGCTGTTGGGATTGAAAAAATGTTTTGGCCAACGTTCAGCTCGCTGTCTCCGTTCCTCTACTCTCTTGCTAGCTTCTCTAATGTTCATCTTGCTATCTTCATTCCAGCTCTCATGCTGTTTTTGTCTTATCCTCTCTCTGTCGCCGCTAACCTCTCTTTTGTTTCTCTGTATTGAATCTTTTAATAAGGTTTTTAGGTCCACCTTATTAGAGCCCACCCACGCCCTCTTTTTTCCTTTCTCTCCGCCACCAGCTATCTTCTTTTGTTTCTATCTATTGATGTTTTAATAAAGGTTTTTGGTCCACCTTTTCATGCACACTCACTGTCTTCGTTTTCTTCTCTTCGCCACCAACTTGTTTTCCTTTTCTAATCCAAAACATTAATATTTTTTATCCTTGCTTCCTTTGAGAGTTTTTCTTGCTTTAGGCTTTTAAAGGTCCCAAATCTAATATGTGCCTAGAATTAAAACAAATAACTCTTAATTAGTGCAATTTAAACATTAAAATGGACAAGAGTTTAGCAAATTATGTATCTAAAATTCAATATAAAATGCCCATTAACATTCCACAACATCCCTCTAGAATTCTAGACTATTGAAAGCCTAAGCTATTTGGCTAGCTCACTAAGTAAACTTGTATGCGTGGATACATCGACGGCTAACATGGAATGAGTATTTTATGTTAAAATCTACATTTAAATGAGCAGAGATGCCCTCCTGTTAGATACTTTGTCTATTCTCAAGATTGATTGTAGCGCCCCCTTACCGCAGGATACATACCGGAACACCCGGAGGTCATTCCAGTACATAACCTACGATAAGGGCGAGCTACGTTCGAACACTATATTCACATCA
>JAOSBL010000211.1:5929289-5940659 GCA_027568915.1 Erythroxylum roraimae | reverse complement strand
TCTCATGAGCTGGAATTGAAAAGGAAGACGTGATCCTAACTTAGCAACAAAATTTACCCAAAGCTTTACTAAGCTGACACCACTTAACTCTTGTCACTATCTCTCAACCTCACTTTCCGTAAAAGAATCACACCCAATAGTACAACTGCCTCATACTAACCTCAACAGAGAATTTTCTCAATCAATCTTTTAACGAAAGAACAATAAACGAAAACTCAAGTGATTAAAATAATTAAAAAAACAAAAATTAAATACACTTAAAATAGACAAGAACAACTTCCCGATGAGTTCCGCTCCTCTGAAATGGATCTGAAAATTATTAACAAAAATTTGCAGAATCACGCAGTACTTTGAACTACCTTAAGGAAAAAGTCAATACATGCTCATGAACCACCTGGAAGACTTCACACCCATGCAATTAATCAACACCACATCAGTACTTTCAGCCAAGATGATTGTAACGAACAACCAAGCTCACCAACAACATAAGTCACTTCATAAGATCAAAAGACCCAGTCATGAGTCATTCTAAGCCATAGACAAAAGGTTTTTCATGTCCACATCCAAAAATCAATCAACTAATTAAAGGAATGGCACACCAAGATGGAATACTCATTCACTACTGCAAACACCCAAAGAGCAAAAATGATGTTGGAGACACACACGTACACCCTCTTCCAATTTCACACTCTGCACTACTGCTGCCAATGTGTGTTACGTTATTCACTCAAAATCAATCCTACATTTGTTCCCCACTTCACCAATGAGTCTTCACACATGCACAATCTCCAGATCTCACGCAACACATTTCTGCACAAACATAGACATGATATATACACCCTCCAATACAAGATAGAGTTCTATCACACTTAAGTCATTATCCCAAAAATCCAACAGTGCCTATATCAATCACCAACGTAATAATAAAAGACTTCCATTTTATGTAGGATTCTCTCACAGCTATAAGTATAGCAACTACATCTTTTTGAATATCGTTCCAATTAATATCTTACATGTCCAATTAATAAATAAGATGCCAAAACTAAATAAAAAGATATATATTATATATCTTAACAATCTCCCTCTTTTTGACATTTTTGTCACAACTCTTAAGCTTCGCCTAAATAACGTAATTGGACATATAAATATTGAATCCACAATGCTCCCCCTCAATTTAAGATTCATCAACACAAACACAAGTCAAGCATAAACAGCAAATCACAGAAGATTAAAAAATACAACTTCAGTCAAGTCTTATCTTCTCCCCCTTTGAGACAACATATGCCAAAAAGACTAATTCATGAAGCGTCGGGAAAGCGTAGAACTCGCTGCTTTAAGTGGAGAAGAGCATCAGTAGCCACTTGAATGATACCTTCAATTCTCTCAACTTCAGTAAAGAGAGCTACATGAGGATTAACAAAAGTCTTCCCCGAGACATCCGAGGGACCAGATGTGGTATACGGCAAATCCACTACCCGTGGTTGATGAAAAATCCTTGGAGAGATATTCATCAAGGCTACCAACTCAAGTATAATCAACTCTATCCTGGGAACTTCATTAGCATATAAAAATTGTGAGATTAAGCATGGAAATATAATAAAGAATGTGGCTTGCTCTCAATGGCCAACATAACTTCAATGATAAGGCATCCAAGATTGAATCACACCCTAGTATCGATCACATAAATCAATTTGGCTTGTGCCAAGTAGACATAAACAACGTGTGTGCTCGACATCCAGTTGGTCACAACTAATTTAAAGAGCACGAAATACTTTTGAGTAAGCATTAAAGAACAAAGTACAGAACTAGACGGTCATGCGGTCAATTTTTCACCAGTTAGTAACGTAACAATTAAGTCATTTGACACATTCCAATCATCATCATAAAGGAGATCACCAATCAAATTATCAAATCCCATAAACAGATTTAGATGAACAGCATCAAAATGGACTACCCGACCCTGCACATATATTGCTCTATAACTCATAGCATTCTCATTCAGAATATCACAAGATAAATTGCAGTAAATTTCTTTTACTAGATCTTAATCATAATGTTTCGGAAGCAGTGAAGCTTGCAGTAAAAATTGCTCCGATAATAAAGTGTTCAGACCATGTTGTTGAAACTCCTCTAAGTTGATTGGACGATCGAGAACAAACTCGACATTATTGAAAGCTGTTCATTTTTGTTCAGCCGCGGAAGAGTAGAACTTGAAGGAAATTGCATCGTCCACTATCAAGCGAACATAAGAGTTACGTCGAGGTGGTCAGATTGATTTTTGAGCCTGCACCTTTGTACGTTTCTGAGGAGTCGTAGGAGGCGTAGTTGGTAGAACAGGTGCTGTGGGAGTCTCATTGGAATCCAAAGTAGAATCCTCAACCATGGATAATATGACTTAAGTAACATCATCATCTGGATCTGGTACTTTGTCCCAAATAGAAGTAGTTTTGGGAATATCAATAGGAGCCACAAAAGATGACCCAGCCCCGGTGAATCTCCTACCAAGTGTCGGATTGAGAATTAATCGATTGGAACAATGTGTTGGAGCTGCTGTCTTCGTTTCTGACATTGAAGAGAATATCTTCTCTTTATTCTTGCCCATATTTTTTAAAAAATAGCAAAATCCCAACGAAAATCAACGAGACAATACTGTAGAGAGAAGATATGGGTCTTCAATGGAGATTCAAAAATTGCACATATGTACTAAGTTCACAGTGGAAGAAGCTTGAATCCCAATGTTGAGTGTACCTTGAGAGCTTGAGAACTAACCCAGATGAGAAGTAGATGAAGCTTCAATGAAGATGTCCCTTTAAATCCAACATAAATCCAATGCCCACGATGAAAATGTCTTCAACACAGCTACGGGAGTGATTTGAAGCTTAGGAGTGGATGGATAGAGAGATGTGAGAGGAGCGTCGGTGAATAGAGAAAGACATCTAGGATTTTTTTATCCCTCGAATGAAAAACATTTTTTTACTTTTCTTTTTTTTAAAAAAATTAATAATACATCAATAATGTAGAGAACAAAGTCCTAAAGCCCCTCGAAGAAGTTCAAACCTTACTACATCAAGAGATTTCGTAAAGATATCCGCCAACTGCTTTTCCGTAGATACATATGACAAGGTGACTATTTTGCTTTCCACAAGCTCTCGAATAAAGTGGTACTTGAGATCAATATGTTTTGTTTTTGAATGCTGAACTGGATTCTTAGAGATTTGTATGGCACTCTTGTTATCGTACAAGATAGTCAACACATTCTGATCAATCCCATAATCTTTTAACATCTGTTTCATCCAAAGAAGTTGTGAATAACAACAACCTGCAGAGATATATTCCCCCTCAGTGGTTGATAGTGAAATTGAATTTTGCTTCTTGCTATACCAAGAGATCAAATTGTTTCCTAAGAAGAAACAACCTCCTAAAGTGCTTTTCCAATCATCTAAGCTTCCAGCCCTATCCGCATCACTATATCCAGCTAAATAAGATGTCAGGTCAGATGTATACCATATTCCAAAATCAGATGTTCTGCTTACATACTTGAGAATCCTCTTGACCGTTGTCAGATGTGTTTCTTTCGGGTTAGCTTCATAACAAGCACATATGCCAACACTGTAACAAATAGCTGGCCTACTTGTATTCAAATATAATAAACTTTCGATCATGCTTCGATATAGACTAACATCAATGCTTTTACCATTCTCATTTCTGTTTAGTTTCATTGAGACACTTATAAGTGTTCTCGCATATCTGGCATTCTCAAGACCGAACTTCTTTATTATATTGTTGGCATATTTGGTTTGCGATATAAAAATTCCATCCTTGTTTAACTTGCAAACCTAAAAAGAAATTCAGCTCACTTACTATACTCATTTCGAATTTGGATGTCATTAATTTAACAAATTCATCTATCATCTTTGGATGTGTAGCACCAAACACAATGTGATCAACATAGATCTGAGCAATCACAAAATCATATTTGAACTTTTTAATAAACAAAGTTTTGACAACACTACCTCGTTTATATCCTTACCTGATAAGATATTGTGTGAGCCTTTCGTACCAAGCTTTTGGTGCTTGTTTAAGACCGTAAAGAGCTTTCTTTAGCTTAAAAACGTGATCTGTATAGGCTGAATCAATAAATCCTTTCGGTTGCTCGACATACACTTCTTCCTGTATAACTCCAATATAAAAAAGGCACTATTTACATCCATCTGATAAAACTTAAACCCCTTCCCGCATGCTAGGCTCAATAATAGTCTGATAGACTCAAGTCATGCCATCGATGCAAAAGTTTTGTCAAATTTTATTCCTTCAACTTGAGAATATCCCTGAGCTACTAACCTTGCTTTATTTCTGGTTACATCACCCTTTTCATCTGTTTTATTTCGAAACACCCATTTTTTCCAATCACATTGGTATCCGATGGTCTCGACACTAATTCCCATACATCATTCTGTGCAAATTGAATTAATTCATCTTGTATAGCTACTGCCCAGAACTCATCCTGTAGAGCTTCTTTAACGTTCTTTGGCTCGAATGAAGATGTATAGCACAAATATCCTGCAAGTTCTCAATAATCAACCCTTTTTTCTTTTCCTTGGTTTTCTTCTTTCACTAACATCTCCAATGGTGTTCTCTACTAGATGATTTCTTATAATTCAAGAAAGAGAATCCTGGTTCAAATCAGCTTCTTTTGAGTTTTGAACATTTAAAGGAATAAGTTCCGCATCTAGTGTTTTGGTTGATTCATCATCTAAAGTAGCTGACAATTCTTCAATTTGCGTAGTTACTTCCTCAGCAGCAACTAACTGCAAATCTAGACAATTTTTCAATCTTGTCTCATTGCTTGTTTGAGTTGGTTCAAAAAGTCGGTTATGTAGATTTTCTTCCGCCACTTGTCCATTCAACAAAGATACATCATCTATCACAACATTTATGGACTCTAGCACTTTCTTAGTTCTTTGATTTTACACTCGATAAGCTTTACTGTGAGTTAAATAACCAATGAAAATTTCTTCATCACTTTTGCTCTCGAATTTTCCGAGTTGTTCCTGATCTCTAAGAATGTAGCACTTATTGCCAAAGACATGAAAGTAACTCACATCTGGTTTCTTTCCCTTCCAGAGTTCATAGGATATCTTGTTCAATATGCTTCGAAGATAAACTCTGTTACATATGTAGCATGTTGTATTAAACACTTCAGCCCAAAATCGCAAAGACAATTTACTTCCATTCAATATAGATCTGGCCATTTTTTGAAGTATTCTATTTTTCCTTTCGGCAACTCCATTTTGTTGTGGAGTTTTGGGTGCTAAAAATTCTTGTATGATGTCATACTCGTCACAAAATTTATTAAAGCTTGTATTCTCAAATTTCCTTCCGTGATCCGACTGAATTCTCATTATAGTCGTATTTTTTATATTCATGATCTACACACATAGGCTTCTAAAAGTCTTAAAAGCATCTAATTTTTCTTTCAAAAATGATACCCAAGTATATCTCGAATAATCATCAACATAAGTAAAAAAATCTCATTCCACCAATGCTATCATGTTGTGTTGGACCAACCAAATCCATCTGAATTAATTCAAGTATGTGAGATGAGGTAACATGTCTAACCTTATTATGTGGCACTCTTATCTGTTTACCCATTTGGCACGCACTACAAATTGATTTCCCTTCTTTGCTCATTTTGACTAGACCCTTCACAGCTTCCAATTTTGTCAATTTGCTAATGAGATCAACATTTACGTGTCCAAGCTTTTGATTCCATAAATCAATGTTATTGTCGCGAGTAGCTGATTTACAAGTGGTCATGACCTGCAACATGTAGCAATTGTCAACTGATCTTTTTCTGCTCACAAGACATTCTCCTTGCTCAGTTAGCACCTTGCATTTATCACTTGTAAATTTAACTAACAAACAATCATCACAAAGTTGGCTTGTACTCACCAAATTGGCTTTTAGTCCATCGACATGGAGCACATTTTTTAGGGGAGGCAATCCATCCACACATAATGTTCCTCTACCAATCACCGAAGCCTTCTTTCCATCTCTAAAGGTCACATAACCATCCATACAGCTTTGATAATCAGTTAAGTAATTCTTTTCCCCTGTCATGTGGCTTAAACATCCACTATCAAAATACCAACCATGTTGCAAAGTTGCCTTCATCTATTTAAGAACCACGAGAGCTTACAATTCACTCATTTTCACCCAAGTAGATTTCGGTACTGAGAGCTGATGTTGAGATTTTTGTGAGGGACGTAGAATTCTTCGGCTTTGGCTTCTTTGAAACAACATCTGTAGTAACTGATAATATCTTGGCCTTATATGCCCAATAACTCCGCAAAAATGACACATGGGTACAAATCTTCGATTCTTTCTCGATGTATCTTCTTCTCGGACAGATCTAGGCATATAATTTTTCTCATCATTCACTTTAGAGCACTCACCCTTATAACTAATGCCTTGAAGATCCCCTTTAATCTTACCAGTTTCCATTAACTTTTCTAGTTTTTCTGTACTTCCATTCAACATTCTTAATCCCTTTTTGGTACTTATTAATTTCATTCTAGCTTCACAAGCTCATCTAATGCCAACATCAATTTCTTTTTTAACTCTTGGATGGTGTTCTTCATGGAGAAATTCTCTTCCTTCAATCTTTCATTCTTTCTACACGTTTTCACCCATTTTTCATACATAGCTTTATAAGCCTTGTAAATATTCTCCTTTTTATCATCTAGGCCACTTCCATCACTAACATAATCTGATATTAGCACTTAAGCTAAGTTGTTTTCGTTTTTCTCAAAATTTTTCGATTTCCCCCTTTTTCGTCTTCAGATACTTCCTTCTCAGTTACTGTTAAGCAAGTAACTGGACTTTTGCTATATAAAGCAACTAACGTAGCACCATTAGCGATTTCTTCTTTACTACCATATTCACTCTTGGATTCATTCTCACTCTAAGTGCTAGTAAAGGATTTTCCTTTTCTCTTCTTCAAAGTATTAGCACATTTGGCTTAAACGTGCCCGAAACCTTGACATTCATGACATTGGATTCTCTTCACCTTCCTTTCACCCTTTTGAGTTTTGGCTTGTTGTTTTAAGTTGTTATTCGATGAACTCCCACCTTATTGTCTAAACTCGGGTTTGTCCTTTTTCATTCTTTTCAACCATTTACCAAAATTTCGTGTGAGTAGTGCCAAATCTTCATTCTCATCCGATTCATCCCCTGCATCATTCACACCTTTTCCAGTTTCAACTTGTAGTGTCAATCCTTTGCTTCTTTCTTGCTTACCCCTTAAAAGATTCATTTTGAAATTTGTAAGAATTCTAATTACTTTTTCTAATGATAGATCATTAATGTCGTGGGCCTCTTCTATTGCTGGAATTTTTAGAATAAATCTCGGAGGTAGTGATCTCAACGTCTTCTTGACTAGTTTCATATTGGAATACTTCTTCTCGAGTTGATGTGCCTGATTTGCTATATCTCGCAGTCTTTCATGAAAGTCCCCAATAGTCTCATTTCATCCATCTTCAGTTCTTCAAACCTCACAGCTAACATCTGTAGTTTTGATGCTATCACAGATTTGGATCCTTCATGTATAGTTTACAAAACATCCCACGCTTCTTTAGCCAATTCATAGGCTGATATCATTGAGAAGCGTCCTTCATCAACAACACTGAATATCGCATGCATTGCTTATGAGTTTCCAAGTGCGCTTTCTTCCGAATCTTATCCATTCAATTGAATATTTTTGAACTGCCTCTCCTTTATCATCAGTAATCATCAGATACGTCCACCCATGTACTACCAAATGCCAAGCTTTTATACCCTGAGCTTGGATGAAGACTCTCATCCGTGATTTCCATGCAGGATAATTAGATCCATCCAATAGTGGTAGTCTGGTAATTGATGCACCCTCTCTTGCAGCCATGTTCACGAAGCTAGGATCTGCACCAACTTGCTACCAATTCCTAAATCGGTGTCCTTGCTCTTATACCAATTGAAAAACCGCAAGGAGTAGTAGTTTCGCAAACTTTCCAATTCATTTCTAGCAAACAAAAATTCAGAAAAATTAAAAGAACCAAAAATTAAATCAACATCAAGATTTGTTAACGTAGTTCGACACACCTTGCTTATGTCTGCGGGGCCCTCACCTAGCATAATACTTTCATGAAAGTACAATAGATTTACCCAAAGCTTTATTAAGCCGACACCACTCAACCCTTATCATTATTTCTCAACCTCACTTCCCATGAAAGAATTTCATACCCAATAGTACGGTCGCCTCGTACTAACCTCAACAGAAGATTTTCTCAATCAATCTTTTAACGAAAGAATAATAAACGAATACCTCAAGTGATTAAAAAAATAAAGAACAAAAATTAAATACACTTGAGATAGACAAGAACAACTTCCCGATAAGTTCCACTCCTTTGAAATGGATTTGACAACTGTTGACAAAATTTGCAGAATCACGCAATACTCTGAACTACCTTAAGGAAAAAGTCAATACATGCTCATGAACCACGTGGAAGACTTCACACCCATGCAATTAATCAACACCACATCAGTACTTTCAGCCAAGATGATTGTAACGAACAACCAAGCTCACCACCATTTTTACACAACCGTGCAGTGCACAAAAAAATCAAGAACCCAACAGCAGTGACAGACACCAATAGAGATCAACAATATAAGTCACTTCATAAGATCAAAAGACCCAGTCATGAGTCACTCCAAGCCATAGACAAAAAGTTTTTCATGTCCACATCTAAAAATCAATCAACTAATTAAAGGACTGGCAACACCAAGATGGAATACTCATTCACTACTGCAAACACCCAAAGAGCAAAAACGATGTTGGAGACACACATGTACACCCTCTTCCAATTTCACACTTTGCACTACTGCCGCTAATGTGTGATACATTATTCACTCAAAATCAATCCTGCATTTTTTCCCCACTACACTAACGGGTCTTCACACATGCGCAATCTCCAGATCTCACGCAACACACTTCTACACACATATAGACGTGATCTATACACCCTCCAACTTAAGATAGAGTTCTATCACACTTAAACCATTATCCTAAAAATCCAGCAGTGCCTATATCAATCACCAACGTGATAATAATAGACTTCCATTTTGTGTAGGATTCTTTCACAGCTATAAGTGTAGCAACTACATTGTTTTGAATCTCATTCCAATTAATATCTTATATGTCTAATTAATAAATAAGATGCCAAAACTAAATAGAAAGATATATTTTATATATATTAACAAAACCGACTAGTATAGACTCTCATGAACTTGCACCTTGCTTTGTGACTTCAATATGAGGAGAAAAAAATGGTTAAACAATCCCTAATTGCAAGTGAAATGCACTAGAGAAAAGCTCCAAAGGCGTCACGAACCACTTGTTTCTAGTTGAGAGGTTTCAATGAAGAAGAAGAGGAAGTTGGTGGTCCTAAAACCTGTGTAGATTAGTGTGATGGAGAGGGAACTAGGAGATGGAATAAGGGGATTTTCTAAGCTAGTGCATGATGGAGAGAGACAAAGGGGTAATGGAGAAAATTTTGCTAGGGTAAAGGGTGGCAACTTGTATAAGAATTGGAGAAATAGCAGGCCTCCAAGAAAAAGGAGCAAATAGGCTGGTGTAAGAAAAAAGTAGAAAGACAACTTACTATAAATGCTATTAACAAAAGCAAGAGTCAAATACAAGACCATAAATCCTCTAAATACCCCTTATGACTCAAATAGAGAGAGAGAGGAATGAAACGTTAGAAGAGACAAGGACGGAAATGGAAAAGGAAAGCAAAGAAAAGTTGGAAATCATATCAGGATTGACCTAGAAAATGATGGAAAAAATAGGATCAAGAGCAAAGCTGATTAAAGGTAGTAAAAGTAAATGAAATGAAGAGGAATATAGGTAGAAAAATATAGAAGAAAATGGGTAAAGAATTAAGGTTCGAAATGGTGCAAGGAAAGCAAAGAAAAGTTGGAACTTACATAAGGTTTAGGTACGGAAAGAATCGACGGCAATAGAGAAAGAGCAAACAGACTAAGGGGAGTAGAGATGAATGAAATTCTGGGGAAAATGGGCAGGGAAAAGAGAAAGAGGCGTAGAGATGAACACAAGTTAGCCATTAAAAAGGGGAAGGTTAGAGAGAAGTTAGAGTGTCTCACATTGTTCTTAAGTTTTTGATTTGATTTATTATTTACTGAAGCATTTATAGGAATGTTGGATTTAAAGGAATCAAATCCCTATTCCTTCCAAAGGTCTAAGGGTGATCGAATATCATTCCAAAAGGAGGTAGTTTCACTATATGCCAACCTATAAAAGATGCATTCTTTACTCTTTCCTTAAATCATAAGAATATGCAACATGGTCCAAAATGAGTTGTATCTGGTTTTAATTTTCCAAAGACTCTCATTCCTTAAGTGGTACTAATGTTTCCATTTAACCTATAAGGATTTTTTATCTCTAAGGAATCTCGAAATACTCTTAACTATACAGACCTTACTGATAATTTTTATAGGAATTATCTATAGTTTTGCTTTCCTTTTGGATAGACATACCTCATGTCATTTTACCTTTACCATTGAGTTATTGTTACTAAGACCATATTAGAAAATTTTCCTTAGCATTTTGTCTATTGCTTTGATTATGCTAACTAGGAAAATCATATATAAAGACTAATAAATGTGAACGTCATTTAAAATTGAGTTAACGGGCTTAACTATTCTAGAAATTATCAAGCTCATATTGTACTAGCTTTATATTCTTCTTTTAATATTGTCAATTAAAGGTCGAAGGTCCATGTAGGATGCCGAGGTATATGAGTGGAGCCTCATAATTCTCATGCTTATTATATAGGAAAGCCACATAGTATTTTGCATTGCACTAACTAACAAGTACATGCCACTCTTCTCTTTATTGATAAAAATCCTTAATAGTTTCATAAATATGCTCAAGCCTTTATTAGTGCACTCAATGAACCTACATTCGCTTTAGAGAACAAAAATAAGTCATCAATAAAGGACATGTTGAATAGCTTGATCCTTTTGCGTTTATTGTGGAATTTAAAGTTCTTATCTTAAAAAGTGATCACTTTAAGAAGCTTTGTCAAAACCTCTATATACACTGTGAACAGATGTGAGAAAATTAGATCCCTTGTCTCAATCACTTTGCCCCTTAATGAGTTTGGAAGTTTTACTTATAAATAACACTAAAAGAAACAAAAATGATGCATTGCTTGATCAAACCAACAAAGATTAGAGGAAATCTAAAGTCCTTTAATGTGTTTAAGATAAAGGACCAATCCAGGGAATCAAAGATCTAGTGAAAATCTATATTTA
>JAOSBL010000211.1:5897189-5916071 GCA_027568915.1 Erythroxylum roraimae | reverse complement strand
GAAGAAGTGAAGAAGATTCCTTGCTTTATGGGTTTCATTGATTTCTAGAAAATGAAATTTTAATTATTCATATTAAGAGAACCTGTTTTGGTGAAGAAGGGGTTATTTATGAGACATTCCCCGTGTTTTCACTTACACATTGGCATGGCCTGCTCTTCTGATCATTTCTAAATCTAATGTTTGGACCTTAGTGTTTGGATGATTGCATTACCTATTAGTTTCAATATTGTTAACAAGAAGTCCCCTTATTTTGATCTCAGTCTTAATTGTTTGTTTTAACAGAGCATATGCTATTCATGGGAAGTATTGGTTTTCCTGATGAAAATGAGGTTTGTCTATCATCTTCTTATCCTTACAATTTTTTTGCAAAATGGATCAGAAGAGAATACAATGTGGAGGAATGACGTGTGTTTTTTTTTCCCCTTTAAAAGAAACTAGAAGGAAAAACTAATACAGTCCCTTAAATGGTTGATGCTTGAACCAAATAAGAATTAGACATATCCTTTTGGAAATGACAGATTAGATTACTAGTGATTTGAGAAGCAAAGTTGCATTGTCTTATTGAGTCACAAAAAGACCACCAAGCTTCAATATTTTTCTCAGTGGTGTGTGGTGAGACCATAGAGGAAACATGTGTGCATTTTCATATGTTTGTATGAAGAAAAGTGGGAAAAAGTATGTGGTGAAATAAACTTGTGTGAACAGTCTATAACACATGAATGTTGCATCTAATTTTCTTCTTGTAAAAATGTAAAAGAAAGGGCTACAAGTTTGACTCTTTCCACTTGCTAGTATGATAGTTATTTGTCCAAGCATGGAGGATCATCAAATGCGTACACCGAGACTGAGCATACCTGCTACCATTTTGAAGTCAAACCAGAGTTTCTTAAGGGTGCCTTGAAAAGGTGATTTAATAAACAAATTGATAAAAATTTGATAATCATTCTTTGGTCCTCTCTTTACTTTTGCATATACCTGTGAGTGTTCTGATCATACTTATCTCAGTGGTTGAATGCCAAATTGGTCTTCTATAATACTATTCACATTGGATGTTTGAAGATGTTACTATCTGTTTCATTTTTCCTGACAAAGCATGATGTAGAACACTTGTTGCTAGGTCACTTCTTCATATGGGTAGAAATGATTTCGTTCTGAAATTCCATGTATATTTTTCTCAAACTTCAGATATATATTTGGGATCAAAAATGAATCTTAATGTGTATATGAATGTAGCTGTCTGTTTATTTCTTTAAGATCTTGAGTAATGCAATAAATGACTAACATTTAATTTCATGTCTGCTGCTTTTGTACTTTCATGTGCATAGGATATCCCAATGTAGCCTCTTAGCCTTCTTGCCACCTGTCTTATGAATAATCCTGTCTCTAAGCATTACGGGTATACCATAGATCTTGATTATAGGCTGTCTTGCGTTTTCAGATTTTCTCAGTTTTTTATTTCACCTCTGGTGAAAATGGAGGCCATGGAAAGGGAAATACTTGCTGTTGATTCTGGTATATAACACGTTTCTGTTTTTCTATTTTCTTTGTAAAAGTTGACCGTCGTTTTGTTTGCTTTACATGCTCATTGTGTTACTGGCATATTATTTGTTGCCTGAGGATGAACATGTGAATCAAAATGATTACAGAATTTAATCAGGTTTTGCAAAATGATGCTTGCCGCCTTCAACAACTTCAATGCCATACATCTGTGCCTGGTCATCCATTTCGGAGATTCTTTTGGGGTAGGTTGCTCCAACTGTGCTTCCTTTTGGTGTTTGTCTATTGCTATATATGGATTTCAGTGATACTCTTGGTTTTACTGAAGGCAGCAAGAAGAGTCTTGCTGATGCTTTGGAGAAAGGGATAAATTTGCGTGATCAGATTCTTAAATTGTATAGACATTACTACCACGGAGGTTTGATGAAACTTGTTGTCATTGGTGGAGGTAAAGCTTTCTTTAACTGATTGTAGAATACTGTATGTAATGAACTCTCTTGGCAAGCTTGGAGGAGAGAATGACTGAGTGAAAAGAAAGACAATATATATGAAATGAATAAATAATCTTTGGAAGAGTTACTGTTGGATGATATATATGAATAAAAGAAATATCAAACTAGTAACTAAAATTCACAAAATTAGAAATCTGGGTTGTTGGGTGTTGTTAGGCTGCTGGAAATTCAGATTTCAAATCAAATTTTAGTAGCAGTTGTTGAGACTTCCGAACTGGGTTGCTGGAAAGTTAGGCTGCATGCTGGAAATTTCGTGGAGGAAATGAACAATGAAGACTTTTAGGAATCACTCCTAAGATAGAATACTAGGAATTACTCTTAGGATCTAAGAATCATTCTTGGAAGAAAGCATCACCAAACCTTCTAGTTGACTAGCTAAAGTTTGTAGAAAAAATTTAGGCTTTTTTACATTGAAAGATTAATTATATAGATAGAAAAATTATTGGAATCATAACTTTAATGGAATTGGAAAACTCACTAAACTTCCAAAATAAGAATGGGATTCTATAAGGATTTATGTTATTCTTTAATAGACTTATACCCTAAACTAATAAGAGCAAATAAAATAGAAACATTTTCCTTTCTAATAAGAAAAATTAAACTAATAACTCTTTTTTATTTTGCATCATTCTCCCCAGATTGATTAGAGTCAACCTCAATGTCTAAATGTTGTTATTCATGATCTTTGCCCCATCAATGTACTCATATTTTGGAACCTTAATAGCCTCGAAACATCCACCTTCATCATCCCATGGTGCCTCTTCAATTGAGTAAAATATAAGATCATACTCAAATTCAATCCTGAATTTCTTTCCCAACTTCAAATGCCATGTTTGTCCCTTCACATCCTTTGCTATTTTGTCATTTACTTCTTTAAGAAACTTTATCTCTCTAGCGGTCGTTTTGAGCTTTCTAATCTCTCACCCTAGAAATTCTACTCCTCTATCTGCATTTTAAACTCATTGTTGCCTTTTGAAGGAACTTGTAATAACAATGAACTACATCAGGAGCCTGAATGATAATGGAAACTTTAGTGTGCTTCTGTAATCTAAATGCATTGCAAACAACCATTACCCTTGAACCTGTGTGGGACTTAATTCCAGATAAGCTTTCATGGCCAAGTAGAGCCTGAAATTCTTCTCATTCCTCAATGCTGCGCCTTCAAACCTTAATTATTCAAATAACTTGCAGCCCATATTCCCACTTATAAAAGATTGCAACAGTGTTGTAGCATGGTTAAACACGACAATTCCCTTACGAGCTATATGTATGAATTTGATGCTGAAATATTCTTGTTGAATTTCCAGGTACTTTTGTTCTTTTCAAATCCAACTTAGACATCTGACCTGCTCTCAACAAAAGCTTTGTTCGTGTATTTGGTTTTCATAAATTACCTGTAATAACTCTTTTTGAACTAAAAACCTAGGCATATGTTGTCTTTGCTCTACAAAGAATTTTGATTTTATAAAAATAGTCATAGGTCCTCTTTTATCCATATGCTGTGTCTTTCTTTCTATTTCACCTTCATCATCCACTACAACAGGATCTACATTAATCTAGTTTCACACCAAGAAGTTTTAAGCCAACAAGTTTCGGACCCTTAGTAATTGCTGCTTAATCTATTAAGCTCCCAATTCTGCTATTTCAACACGCTGTTATAGTGTCTCATTTTTGACTTTCAGGTGCTTCAAATTGCTTTTCAATTGTTCAATCTTGCTATTTAGATGTTTTTGCATATTGTTTTGGTTCTTCAGATTTAGGATTTGGGTTACCAGCAAAAGGACCCACTACCTCTTGCCTTTCTTCATCTTCAATGATCTGATAAGCTCCTATTGCCAAACGCTTAATGTTATCAAATTCCTAAGCATCTTCTAAATCGTGGTCAGAAGATTTTGCTTGAACAGTTGAACGAGGGTTGCCAATATCTTCACCACCCAAAACAAGCACTTTTGTAGAGGCGATATTTGTTAAATTTGAGGAATCAAAATCAGAATATGATTTCCCCACAAGGTTTTTCCCTTGTTCTGTGTGTTGTTGATTTATGTCAGCCCCTTCATATTGCTTATTAGCTCCTTCCCATATCTACCAATTATAGCTGGCAGAATTTGACGTAGAAATTTGTATTCGTATTTGACTAATAGACATACATTAGCTCATATACAATAACCCTAGTACAAAATAGGAAATAAATTTAAACAAATTTGTTGGATCCCATGATTTGTGGGATACTTTATCCTAATTTTATGGACATAATTAGTATGAGATTTTATAGACATAATCTTACATATTACGTCTTTCCACACTCCCCCTCAAGTTGTTGAATAGGTATTAACCATTCCCAACTTGGATACAATGATTTGAAACATTGGATTGCTTAACCCTTTGGTAAGTACGTCTGCAAGTTGACCTTGTGTAGATACATAAGGTGTACAAATCAGCCCAATGATAAGCTCCCATTGGTCTATAGGAGAAGGAAGGGAAAGCTAGGAGGCCTAGGGCTGTGAAGGATATGTCATATTGGCTCCTTTACGGTGTCTGTGTGAGTTTGTTGAAGTTGTTATTTTTGTCATGATAAGTTGTTATTGCGTCTATATAGGTGTAAGTGCTACTGTTACTGCCATGTCATCTTTGGGAGAGGAATCCGTTACTATAAGTCATATATATACTCTAGGGGAGGGAAGAGAGGGCATGGTCATTTTTCTTATCTTGGGTCTCTGTAGAGATTAGTAGAGGTTCACAGCTCCTCGTAAGGCTATTGGGCAGTATTGGTGACATTCTCGCTATTAATAAACTTCTACAGAGCTATCTTTTCTTCTCCATTGATTCTCTATTTACCTTATGTTGTTTGATCTATAACGAGTCCTATCACCCACTCTCCAATTTCCCCTTGATAAAGTGTCTGTCAACTTCGATGTGCTTTGTTCTATCATGTTGTATTGGGTTGCGAGCTATATTGATGGTAGACTTGTTACCACAGTAGAGTCTCATTGGGCCATCCCATTTGATCTTCAAATCTTCCAGAATAATCTTCAACCAAAGTAGTTATCAAATAACCTTACTCAACTTTGGAGAACAATTCATCATTGAGACGGACGCATTAGGGACAGGGATTGGGGCCTTCTTAATGCAGAAGGATAGGTTGTTGGCCTATTTTAGCCAAGCAATTGAGGGGCGAGCAAGGTTGAAGTTGGTTTATAAACGCAAGCTCATAGCTATAGTGTTTGCTGAACATAAATGACGTCACTACTTGTTGGGAAGGAGATTTATAATTAGGACAAATCAAACGAATCTGAAGCACCTTGTGGAACAATGGTTAATAATAGAGTAGCATCTGAAGTAGATCCCTAAGTTACTGGGATTTGAGTTCTAGATTTGAGTATAAACTAGGGGGTGAGAATAAGGCAGCAAATGCATTGTCTAGAGTGCCCATTCTTCTGAACATCATCATGGCACAATGCTTTGATGTAGATGAGTTGATGCGTGAGGTGGACCAGGATCCTAAATTAGCAACCATTAAGAAGTTTATAAGGAAGGATTCAATCTAGAAACCAGGATGGAGTTTAGTCCATAACCAGCTACATAGCTACATTAGAACAACTGCTTGGTAACCTCTAATTCCTCTCCATTGTTACCAAAGATTTTGTTAGAATTTCACAGTAGCTTAGTAGGGGAACATTTTGGGTTTTTAAAAACATACAAGTAAGTCATGGCTGAGCTTTATTAGCTAGGAATGAAAGCAGTACTTGAAAAGAATAATTCAGTACTTGAGAAAACAGTCTTGGAATATTCT
The DNA here is from genome assembly GCA_027568915.1 of Erythroxylum roraimae. Taxonomy (NCBI): domain Eukaryota; kingdom Viridiplantae; phylum Streptophyta; class Magnoliopsida; order Malpighiales; family Erythroxylaceae; genus Erythroxylum; species Erythroxylum roraimae. The sequence goes on along the minus strand of JAOSBL010000211.1, from coordinate 5,910,272 downwards.
AAACTGAAAAGAATAATTTAATGGAAATTTTATGGTAGAAACACAATCAATGTTAAACGGAGTCAGTGAATAAAATAAAATAAAGGATCATATTACTAGAATTTTAGTAAGGTAAACAACCAATGGCTAGTTTTAGGAATCACTCTTAAGATAAGAAACTATAAATTACTCCTAGGGTTTAAAATTCACTCTTAGAAGAAAGCATCATACCTTCTAATTTGTAGGAAAAATTCAGACTTCCTTTTAATAAAAGGTTGATATATATATATATATAGATATAGAAAATTATTGGAACCTTAATCCTAATGGAATAGGAAAAACCACTAATTTTGTAAAATATGAATAGATTCGTATTTTATAAGGATTCTTATTACTTCGTAATATACTTAAACCCTAAACTAATAAGAACAAAATATGATAGAAATATTTTTCTTTTTAGTAAGGAAAAGTGAACTGATAACTTTTTTTTTGCATCAATTACTATCGTGGATGTACTGCTGCTAGTGCAGTTAATTGAATTCTTCTGATGAAGGTTAAATGGGCTGATGATTGCCTAACTGCCAAATAGATGAGGGATCCTGTAGGGAATGGGGCTTGATAGTTTTTGTGAATTGGTATTAGAAATGTAGAGTTTGTGAGATATATATATATCCGATCTTCCAAACACACTACTGCGATTCAGTACTTGTGACAACTCTCTCTGAGTATTCTAAATTGAAATGAATAATTTAATGGAAATCATATTGTAGAAACACTATTAGTGCTACATGGAATCTAGTCCTTAATAAAATAAATGAAAGGATTACTAGGTTGAACTATATGAAAGGATAATGGCTCCCAAAGTATGTTTTCTCCTTTGATTTTTAATCACAATCATTTTTTAGTGCAACTCAGTTTAATTGAAGCTGAACTCTTTGTTCTTCACGTAGCTTTAAAATGCTTTTATGTTGATGAACATATTTATGCAATGCAGAGTCTCTTGACATCCTTGAGGGCTGGGTTACGGAATTGTTTTGCAATGTGAAGAAAAGTTCTCAAGCAAAGCCGAAGTTTCAGGTTGAAGGTCCCATCTGGAAAGCTGGCAAACTTTATCGATTGGAAGCAGTTAAGGAAGTTCATATGCTCGACTTGACATGGGCACTGCCTTGTCTTCGCCAGCACTATCTGAAGAAACCTGAAGATTATCTAGCACATCTTCTTGGGCATGGTAAGACATAGTATTTCAACTTCTATTAAATTCTCTCAGTTTAGCTAACGAACCCTAATAAATCCACTGTGTGAGTTATTGCATACATAGCATGTATGCATATAAGTTAACAGCTACATTATTTTCCTTTCTAACACCAAGAGTTGTGATATTCATTCAAAATAGAGGAAATGAAATAGAATCCCGTATGCAAGCAGATGGTGTTGTTTCTCAGAGGATTGTTAAATTTCTCTCTGTCCTACCACATGGCATGGTAAGATATAGTATTCCAACTTCTGTCAATGACGCAGTTTGATGAACGAACTGTGAAAATAGAGGAAACCATGAAAAGAGAATTTCATATGCAAGTAAATAGCGGTGGTTCTCACAGGATTGTTAATGATGGTAGGACGGAAAGAGTTCTTTGAAGCTTTGTTCTTGTTTTTGTTAGCTACTCTAGATTGATGAAGTACTTTTTCATATCACTTTTATCCTTCATGTTTATCTACTATGTCACATATGGGTGGACTCCCATACAACTGTCCTTTCTATCAAGTTTGAATCTGTAAATACAATTTACACTTTGCAGAGGGCAAGGGAAGCTTGTATTCCTTCCTCAAAGCTAGAGGGTGGGCAACTTCCTTGTTTGCTAGTGTTGGAGATGAAGGAATGCATCGATCTTCTATAGCGTACATCTTTGGCATTTCCATTCACCTCACTGACTCTGGCTTGGAAAAGGTATAACATTTATCACCTGCTCTGCACCTTTTTCGTATACGGGACTTACACTTGTTGATTTGTGAGCATGTTTTGTGCTGCTATAGCACATTTCTTAAAGACCAATTCTGACCAAGATTAGCAATCTGGGAGGAAATTAATTAGCTCTACTATTGGTCTGATCTATTGGGTACATTGATCATAGCAGCTTCCTTTTATTGCCTTTTTCTCTGCACTTCACTATCTTTTCTAATATTGCGATTTTATTTATATGTCTATCCTTATATGTTACTTGTTTTCATCATTTCACTTTCATACGATCGATAAAGTTCAATTTCTTGTCATCACCCTGCAGCTACTAAAGCCACGTGCTTATCTAGTTTTAGCAACTACTTTTTCACTGTTGCATTGACTTTGTGAAACCATCAATTTGTATTTAGCAAGATTTGTCCAAGTCCTGGTTTTATAAAAAATTTCCCTCATCCATGATGACACTTTTATGCAGATTTTCAACATCATTGGTTTTGTTTATCAATATTTGAAACTCTTACGGCAAGTTGGTCCACAAGAATGGATATTTAAGGAACTACAGGATATTAACAACATGGAATTCAGATTTGCAGAGAAGCAACCACAGGATGATTATGCTGCAGAGCTTTCAGGTTGGCATTGTAAATTTTTCCCCTTGTGCTAGTTTTTGTGGTGTTTTGAAAATTGATTAGTTTAGTGCTTCCTTTTTTAATATTGAGAGCTAACCTTGACAATCTCTCTATTTGGAGTCAATCTTTTCTTCATTGCTTCTTTAGAATTTTCTACATTTCAAAATGCAAGTGTTCACAGCTTAGTTGATGAATAGATTATATGGATACATTCAATGGCTTTGAGACTCTTACTATTTCTTTGTTGCAGAGAATTTGCTTGTTTATCCGGCAGAACATGTGATATATGGAGATTACTTGTACAAGATCTGGGATGTGGATCTCTTGAAAGATATTCTTGATTGCTTCAAACCAGAAAACATGAGGGTTGATGTGCTGTCAAAGTTTTTTACACATTCACAAGGTAATATTATTCTATTTTCAATTTTATCATCTTTTTATTTTCCTATGGACTTCTTATTTGAGCATCATTAAGTGACTTTATTATGTTCTTCTGTTGTCACATAAAAGTAATAACTGAACTAATTTATAAATTGTTTGGCAGATGTAAATTATTGCTGAATCAAGTGATCACTTTTTTCCATCTTTTTCATGGTTCCACAAGGACATTTTGATAAATAATATGGCATTCAAACTTAGCTATAGTAACTTTTAATCAAAGGAGAATTCAACTTTACATAAATTTCTGGAGCTTTTGACTCATTTCTCTCTCAAGTGTATTTCAGGTGATCAATGTGAGCCTTGGTTTGGGTCACGGTACACTGAGGAGTGTATTCCTCTTCATTTGATAGAACTATGGAGAGATCCGCAAGAAATTGATGTTTCATTACATCTGCCTTTGAAAAATGAGTTTATTCCCTGTGATTTCTCTATTCGTGCTGATGAAAAAGACATTGATCCTGAAAGTACTTCTCCTAAATGTATAGTTGATGAACCATTAATAAAGTTATGGTACAAGCTTGATAACACTTTTAAACTTCCTCGTGCAAATACATATTTCCGGATAAACCTGAATAGAGGTTATGAGAATGTCAAGAATTGTCTTCTTACTGAACTATTTGTTCGCCTTCTTAAAGACGAGCTGAATGAGGTCATATATCAGGTAAGTTGCGTACCTTTCTTGCTGTAAAATTTTGTGTTTCTGTAATAATAGGGTAGCTTATTTATAATTTCCTGCTTTCTGATGGAGCAAGATGAAAACCTTTTTCTTCCAACATTTTTCTCATAACATGTATGTTTTTCTTTCAATGATTGATGGAGATGCCAATCCTAAGCATATTTTATTCGTGCCAAAGATCTTGCAAATGGATCAAGTTGCCAGACTTGTTTCTGAGCTTTATGTTTCATCCCATTTGTACCTGGCCTCTATTAGTTCCTGAATTAATGGTTACATCTGGTATTTTATATATTTTAATCTCATACCCACAGGCTTGCGTTGCCAAGTTGGATGCATCTGTAACTATTGTAAGTGATAAGCTAGAGCTGAAGATTTATGGTTTCAATGATAAGATCTCAGTTCTCTTGTCTAAGATTTTGGTGATTGCCAAGATGTTTCTGCCAAGCTACGATCGATTTGAGGTAGTTATAATGTTTGTCTCTTGTGTTATGTTACTATTTTCTAAAACTCTTATTTGCATCTTAAATTATCAGCATTATATCTGTCTCAAGTTCAATATTGTGCTTATGGTTAGACTATTAATTAATTCTACGACCTGTCTGTTTTAAAACAACACTCCATGTAACAGGTTATTAAAGAGGAGATGATAAGAAATTTAAAGAATTTGAATATGAAGCCCTTGAATCATTCATCTTACTTGAGAATTCAAGTTCTGTGCAAGAGTTTCTATGATGTAGAGGAGAAACTAAATGTTCTAAGTGACTTGTCACTCAATGATTTAAAGGCATTCATTCCCATACTTCGTTCCCAGGTATATATTGCATGTCATGGAAATTGTATTTGTCCTTTAGAGCAGAAATTCACTTCATTACACAATTTGTACAGCTCTTTATTGAAGGTCTTTGCCATGGCAATCTGTTGGAAGATGAAGCCTTCAACATATCAAATTTATTGAAAAACAATCTATCTGCTCAACCACTCCCATTGAATATGAGGCATGAAGAGCAGGTGATATGTCTTCCCTATGGTGCGAACCTAGTCAGAGATGTCAAAGTGAAGAATAAGTGTGAAACAAACTCTGTGGTTGAGGTATCTGAAAATTAATCAAGTTTTCTGGGTACTCGTGTAAAATATACAGACTGTTTGTGTTGCTTATTTGGTTGACAAGGGTTTGCTTTCCCCACTGTCCATTGTAGCTTTACTTCCAAGTTGAGCCAGAAGTGGGGTTAGAATCAGTAAAATTGAAGGCCTTGATAGATCTTTTTGAGGCAATTGTGGAAGAGCCACTTTTTAATGAGCTCAGGTGACTGGCAAATGCAAACTTTGGTTGGTTTTGTTTTGTGCTTCCTTGGTTAGGATGCATGCTGCCTTTTTAGGAAAAGCATGTAATTGTTAACCAATATGAATCATTCTTTTTAGGTTTAGGCCTGGTATTACTCTTGTTCTGGGTCCGTTGATTGAATCTCTTTTCCTTCTCATGAGACTTATAATCAAAGGTCCTTGTAATGCATATGTTGGACAGGCACGAGGAATTTTGAGATGACCTAAAGATAGCAATTTTATGTCATACAATATTGCTTTACATGTGATGTCATGGGCTTCTGATCTTTTGTCATTTCTTCAAATTCTTTGTTTTATTTTGGATTGCAGGACAAAGGAGCAACTTGGTTATATCGTTGAATGTAGTCCAAGGGTAACATATCGGGTCAATGGATTTTGTTTCTGTGTTCAATCTTCCAAGTACGACCCAGTTTACCTACAAGGAAGAGTTGAAAATTTCATAAATGGAATTGAAGAGTTGTTGGTAAGCATCCAATTTTTCTGCTTCTAAATATTGCTGCATTTTGTATTCTTTATATTCATTGGTTTGTCATCTATACTCACCATGTTGTCACTAATAAATGATTATCGTGTTTGTTTGAATCAAATGATGGCTCAGATACTCAGCTGAATGGCTTGCACATTTTCAGTTGACGAGATACCCTGTTAATCACAAAAGGCACTTGTATGCTTGTTAAAACAATGATGAATTTGTATTCTTCCAAAAAATAAAAACAGAAACAATGATGAATTCGTTTATATTGCTGACTTCCTGACCAGAGGAGCTTGCTGCATTTTGTGTTCTTTATATTCATTGCTTTGTCATCTATACTCACCATGTTGTCACTAATAAATGATTATCGTGTTTTTTTGAATCAAATTATGGCTCAGATACTCAGCTGAATTGCTTGCACATTTTCAGTTGACGAGATACCCTGTTAATCACAAAGGGCACTTGTATGCTTGTTAGAACAATGATGAATTTGTTTATATTGCCGACTTCCTGACCAGAGGAGCTTGTTGCATACATCTATACTTTAAATTTAGAGAGGCAATACTAACAAATTTAACTTATTTACACAGATTCTAATGGTAATATTGCTGATATTTGTGCCTAAAGTATTTGTCTGTGTTTCAGAAAGCTCTTGATGATACATCCTTCGAGGACTACAGGGGTGGGTTAGAAGCTAAGCTTCTGGAGAAAGATCCTTCCCTTCAATATGAAACAAATCGGCTCTGGAATCAGATAACTGATAAAAGGTATCTTATAGTGGACCAAACCATTTGGTCAGACTGCAACCACCTGGCCATTCTTTTCGATAGCTAATAGAGCAATGCACTATATTGCTACTTTATGCTACTATCATGTTGCAGCTTTTCTTTTCTGTGCCATACCCTAATAGATTATTAATGAAGATAAGAATTCCAAAGTTCACATGATCTTTTAGCGCATTGTTACTTAACATCAAGTTGTGACGATGCTTCACAATCTCTTGAATCAAATCAACTGTCTATTTAAGCTTTTAATGCATTTCTTGATTGCAAATTCCCATAAAATGTGTCACTAATGGGTCTACATCAGTGGTACGTTTACTGTGCTTTTCTAATTTTAAACCAAGATTGCTCTTCATCTTTTCAGATATATGTTTGACTTCTCGGAGAAAGAAGCGGAAGAGTTGAAAAGCATTAGAAAAGAGCATCTTATCAACTGGTATAAGACGTATCTGCAGCAATCATCTCCTAAGTGCAGGAGGCTCTGTGTTAGGGTATGGGGTTGCAATTTTGAGTTGAAAGAAACTGAAACGCGTGCAGAGTATGAACAGGCCATCAAAGATCTCAGAGCCTTCAAGATATCATCCAACTATTATACCAGCCTCTGCTAAATCTGTTTGCATCAACTGCTTGAATGCTTCACACAATTCCAAGTTACTCTTTTGCACCCATTGAATGCATCAGTTTCAGCGGCAGGATGAAAATCGCAGGCATTAATAATGAATAGGAGATGAAAAGGGAAAACAGTAATACAGAGGAAAATTCATTCTTTTTGTTTTCACGTAAATGTTTAAAGGGCTGAGAGCTAAAGAGGAGCAGAATATGGTATTGAAACGCAACTACTTCATGTAGCATTACATATAAATCATAAATTTGATGTTACGAGTTTTTATAGGTCTCCGAAAGGACCTAATTTTCAGAAATGTAATTGATTACCATCAAAAATTGTGTCCGGAGGACATGTAATATTTCAATTAGTTAGAAAGCATCTTTCGTGCTAATTCTTGTTGGGGTTTCAGTATTGGGCTGCGCCGGCACTAAAGGATGGGCACTTTCACTGCAACTTGTACATTTTTGTTGCGTTAGTTTCTATTGGCAACGGTGTGTATAGCGATGGGGCTAGGGGCAGCCTGATTTTTTGGGCCCAAACAATAACCTAATTGAGCTAAAAAAGTTAAAAATATAATTGAGTCGTGTTATTTTGATAAAAATATAAATGAATTTGTTAAGTTTTAACAAACTGTTGAAATGACTAGAATCTCAATCAACGTAAATTTATTATGCTTAAGTTAGACCAAAATTATTATTCCTACATGTGTCTGTGGATTAATGATTAGATTTGGGAGTACTAGCCTCATAGTGTGTAATTTAATTGCAAAAAATTTTCAAATAATTATTAAAATAATTCATTTTTTACAAATTAAAACTGTAAAGTATATTTGAAAAAAGATAATGAAAGCACATGAGCACTAACCTAAACACAAATACTTGAAATTAAGTGATTTCAACATTATAAAGTGTAAATCGTGCAGAAAATTATCAAATAAGCAGATAATTCTGTGTTTTTGAAGAATAAAATTATGATTGTTCATATATTACACAATGACCCATGTTGACTGGTGTAATTGAACTTCTATTAGAGTTTGTGCTGTCCTTTCTGGTATTTATTTTAGGTGTATAATAAAGTAGGTGCCGTCAGGCTCTTGATAAGCACTTGCATGATTTCATTTGCTTCGTGTTCTGTTCTGGCTATGCCAACGGGAATTTCCCCGAGGTCCAAACCAATTTAAAGATCCCTTCTTTCTTTCTTTTTACTCATTCTATTTTGCCGAGGAAAATAAAAAGATATATTTTTTGAAAACAAAAAGAGGAAAAGACCACAGAAATGAGTATCGCTTCTACTACAAAATAATTGATTAAAGCAGGTGTCTCACTGAAAGGAGTGTGAACAAAACCTCTGATAACAATGTATCCCCCGCAATGTATCGCACTTTGTTGTAATATCTTTTTTAATGTTTTGATAAATAAACTCATTCTATTAAATATGTTTATTTTGTATAATGTTACGACAGTATGATTAGATCCGTTTGAAGTTCAGTATAACTAGACCACATTTATGTTTTTAAAACCCATTCTCTTTAATTAAAGAAATGTCCATTTGCTCCGGCATTACGTGAACATTGATCAATTGAAGGAACTGAGCATCGACAACATTAGAATGCGTACAATTCCCCAGCCGTCCCAAACCCGTGGGGTTTAAAATTCAACTTACAGGTGGAAAATCACCACGCCGTCCATCAGACATGTTTCCATTAAAGATATTGCACATGGTGGGGTTAGGCTCTCATAGCTCGAGCTGTTACTCTTACCGCTACGCAAGCTCAGGTGGGTCCATTAAGGCTTCCTCTTTGTCACCATGTTTCCGCTTTGTCCTACCTGAAATCTGAAAAAGAGGGCAGTCTTTCAAGATCTTAATCTGATGACAATGACATATATATTGCACTCCCTTATGATACAGGTGGGCCTAATAACAGATCCTTCGTGACGCCCTCCTTTCAATAATCTGGACCCCATGAACGTGAAGAAACAGGAAACACCATACCATATATCTAACCATCAGAACCTTACATAAGCCCTGCAATGCATCCTATATGTTTGTGGATACAATTAGTTCCACGAGTTTCCTGAGACTGCCTTTTCGGTCCTTTTGTTTTGTTCCCCAGTTCCGTTCCTTACCCTACACTTGCAAAAAACGTTATTTCAAAGTACAAAAGAAGTTAATCTTGTTCAATGGCTGAAAGGTTTCATGCTTTGATGTTATCTGTTCTGTTGGCAGTACTTGGTTTGGTCGCAGGCAAGAAAGAGCCAAGTCTTTTTCTTTGTTCTTGCTCCTGTTTTATCTGCTGGCCTTGATCAAAGCACATCCCTTTATTTAAGATGTCGGAGTCATATGTTATTGGGGCTTCAGAGCCAAATCTATTCCTATATATTACAACTAAAAATGTGGACATGTGCTTGGGAAAATGCCTGTACGCGTGAGGAAGTTTCACATGTGGTCTGGATGGTAGAGGACATCGCCCATTGGTCTTTTTCCATGGCACTTAGCAAACTAAAACTGGTGCACCTACCATCAGAACCTGAAAAACTCTCATAAATGTTATACATATGGGTTGATATATGCTGTCTGGAAAGTAATCTGATGAAAAAACATGAAATTAGTCTGTTAATAGACAACTCGTTGAAAATTTCTGATGTTAGATGTTAATTTGTGAATGGTGTTAAAAGACAAAATGAGTTCCTGTGCTGAGCTAGTCATTGAACATTTGTTCTTCCAAAAGAGAGCGTTTTGTCGACAAAAACAAATAGCTAGAAAACTCAGTTGCGTCCAACTTTATGCAAGTAATTCAACGATTAGCAGGGACGTATAAACTAATTGTTCACTCAGGAGAGGTGCATGGAAGCTCAAGCTCTTGATGATGAGAATGATGATCCTTCCCTCCATCCTTTGAAATGTTTTGATATTCTAGAGATTATTTTATTAAGTGCAAAGAAATGAAGCTGTGAAAAAATACAGAGATTATTCTCTTCTTATTTTCTCCATGTGAATAATGAATACAGGGTAGTTTAAGTTTATATAACTATTACATAGCAAGCAATCAGGGAATATCCTTGTTAACAGACCCAACAAACTTGTAACAAACTCTCCCAGAATTTGGAGAATGTACAAAAAATTCAGTTAAATCAAAGAACAAATACAAGCTGACGTTCCTCTCTGCTAGCGCTGTATTGTTGCATCGATAATACATAACTTATTTGGTTGTTCATCCTATATACCAAGCAAATCTTCACAAAATGCCAATATAAAGAAGATCCTCTGAACAACACTATGTTCTTAATTCTTCGTAACAGTTGGACATGAATCCTGAAGTTGCAGGCAAGAGAACAAAATCTTTAATTTAAGCCAAAAATTGAAAAGGGTAGGAACAATAGGTTTGAATGTTCTCCAACCTCCATCGTAGTTTCAGCAACAAACTAGGTACTAGACCATAAGTTTTGTACATCTCCGCAAGTCATTTTTTATCTTTTCGGGATACATTACAAACATTAAACTTTGTAGATATAGAAACCAATATTAAATTCCATCATATGGGTTAATGCTTCCAAAGTTAAAGAACGGATACATTGAATAATACTCGTAAAAAGAGGACATTGCAGGCAATGAAAGCCGGAGCTTTGCATGTGCTCCTAACATGGTAGGACCGACATGAAGTTGCCTACTCCTAACGTGTACGTCGACTTCTTGTCATGTATTTAAAGAAAAAATTAGTTGTTTGTTCCCCCCTTGGATGCTGAATTATGGGGGTCTATTCGGGTTTGACTATGGTATGGGACATAGGTTATTGGAGACTTGAATTAGAAGTTGATTCTTTGGAGGTAACGAACATTCTTTCCTCCTCGAGTAGAATATATAATACTTCGCTCACCCAAGCTATTCAGGTATTATTAGCACAATCCTGGATGGTTCACATTCAACATGTCTTTCACGAAGGAAATCATTGCGCGGATTAGTTAGCTGTTTATGCAGCTTCCTTTGGTTTAGGAATTACCTTTTCGCAGTTTCCTTCTTCGGGATGTTTTACTATCCTCTTAGAAGATATGTGTGGGGTTTTAACTCCTAGGCCCTTTGTTTAGGTCTTGCTTTCTTCCCTTAACACACACACACACACACACAAAGAAGAAATTAGTTACGTATTGATTACTAAATTTCATAAATATAAAACTTAAAAAAAAAAAAAGGCGCACACCATTATAGACCAATGAGTGTGTTGAACTTTGACTAGATAACCCAAGAGAATGCTCAAACTCTCCTATAGAAACGATCATCTTATAGGACGTCTACTATACATACAAACATATAGATTATAATATATATATATATCATGCTACATAGAATGAAATATTATATGTGTAGTGTACACAAAGCTTCACTCTTTGATGAGTATTATTTTCTTAATTGTTGGCTGCAAAATAAAAAGCATAGCTAATCCCTTTGCTCACTTCGACAATTTAAGAAGCAATGCCGTTTAGGATTGTTGGTTAATTAGTTGACAATATATAATTACTTGCATAGTGCTATTCAACTATATGACAAAACTCTAAACTTTTATCTCCTTTCCTATTTTTTTGAAAAGGTGAAAAAGAATCGGTAACTTGGCAAGCATATATAGAATCTGACTCTTGCATTGATTGAGTCTCTGTTCTCAATGACTGAGGTTTCGTTCAACAGATAAGTGTAGTGTGTTGGCAACTCTAGAATCATATACTAAACCATGACACATCTACGTGGAAAAGTACCACCTAGCAATATTGTCCTGGTAAAGTAAACATACACGAGAGGGGATAAATTGTGTGTGACATGAAAATGTTTATAAGTTACTATCAATTTGTATAAACGATAGATGACTGTTAAAATTTAAAATACAAGGAGCCTCTTGCAATTTGAAAACAACAATAGCTACAATGTAGAAATTTAAAAGCTATAACGTGGAAATTTAAAAGCTAAGGGAAGAGAAAGAATGACACAACGAATTTATATTGGTTCGGCTTATAATTAAGTCTGCGTCCAGTCTCCAAGTATCTAATTTGAATATTTTACTAAAAATACTCCAAGTAGTAATATGACAAGCCTCTCCAAACTCATAAGTACATCTTTTATAAGGTTCTTCAATATTCCACACTAGTGGTATTTGACCAGCTTTTACAAGTTCTCAATAAATGAAAGTGAGATATGCTCAATATAAACTTCAATGAATAATGATCTTTCTCAATATAGTGTTTTTACTTTCTAAAGCACAGAGAGTATAACTTTTGGGAGTATTAATGCTACTGGTGTATTTCAAAAAATCTGGCGAATAATTGAATGCAATAGCTCTCCCTTAAATAGGAATTTCCTTTTACTAGTCGTTGCTTTAATTTTATCATGGACTAACGGACTGAATCAGCTTTGAATTTGTTAAAACGTCTTACTCACAATATCTTTAAATATCTGGTTGTTTGGATAATCTTTTGACTGTGTCTCGAAACCAACCATCGGATTAGGTGAATAGCAGGTTCCTTCGTCCATACAGAGATGACAGGGATTATCCATTCTAGATTTTCTGGAATCGATTCTGATTTTTCAAAAAAGGCTGTTAAGATGGTTCCTTCGAAATAGGAATTGTTAAATGTTTATGCTTTCATTTCAAACAGATAACTAAATTATATAACATTTTTTATATCGTTATCTTTCTGAATAAATGAGATAATCCAGTTAAATAAATCTGAATATTTGAAATTTGAAATTATTGATTGTTATTGTTGGACACCCCATCCTCGTGAGTAACGGGCCTGACATCCTAAGTGTAGGAAAATTCCGGTGCGTGCATCACATACACACGGTGCGGAAAACAAAAAAAAATATTCCAGGACTTTCCCGAAGTCCAGGATCTATGTGTCTATACAAAGAAGTACCATAATTCTTAAACCACAACGACCAAAGGAGACCGTCTCTAACAGTATCTACGCAGAGGTCGGAGAATCTAACCGAATCAAACTCTTTGATCCAGAAATAGCTAGAATAAAGAAGAGAGTGCTAGCTCTTACCTTTATTCTTGGAGAGCACAAGGTGAAGGTGATGCAACTCACCAAGGCAATGGAGACTTGAGGATGCCAATGGGTCCAATTACAAGGTCACGTTCCAAAACGCTGAAGGCACAATTTCAGATTTATGCACAAGCTTTTGTTTCACAAGAACTTCAAGAAGTTTTGTTGAT
>JAOSBL010000211.1:5865012-5890957 GCA_027568915.1 Erythroxylum roraimae | reverse complement strand
TCTTTTCCAGTAACGACGATGGTGGCACATTCTTCTTCTTTCTTTCATACATGTGTAGGGGATTCTTTTATGTGGATTTTCTAAAAAAAAATGGGACCTTTTTATTGAAGAGAAAGCAATGAGTTCAGTATGAGTCTTTGGTGCTTCTGGTGTGGGTGACATGGAAGATTCCAGAACAAAAGATTCAGGCTCTTGTTTATGGCTTAATGTTTCGCCATGGCTCGAAGTGGGTTTCTTTGGTTTCTTTTGAACTTTGGGCTTTGTTCGTGCCATTTCAAAGAAAGAAGTTGGAAATTTTTGTTTTGAAAAAATTGAGAAAGGAAGAGTTCGATTGCAGTGAGAGAGAAGGAGCTTCAAGGGACGACGAAGATAAGTTGAAGGAAGGAATTGTTTTGAGATATGCCAAACAATTTCTAAGAGTGGGTTTTGTGTGAAGATGAAAGATCACACACGTTCCCAGAGGTGTGATCGCTTTTCGTATCTTTTTTCAGTAGTGTACTGAAAACTAACAGTACTGCGCATGTGTTTTTAAAACATGAAACTACATCGTTTAGCAACTGCACCTTTTGGACAAGGTTACTCTTCCCTTTCTGAATTGATAGGAGCCTTTGAAGTAATACTATAGAAGGCTCTTGTTAATATCTTCCTATTGGTTGTAGCCTTCAAGTCTAACTTTATTTCTTATCACCTTACCATTTTCGTCAAGTTTGTTTCTAAATATCCAACGAGTTCCAAAGACTGATTTGTTTTGTGGATAGGGTACCAGATTCCAAACCTGGTTCCTTTCAAATTGGTTTAGGTTATCTTTCATAGTTACAGTCCAGCTTTTATTAGCAATCATGTCTTTAACTGTCTTTGGTTTTGGATGTGAAATAAAGGCAACATAATTATTTTTTGAAGGAGCCTCTGGTTCTTAAACCTTCTACACGATCTCTTAGAATATGCTTAAGTGTATCAAGACCTCTCTATTCTCTTGGTATCCTTATGCTTTAAATATCTAGTGTCCTTTGTTGTATAGGTACCTGTTGAGGTGTACTTGGAAAAGGAGTCTATTCTATCCTAGTTTTAGAAGGACCTTCTTAATCTTGTGAATCTGAAGGCACTACTAGTGCAGTATGAGTTTGTGGTGTATCTTTAGGGACCAAAGGATGCTCTTCACCATCTGAATCAACAAGTATTTGTTGAGCGCAGTGCTTCATCAAATATTACATGTATTAATTCTTCTATCATCTTGATTCTTTTGTTATAAACTCTAAATCCTTTACTAGAAGTGCTATATCCCAGAAAAATAGCTTCATCAAACCTTGCATCAAATTTGTCTAGGTTGTCCTTACCATTATTCAACATAAAACACTTGCAGCCAAATGCTCGAAAGTAGGCAACATTCAGCTTTCTTCCTTTCCACAGCTCATAAGGGGTCTTTTTGAGAATAGGCTTTATAAGGCACATGTTTAGAATGTAACAGGCAGTAGATATAGCTTCTACCCAATAGCTATGAGGTAGACCACTTTCATACAGCATAGTCCTAGCCATATCGGCAAGGGTCCTGTTGTTTCTCTCAATAACTTCATTCTGCTGAAGAGTCCTTAGACATGAGAAATTATGAGTTATATCGTTATCATCATAGAAATCTTCAAACTTTTTGTAATCAAATTCTCCTCCTTGTTCACTCTGAATTAAAGTAACGTAGTACCCCTTTTCAATATGAATTTTTCTGCAAAACTTCGCAAAGACTTCAAAAACGTCTTCCTTATTTGCTAAGAAATAAACCTATGTAAATTTAGAGTAATCATTTATTATAACAAAACTATAATGTTTACCACAAAAACTTTAAGTTCTAGTAGGACCAAATAAATCCATATGTATAAGCTCAAGCGATTAGTTAGTAAATACAACATTTTTTGGTGGAAAGCTACTTTTAACTTGTTTTCCTTTTAAGCATGATTCACAAACCTAATTATTCTCAAAGGTTAAATTTGGTAAAACTCTTACTAATTCATTCTTGGACAGTTTTGTTAAAATGCTCATGCAAGCGTGTTTAAATCTTCTATGTTAGATTAATAAGTCATTTTCTAAAGAAACAAAGCACTTAACTTTTTTAGAAGATATGTCTTCCAGTTGAGCATAACACATATTCTGATTTCTAGGACCAGCAAACACTATGTTATCATTATGATTATCAATTATTTCACAACGAGATGCATAAGATGTGACTCTATATCCTTTCTCACATAACTGACTTACATTCAGAATATTATATTTCAAACCATCAACATAAAGAACATTATCAATATAATTAGAGTCCAAGGCACCAATTTTACCAATTTTAGTGACCTATGCTTTATTTTTGTTAGGAAAGACAATATTACCTCCATCTTTACTTTCAATATAGTTGAAGTGTGATATTTCACCTATCATATGTCTTGAACAACCACTATCAACTATCCATTGATTTTCTCTTGTCACTGTTCTGAAGTAGATCTGCAGAATGTACTATCTCAATTTAGGTACCCAAATTTTTCTAGGTCCTTTACGGTTTGTAGTCCGACCTTTTGATCTCTAAACATATATTTTAGACAATTTACTCATTCTATGTATGTTACAATAGTGACTAATATGTCTATGTTTGCCACAGCAAAAGCACAAAACAGATGAAGAAGAGTTACTATCATTTTTGCCATGCATTAGGTTACTGCTGTTTTGATTTTGACTACTGTTGTTTTTAAGAAAGAAGTTCTTGTACATCTTAATGTTATGATTTTCATCATACCCTATTATTGCCTTATCAAAGACTCCTTTACCATTACCAAGTAATGCATCAAGATTATTCTTTCCATCAACAAAATTAGATAGATCCTTTTTTAGAGATGTGATTTTTCCAACAAATTTTTCTTTTTCATATTTTAGGTGATTACGTGCAAATTCTAGTTCAACAACCTTTTCTTCTAATTGTTTTACTTTTTCATAATCATTCTCAAGCAATGCATTTTCTAGCTGAGTTACTTTTTCTTCAAAAAATTCTTTTTTGATACCTTTTGCTTATAGTTATTTTCAATCTTAGCAAGAGACATATTCTTGGATAATAAATTATTATTCACTGATTCTAGTGATTTAATTTTATCCTTCAATTATGCATCATTGTTTTTAGACTTCTTAACCTCTTTAAAATACTGCACATTTAATTTCTTATACTGAGCATATAGTTCATGATATGCATCTCTTATTTCATCATTTTCAATATCAGAGTCAGAACTGTATACCTCATCTTCTCCTGATTCAGCCATAAGACAAATATTGCTTGCTTCTTTAGTCTCTTCTTCATCAAAATTTTCAAAATCTTCATTAGACCAAGTTGTAGTCATAACTTGCTTTCTAGGTCTTCTATTTTTAGTTTTGTCTTTTTAAAGAAGGAGGGGACATTTTGGTCTGGTGTGTCCAGGCTTCTTGCAATGATAACATATAATTTGAGTATTTTGTGTATTGCTGCTTCCTTTTGACCTGTTGTTTCTAGATTTCTTGTTTCCTTCTCTTTTCTTTATCAGCTTCTTTTTATAAGAACATGCATACTTTCTAACCATAAGACTGAATTCATCATCTCCATCTATCTGCAACTCAGTGTCACTTTCATCACTATTCGATGGAGCTGATTCATCAGTAGCTTTTAGAGTCATTCCTCTTCTCTAGGAGAATCCTTCATCTCATCTGAGCCATGTTTCATGGATCATCAAGTTTCATCTTAGCCAATTAAGTGAAATAATGTCTAGATCCTTTGCAATTTCTAAAGTTGTTACTTTGGGTCTCCATTCTTTTGACAGTGAACTTAGGATCTTTGTTATGAGCTCATCATTTGGATATATCTTTCCCAAGTTCTTCAAGACTGTGATGATATTGTTGAATCATCCAAAAAATTCGTCTATGGTCTCTCTCTATTTTATGCTAATAGTTCCATTTTGATGTGCTAAAAAACTTATCCTATATTTCTTTACCTCATTTATTCCTTCAAAGGTAACCTAAAGTTTGTCTCACATTTCCTTTTTTGTAGAACAATAGGATATCATGTCATATTATTCTGGAAAGAGTGCACAAATCAGATGATGTCTTGCTTTGGCATTTAGCTGTGCATTTCTTCTATCAGCATCAGTCCACATCTTTACATCATTAGTAGCAGGGAGCATATCTCTTACTTTGATAGCTTGCCAGACTTCAATATCCACATATTGGAGATAAATTGTCATTCTCTCATTCCAATAGGAATAGTTGTTTCCATTAAAATAAGTAGGCTTTGTGACAGATTGTCCTTTAAGACTTCTCAAGTTGTTTGCTATGATCTATCACATGCTGCAAAACATAATAAATGTGAAACCGAGTTCTGATACCAAATGATAAAGCAAATATATGTAAGAGAAGGGTGAATTGTGTGCAACTTGAAAATTTTTTCAAGTTACTATCAATTCGTATAAACGATAGGTGGCTGTGAAAATTTAAAATAAAAGGAGCCTCTTGCAATTTGAAAACAACAGTAGCTATAACGTGAAAATTTAAAAGTTAAGGGAAGAGAAAGAATGACACAACCAATCTATATTGTTTTGGCTTATACCAAGTCTACGTCCAGTCCCCAAGTATCTAACTTGAGTATTTTACTAAAAATCTCCAAGTAGTAATTTGACGAGCCTCTCCAAACTCACAAGTATATATTTTACAAGGTTTTTCAACATTCCATACTAGTAATATTTGACCAGCTTCTACAAGTTTTCAACAAATGAAAGTGAGATATGCTCAATATGAGCTTCAGTGAATAATGATCTTTCTCAATAGAGTGTTTTCACCTTTTAAAGCACAGAGAGTATGACTTTTGAGAGTATTGACGCTACTGATGTATTTCAGAAAATTTGGTGAATAATTGAATGCAGTAGCTCTCCCTTAAATAGGAATTTCCTTTTACTAGTCGTTGCTTCAATTTTATCATGGACTAACCGACTGAATTGGCTTTGAATATGTTAAAACGTCTTCCTCACTATCTTTGATAATATCTTCAAATATCTAGTTGTTTGGATAGTCTTTTGACTGTGTCTCGAAGTCAGCTGTCGGGTCAGGTGAATAGTAGGTTCCTTCGTCTGTACAGAGATGACATGGACCATCCATTTCAGATTTTGTGGAACGGTTTCTGATTTTTCAAATAAGGTTGTTAAGATGGTTTATGTTAAATAGGAATTGTTAAGCGTTTATCCTTTCATTTCAATCCGATAACTAAATTATATTTCTTTTTATATCATTATCTTTCTAAATAAATAAGATAATCTAGTTAAATAAATCTGAATATTTGAAATATTATATTATTCACTGTTATCATCGATATCATTAAAATAAAAGTCTTGAGCTAACAGATAGAGTTGTGAAACGTTTAAATCAGTTTTTGCACTTAATCTCTTACCCCGCCGATGTTGTTCCACTTCTAATATATTATTCTCAATATATTTTTTCCCTTTTCATGTTAATAGAGACTTATTTTGCTATTAATAGCTTCTTATATGAATTTATCCAACGTCTCGTAGAGTTTCTGAACAGATCGTTCAATATTCCGTACTCGTGAAATTGGTAATACATTGGGTAATTTGTTAATGATCAAATCAACATTAGATATCAATTAGAATGAAGGGCGTATTAATTACATTTCCTAACAAATCTTTATTTTAGTGCTCCAATGTATCTTAATTTCTTTTGGTTAATTAGGAGACATTAATCCCTACATATCTCATGCGAACTTCTGATTTATTATGAAACCTGACTTGTAAAAAGGAATGTCATATAAGAATTAAACAGTTCCGTATTACTGAGATCTCATTCAGGTTATACTTTTAGTTTCATTTAAAAAATAATTAATGAGAAGCAATGTGTTCTATATGATGTCTTTTTGAATATAAACGTTATGTTAAGCAATAAAATACTTTCACCAAATGTAGAGAACAGTAAAAGGCAAGCTGTAAGGTTCACTTAATGGACGAAACAGGAAAAGTGAAGGTTGTCAAAGAAATCTATAAAGAAGGTATTCTAAATGAAGAAAAAAAAAAGAGTCGAGGAAGAAAAGACGGTTTTTTAGGAAGCTGATCATATCATAAATGTCTGAACTTAAGTAAACGCCCAATTTTGCATGCATGTCAACCTCAAGCTTCTTTAATTATGGTCCTCATTCCCATGTGAACCCTCCTCCCTTTTCTTTCTATGAGCACACGGCACATCACTCTTCATGTTTCCCAATATTATCCAAATCTCAAGGCTTTTCGGTGGTAGTTTCATACAGAGATCCAGAGTGATTCTATTTTTACTTTTATTTTCTATTATACATCACATGAATGACGTTCATGTCTAACATTGATCATCTCAAACAATTTCTGGCAAGAAGTGCATGCCTTCGTCGAGGCCTCATTAATCTGCTGTGTCACTCCAATATCATCTAAGAACGAAGGAAGGGACGAGGCAGCCATATATATATCATTCTTTGTCCTTTTTGGTTTGTCACTCTTCAAAGCAAGATGTTCTTTTGCATGTGCAAAAGCAAAACATACTTATCGCCTATTCTCTTTCTATCAAGAGCATTCATATATTAGGAGTCCATCACATGCATATGCAACCATCACGTCATGTGACATAAAGATTAAGCTAAATCAACTCAAAGTTTCTTTTTGTAATTCTAATTGAATCTCCATACTTATGAAAGAACAATATCGGATTAAGACAACATATAATAAATAACTTTGGTTCCTCTACTTATCCAAAGAACCAAATGAAAGTTGAAACATAAATACCAAACTAGCGACAATGAAGGGAACACTTGTAAAATATAAATTAATGGTGTAAAGAAGCGGTTGAGAGATGCATGTGGGTGGTTGAGGCCCACAGCCACTGCCCCTTAGCTTAGGGTTGGCGTAGAACTACCACATGTGCAGCAGCAGCAGCAGCAGCTTCGTTTCCTGACTAAAGCTAAGTTTCATGTGTCCTATTTTGGCCTGCTCCTAGTAGCTCACCTTCACCTACTGTGTTTTTCTTCTATATATACCTACTTTTGCTCTCTTAATTTTCGTATACTTACTACTCCTACTGCTACTCTTCTACATCACAAGCTATACTTACACCTCCTCTTGTCTTTGCCTTCTAGACTCTGCTAGTTCATCTAACTAGCTAAATGGCAGTTACAACAGTTTCTCTAGCTCTACTTCTCTTTAGCAGCTTATTCTCTCTAAACTTTAACGGCATTTTGGGTGATTATGGAGGGTGGCAGAGTGGTCACGCAACCTTCTACGGTGGTGGAGATGCTTCTGGCACAATGGGTAAGTTCTATACTCTACTGGTTGAAGAACTATCAAGAGAATATTAATATGGTACTGTTAAGAGCATTTCAAAAACTGATAATAATTTGCATTCACAGGAGGGGCTTGTGGATATGGTAATCTGTACAGCCAAGGCTATGGAACCAACACTGCAGCACTAAGCACAGCTTTATTCAACAATGGCTTGAGCTGCGGTTCTTGTTATGAAATGAGATGCGACGATGACCCCAGATGGTGTTTCCCTCGGACCATTACTGTTACTGCTACCAACTTTTGCCCTCCTAACTTGGCTTTGCCCAACAACAACGGTGGCTGGTGCAATCCCCCTCTCCAGCACTTCGACCTCGCCGAGCCTGCTTTCTTGCAAATTGCTCAATATCGTGCCGGAATCGTGCCTGTAGCCTTCAGAAGGTTAGTTTCTCAGCTACCAAATTGGCTATGAAAGTTCTAAATAAGAGATTGGAATCACATAGCTTCATGGACCAGGCTAATTAGCGTTTGTATTTGTTGTATGGCAGAGTTGCTTGTGTGAAGAAAGGAGGAATAAGATTTACCATAAATGGGCATTCATACTTCAACCTGGTTTTGATAACCAATGTGGGAGGAGCAGGAGATGTGCATTCAGCTTCAATCAAAGGGTCCAAAACAGGGTGGCAATCCATGTCAAGAAACTGGGGACAGAACTGGCAGAGCAACTCCTACCTTAATGGTCAAAGTTTGTCCTTCCAGGTTACCACCAGTGATGGTAGAACTGTCACAAGCTATAACGTGGCTCCTGCTGGTTGGCAATTTGGTCAGACTTTTGAAGGAGGCCAATTTTAGTATTTAAATTGAACCTTTTTCCGATTGGAAATTTGTATATGTACGTACCAGTAGCAGTAGTCGTCGTCGGCTACATGAGAGAAGCAGCCTTGGAAAGCAGAGGTGGCTAATTAGTACCACCCGCTTTAGGCCTTCCTCCCACATCTATTTAGCTTATTAGAATTAATGTTTTCTTCTTCCCTTTTCTGCATAAACTGGCAAAGCTATTTCGTCTCTCATTCAATAGTAACTAAAACCTTTTACTTCTTCCATGTCTTATGATGCGCGACATCAAAGCGTAAACGATGTTGACCTCACTGACACTCGTAATGAATAAACCAAAGAGATATATGGACTGGATAGGATCCAAATAGCAAGAGTTTCATTGGGTTAATTGTTACTGGGTCTGTTCAGTCTTAGTTTTGGATTTGGACACAACTGATGGGCCACGTAGGTACTTGTTTAGTGAGATAATTCCTAATCGAGCTCATTTCGTTTGAGTTCTTACAAGCCTTTTTTTTATTTATGAAAAATAACTAATTTTTGTAAACGAAAATGTGCAAGACGTTTGTCTAATATTTTCTATATATAAAAAAGGAAAGAAACAAGGTTCCATTTTTTCCTTTATATTTTATAAAAAATTTGTTTATACGTTTGTTTATATTTTTATAATAATAATCTAACGATAAATTCGCTATTATGGAACTTTTAGAAATTAGTTTATTAGGATTAAATGACGTAGCTCGCTGCATTATTCATATTAATAGAAAATTTAACATTAGATTATTATTATTTTTTATTAAAGTTATAAACTTAATTTTAACTTAATTTTTGTAAAATTAAATATCTAAAATTTAAATTCTTATAAGAATATTCAACGAAATACTAAGAAATATAATATTCATATCTTTATAATTTTTTAAAAAAATTATGCCCTCGTAAGTTATTTTACGTATCAACAGCTAATATTAAATACCTAATTTTACCAAACATTTTTAATAAACAACTGATGTTATCCGCTAGTCAAATTAACTATTAGCTAATCGTTGATAAAATCAGTTAACAACTAATACAATCCGTTGTTTGCCAAACAGAAACATAATGTACACAATCTTTTCTTTGTATTTTTATGAAGAAGTTATTTTCGTGACTTAAACATGTGATCAAAAGGTTGCTTTATCGGTTGTCCAAGGTTCACTCTCTTTTGCCTAAAGAAGATTAGCATTAGCAGAAATATTAAATATAATGTCCTTAATTAACAAGTTAGAATAACCGGCAATAGATCCTAATTAAAGAAAGATATTAAACAAATCAAAAACTCTAATTTAGTGGCAGTAACCGTGAAGTGAATTAGGATGAGTTCAGTTATGTAACTCCAAAATGTTTGACCAAAGATAATGTTATTTCTTTACTAAAATACAGTTACTGATATTTTTTTTCTTCTCAATTTTCCATTTTCAAGTCAATAAAAATAAATAATCGCTAACAAACCTTATCTTTCTTAACAGTTATTTTATCATCTCCAAGTTCTTATATAATGCTTACTCCATTAACTTTCTTTTTAACATATTAAGATTTTTAAAACGTATCTCTTTAGAAATGAAAGAAAAAATCGCCTAAGACATGGTAGATGTTTTATTCCAAAATGTGTAAGTTGTGAATTATATGACTAGGCCACATTCTTGTATGATCCCCTGAATAAACGCCCCTTAGTTAAAATCTAACCCTATCACTTCACCGCACTAATATAATATGGAGCTTTAGCATCCCTTTTCCTTTTTTTTTACATTTCCTTTCGCTACTCTACAAAAAGAACTAACATTTACACTCCTTCCACTTTTCTCATTACTGGGTCATTCACGTTATTTTGTTTTTTGTTTTTATTCTCTTCTGGGCCTTCTAAGTTTCACATTGTTTTCGATTCAATTCTGACTTCTAAAGGTACTTCTGAATCTTGTTTCTTATGTTTTTAATGATTTTCTGTGCGCTTTGTTGTTGAAAACTTGTGGGTATATGCTCGTTGAATCATATAGGTTCCCCCCTGTAATGGGTTTAGTATGGTTTATTTTGTAGGATTTGAGGTTGGTGGATCCCGATCGGTGTAGAATAGGAGGACATAACAAAATAATAATATATACGAGAAAAAGAAAAAAGAGTTTTGGAGTGGTGAAGATGAGTGACAACCAGAGGTTCCAGTTGGGCACTATCGGGGCTTTGAGTTTATCAGTCGTCTCGTCGGTATCGATAGTGATTTGCAACAAGGCCCTTATTAGCACACTTGGTTTCACTTTCGGTGAGTCAACTTCATTCAGTTTCTTATCATATTTTCTGTGCTAGATTCATCTGGTTGCTTTCTTGATTGATGTTGAACATTGACCTCTATGATGAGGTTTGTTTAACGGGGGTTTTAGGTTATCAGTTGTTATTGTTAGATCTAAAGTAAGTTTTGCATTTTAAAAGCCCTACCGAGATGATATTGGTTTGAGGTTCTGTAGAAAAGAAAAGGGAAGAAATTTTGAAGTGAAGGGAGTGCTGCTTGATTATCGTTTGGTGTCCGTATCATTCTGACTTTAGTTGCTAAAGACATACACGTCATCAATGCGAAAACTATGATACTTGGATGGGATGTAAGCTAAAGATGTTAAAATAGATGGTTAATTCAGTTTTCTGCTATTTTGTACCTAAATGGTTGATGAATATCTGAAATCGCAACTGGTCAATTTAATTTGATTTCAAGGACATTCTGATTTATTGAAATCGGAAAGAAAAAGAAAGTCAAAATCCATGTATTAATGATGGTAGAGAATATAGAAATTGATAAGTATGTTAGGTTTCACTTTTAAGTTTTATGGCTTTGCCTTTATGGACATTCAATAAGAGAAATGCTCGTAGAAAAGAAAAGATGTAACTATAACTAGTTCCTCAGCATCTCAAAGCTAAAATCACAGTATTGCCTATAAGAGATCGTGCTTTTCTTTTCCATCGTTCATTTTGCTTGCATTTAGAATGTTCTGAATTGGAATGGAGCAATCTTAATCATTGCTTGTCTCTGGCATGGTTGCATCTGCTTCTAACCTGATTTGGGTACCACATTTTTATATATTTGCTGAGGCATGATGCCTGTCATTGATCACATGTACTACTTCAGATTATGTTTGAATTCACTCTAGAAAGTTGTTCGTGAGCTTATTAATCATTGTAATGTGGCTTACAGCCACTTTACACCCGGTCTCTGATCATTACTGTGTTCACTAAGCCATACTTTTGGGGATTTTGTTTATCATACTGATTTTGACTCATGAAGGATGCAGCCACGACATTGACAAGCTGGCATCTATTGGTGACATTTTGTTCACTTCATGTGGCATTATGGATAAAATTGTTTGAGCATAAGCCTTTTGATGCTAGAGCTGTAATGGGATTTGGCGTATTAAATGGAATTTCCATTGGGCTTTTGAATCTTAGCTTGGGTTTCAATTCTGTAGGCTTCTATCAGGTAAATTCATTTTCTTTGGGTGTTAATGTTAGTGCAGAATATTATCACTTTGTTTTTTTTTAATGTCAATCAATTGCCATGTTGTTAAATATTGCTCTGTTTTGACAATCGCCCCATTTATGAGAATCAAAGACATTTTGGAGTTATTTGTGTTGTAAGGAATGGTTCATTAGTTCTGAGCAGGAAATGAATGGTGAAACATAATTCATGCATATGGTTTTGATGGCCATGTTTGGTTAATTCCTTTTTTCCAAATTTTTGATGGTAGATTTTCCAAATGTGTGAATTGAATGTAGATAGTTACATTGACCTTTCAACTTTGTGATTACTGCCATGCAGTTATCCCATGTTTTGAAATTCTGGACGTGGACCTTAAGAAAGTTCTCTCTTCTCTGTATCTTTGTCTCTCTTCTTGCCTTTTCATTTATTTGTTCACTTTATTTGTTCTGGGGAATCTCATCTCCAACTTGAAAGCTTCAAATTTCATGTGAATATACCAGTGTAAATTGCAATTCTGCTAAAGCATCATTTGTTTTAAATTTAGCTGGAGCTTACACTCATAATTGTGAAATTTCACTATTGTTAGGAGTATTAACTCTGAATTTTCTTCTCTTATTTTCTAAATTTAAGATGACAAAATTGGCCATCATCCCTTGTACCGTTCTTTTGGAGACACTTTTCTTCAGGAAGAAATTCAGGTGAGACTTGTTACTTTTGATCTTTGTGGTTTGATGCATATATTGTTCATTCTTTGATCATCAGGTCTATTGAAGAGAATGAATTTCTTTGTTTCACATGAGTTATTGCGCTCATGTGCACATTGTTGACTGTAATTACTTATTTAAAATTAAAATCTAGAAGAGGTTGATTGATGCATATGCGGCTGATAGAAGCCATAGTAGGATAAAAATTTTGCTTCATATTGTCTAAAAATTTTGCTTCATATTGTCTAAGGATTAACTCTAGATTTGTCCATTTAAGAATCCTGAGAGCTGTGAAGTAGATGAGTCAAGCCAAGTTTTGCCATTCTCATTCGGTTTTCTCAAGGGTAGTCCAAGTTTTTGAACCCAAGGAAAAATCAAACTTAAAACTAAATGTTGACTTCACTGCTAGAATTTTGAGGTTTCATGCTTCCATCTTTATGTAGGACATTGTAAGTTTCAGTAGTTCATTTCCTAGTTTAATGTGCCTTGCAAGATTGCTGGCCCTGAGTAGTGGAAGAGATGATTTCGTTGACTTTGATCATAAAATCTGCCCCATGAAAAAATGTGCAATTCAATTTCTGTTGACTCCTCATCAAGTTTGTTGTGACTGTTGCTGTTTACTGATATTTCATTGACTGAATGTAGTCGAAACATCCAGCTTTCACTAGCGATTCTTCTCGTGGGTGTTGGAATTGCAACTGTCACTGATCTTCAACTCAATCTGCTCGGTTCTGTCCTGTCCCTCTTGGCAGTTGTTACAACCTGCATTGCTCAGATTGTATCCTTAGATGAAGTCCCTTTGCAGTTTACTATTCATAGCTCAAATTCTGCATTTTTGATCTTACAATGTCTCGACAAAAGAAAAGCAAATACATAAACAAATATCACTGTAGACAGTATTACATCCATGCTTACTGTAGTCTAATTGTTTGGTATCTTCCTATCGTATCTGTTGAAACCTTGACCAGACTTTTCAGATGACCAATACCATCCAGAAGAAATTCAAGGTTTCATCAACCCAACTTCTTTATCAATCCTGCCCTTATCAGGCGCTAACTTTGTTCATCACTGGTCCAGTTTTGGACTGGCTTCTGACAAACCACAATGTTTTTGCTTTCAATTATACGCCCCAAGTCCTGGTGAGGACCGAATCCTAAATGATCTTTGATTTTGCATTTCCAATTATTATTTCTAATATGCTTGTACATGGGTTATTTGGTTACAGTTCTTCATTGTTCTATCCTGCCTGATATCCGTGTCTGTAAACTTCAGTACATTTCTGGTAATTGGAAAGACATCTCCAGTTACGTATCAGGTCCTAGGACATTTGAAAACATGCCTAGTTTTGGCCTTTGGTTATGTTCTACTTCGTGATCCGTTTAGCTGGCGAAACATTTTAGGGATCCTTATTGCAGTAGTTGGGATGGTTCTATATTCTTATTGTTGCACCATTGAGGCCCAGCAAAAGCCTAGTGAAGCATCAGCAAAGATACCAGAGGTAATTAATGTTTTACCTTTTTTTAGTAAATGACATGGCCTTTATGCCTAATTTTGTAGGTTTCACATATGTAGAGTTTCTTCTTCTTTGAATCTCTGCTTTTCTCTACTGCTTTTTCAGTAACTTTGTTCCTTCAGTAAAATTACATGGCTTTTTTGAAGTAATTTATAATCTGTCCTTTAGGCCAAAGAAGGTGAATCTGATCCTCTAATGGGTGTGGAAAATGGAAGTGGGGTCTTAAACGAGAGTGCTGTTCCAAAAGCTCCTGTGTGGAAGGCAGACAAGGACCTGCATGCATGAACTTCTAGAAACTTAATTCACGGTAGATAAAAGTCAGTAGAAAAGGCATTTTCGGTGATGAAGATGTTGGCTGGAAACTCTCCATGTATCACGTAACACCAGTATCGGTATGCAGGTTATTACTTGTATCGCACTTAGATTAAGAGATGAAGGGAATATCTCCGCGACATAGCAGTTTTGGTTTCAAGCTTTGTATGAATCAGGAATGGCAATGGGGTAATACCTGAATTTGATTTATTAGAGTGTATAATGTTACTCCCTAAGAGAAAAAAGTCAGTAGTGATATTTCTGTTTTTGCTAATGAATCCTGTCAACAACAATGAGAACCTGTCCTTTTTTTAACGAAAATGCAAATGTTGTTCAAATAGACCAATTCTTGGGGAAAATCTGAGGTCTGATTGAAGTCTCGATGAATTTGGGTTTTTAAATAATCTAATTCACTTTATCTGGCACTCACAGTAACAAGATTCACTGTTAATGGAGTAATTTGGGTTTATCAAACATTAAGTTGAACATTTTGGGGGACTTGACAATTCACTGACATAGTAAATGCTATGTTATTTAGATTCTTCTTTGTTTTTAATAAAGAACTAGTTCGAAGTTCATTCGTTCAGTAAGTGGAAACGATTTCAAGCACAAATCATGACCTAGTGAAGATTCCAACAATGTACCGCTAATTCTAAAGCATGAGTTGGAACATTAGAAGTAGAAAGTAATAATGTCTTATCGCAGACTTCAGCTTGATATTGAATGGCCTCTTTCAATTGGGTTGAGATCACTTCTTCTAGTTATTCTGTACCTATTATGTTCTATAAGCATCTATCTATTTAATTTTTATGGGTCTCATTTATCAGATAGATGGATCTTTGTGTAAAATAGAGTAGACAGAGTAACAAGAACAAGCGATAGCGACATCATCTTATATATATGTACAAGATTTGGAAGGCAAAGTGACTTCACAAACTAACGCTTATTAACATCGTCTTATATGTACAAGACTTGGAAGGCATAGTGACTTGACAAACTAACGCTTATTAACATTTCCATGTCGATGTTGGTTTTTCTGGGAGATATTTTATAAGGAGCCGAAGGCCCTTTTCTTCATATCGATTGGATTCATTGTTCTATCTAAATAGGGATCGGTTAAGTTCAACTTTAGTTTGTCAGTAGCTCCTCTCAAGTTGTAGAATGATATATAACTCTTGCTGTGATTGCTGGACTAGTTGGACTTGGACAACGTCTGAGAGAACAATTTTCATCCCTCAACTGAAAGTACATTAACTCTTTACTTTTACAGACATGCATGCTATTGCGAGGCCTTAATCATTTTCTCCTATTCTCTTCTTCCCCCACCGATCAATCTCCAACCTTAATCATTATTACCTTTAGACATGAGATCAGATCACCTATTTTATTTTTGCTGTTCCTACTTTATTTTAACTTATCTCATCCACACATTTATGCTGAACCTATATAAATATGTGAATAAGATGAGTTAGAACATGATCAACAAAAGTGAAATAGGTGATTTAAAAGGCTTTAAACACCTTGCACCTTCTCATTTTTACTGATAAGTCAACGAAATTTTACTTGAATTCCATTATTTGTCGACATTAAGAGGCTAAAGATTTGATCTTTTCTTTAAATTAGGGTTTTCCGCTCAAGTAATGGAATTCTAAGGTCATTGGTCATCAGGGTTTTGTTGGTTCTGAAACTTGGTTGATTGTCTGTTGAAAGTGCATTGTAATTTGTACGGAGCAAAAGGTTCATGCTTTAAATGGGTTTTTCATGGACGCAGATAGATGGAGTGGACAATTCTGATATTAACTAGGTTGTTGAAATTGCATTTGACATTCATCTCATAATAATCAGGGAAGAGGGCAACCCCATTCTCAAGACTACCAATTTTAACTCTATGAAACTCTGGGTAATTAAACAAAATTCTCTTTTTATAGGTTTACAAAGTAATTTGAAGAATAGCTAATCGATAAGGCGTTTTGAAGAATTTTAACCTAACCTGCCAACAACTACAATTAGGTGACCAACTAAGCAACAACCTGGAAATCATATCCTCTCCGTCAATTACATATTTTTAATGTTTTAAAAATTTGACTAAAAGTTAAATCGGTAAAAAAAGATGCTTAAATTTAAAAGGTTCAATTGGTATTGGACTATTATAAAATCGACTAATGAATGAATACAATTAAAAAAATTTGAAATATGATTGAAAAATTTTTAACTTATTTTTTTTAGATTTTAAAGTTTAATTAAAAAAATACTATAAATGAAATTAATTGATTTATTCTAGTTTATAAAAACTTGTTAATTAATAAAAATTGACTGATTGAATAATAAATTTATCGATTTTTTGAAAACAAAAGTTATTTAAGTAAATTAAACTAAAAAATTAAAAATTAAATCAAAAAATTGAACGGTTTAAAATTTTTACGGTTAAATCGAATGAACCGAATTTTTTAATTATTGTATATATCATTGCTCTACAATCGTTGACACTTCGGCATAGGACAAAATCGGCCGCCACTAGTCAACTGCAAATCTTGCTTTAACCACCGAACACTACATTTGTTTTTCGTCACTTATTCAACTTCAACCTTTTAGTTCATTTACTGGATAAAGTTTTACTTCTCAGTAAATAACAAATTAAATGTTTCTTCATAATACTATTTCCAATCAAGCAAAAATGCATTTAAAAGAAACACAAGAAAAAAAAAAGGGGCTAGCACAATTATGTAATGTTCGAGACGAAGGTCACAGTGTTATTGGCAAATTTTTGTGGTATCCTAAAAACAAGAAGTTCGTTATCATTCAAGGGAATATTCTTAATTAAGTTGACATATAGAATAAGAGTATTCAATCTTTATCAAAATAACTCATATTATATTGCATATTACATGTTCGTTACTAAAAATGGGGATAGTTTAACCATATAACTAATTACATTTACAATTATAGAGATGCATAGTTGATGTAAATTCAACATGATTAGGATTTGAGGTTACGATGGTATGACACCGATTTCCCTATTGTAATTCCTATTCGTATAAACTGAAAAAAATAGACTTCTTTTTGGTTTCTGAGATGAGCAACCAGCTAAGTTTGTTAATTTTAATCTTAATTAGGTGGTTCAAATTTGCTCCGATTGTTATCATATTCTTATATCCTCCTCTAACTTAATAACTCATAATTTGTTAGGGTGTTAACTTCTTTTATCATGCTTAATTGCCTAAAATAAATTCTAAGATCTTTCACGAAACATTTGGTCTAATCTAACGACAAATTATACCTATCATTGTAGCGGTATAAATAGAGAGATCATACAACATAGACTATGACGTTTAATTAAAGCTACTAATCTTTAGACCATCGTTTGGTTAAAACCATAAAAGAACTTAGAAGCCAAGCTAATGATAAATATTGTGCAA
This sequence comes from Erythroxylum roraimae, assembly GCA_027568915.1. NCBI lineage: Eukaryota > Viridiplantae > Streptophyta > Magnoliopsida > Malpighiales > Erythroxylaceae > Erythroxylum > Erythroxylum roraimae. The sequence goes on along the minus strand of JAOSBL010000211.1, from coordinate 5,873,390 downwards.
TTTTTTTTTCTAACTTTTCTCTCGTATTCTTGATATGTCAATCATCTAAAGTTGGAAATTGCATTTCTAATACTTCATATATAAATGGTTAACTTGAAGCAAATTGTCTTATTGAAGAATTACAATGATATATAATTTTGTGGTTTGTCTTTAAACAGAAACAAATTGTCTTTTAGAAGAACTACAACTTTAATGTGATACCAAATTAGTTATTTTTCTTATATATTAAGTGAATTGTTGGATTGCTCTTGTTACATATTGTTACATTTTAAAATGTAAACGTACAAGTTTTTAGTTTAATGATTGCAATAATATATAAGTTAATTGCCTGTATTTTTTACATACTACATAATTACTAGTAAAGCATTTGGATTTGCATCTAACTAAAGAAAAAACCAGAATTGATAGGTTTACAACTATTAAGATACTTTAAGTATATAAATTATATCACTATATATGAAATATTCCTCTTTGTAAATGCTTACATAATTGTACTCCTAACTGTCAAACTCTTAAAATCTTTGTCAACCCTTACTTTGTTCTTCTTTTCTTTTCCAATCACGTGAATACACTGAACTAGAATCATAAGCAGGATTTTATTGCTTTCTAAGATATGTTATAGAACACAATGGGTACTAGTGTTAGGATCCTTTATCTCAAAGACTTCGTATCTCTTATTATGAGACCTTTTAAAAGTACATGATATTTTCAACTCTTTCAAAATTCTGAGTCAGTGAAGCTTTTTGTCTATCTCTCTCATACAATCATATCTTTGTTTGCTAATATTTCTCTCGTAGGTTCATTAGGTAACATTTATCGCGATTCGATAAAGTTTATATCTTATCCCATTTTATCTTTTTTAGTTATGGATTAATTTGCTCCTTCATATGATCCTTCTTCATCAACTCACTCATCAAAACCTTCTGCTCTGCAACTCATTCCTTACTGTACTAATCGAGTAACCAAATGGGTACTAGTGCTAGGATCCTTTATCTCAAAGACTTTGTATCTTTTATTATGTGACCTTTTAAAAGTATATGATATTTTCAACTCTTTCAAAATTCTGAGTCAGTGAAGCTTTTTGTCTATCTCTCTCACACAATCATATCTTTGTTCCCTAATATTTCTCTTGTAGGTTCATCATGTAACATTTATCGCAATTTGATAAAGTTTATATCTTATCCCATTTTATCTTCTTTAGTTATGGATTAATTTGCTCCTTCATATGATCCTTCTTCATCAACTCACTCATCAAAACCTTTTGCTCTGCAACTCATTCCTTATTGTACTAATCGAGTAAGTTATCTTTTCATCCATCTTCAAGATTTTCATATTGTGAACATCATACCTATTATGAAATAAGCTCTAACCCTTTATGACAAAAAGAAATGGATGAAGAATTACAAACATTTACTAGTACAAAGACTTGATACATGGTTGATTTACCTTCTAATGAGTATGTTGTTGTTTATAGATGAGTATATAAATTTAAGACCTGAAATGATGGATCCGTGGAATGATATAAATCCTAACTTATTGCTAAAGGTTACCTAGGAGTATAGTATTGATTATAAAGAGGCATTTACTTATGTAACCCATTTAAGATCCATCCATAGTTTTATTATAGAGAATTGGCAATTATTGCATATGGATTTCAAGAATACTTTCTTTAATGGCAATCTATATTAATTAAATAAGTTTCTTGTGCATGGTTTCCCAAATTTAACTCCACTATTATCCATCTTGGCTTTCAATATAACTCCTATAATAATGCTTTGTTCCTCCAAAAAAAAAAAATCAAAGGTACATCTTTCTTCTCTATGTTGATGGCATGATAATTACTGATAGTGACATTTAAGATATCTTCATTCTCAAATATTTTCTCTACCAATAGTTTGAAAAGAAGGATTTGGGTACTTTAAATTACTTTTTAAGTCTTAACACTTCCTTTGATTCCTTAATTTATCTTCTCTCACAATCCAAATATGTTGCTGATATAATCTTTCATAGTCTCACCGACATTAAGATGTTAGCACCCTATTAGAGCCTAATGTTAATATTTTAACTAGTAATGAGGCTATTATCCGTTATAGTACTCTGTATTATTAACTAGTTGATAGCCTTATCCACCTCACTATTAGTCGTCCTAATATTGCTTAAGTTGTTCTCATTGTTATCTAATTCATGATTCCACCTCATACCACTCACTTTTTTTGTTGACTTTTACATCTTTCGGTACATCAAATGTACATTATTTCATAGTATTCACTTTTCTAGCTCATCGTTAGCAAAATTAAGAGAATACCCTAATGTTAATTAGGTTGGAGGCTTCCTTAATCGTCGGTCCACTACTAACTACTATTTCTCTTTTAAAATGTTTCTCATTTTTCAAGCGTAGCAAGAATAAATAATTGTCTCTTTCTATAGTATAGAAGCAGGATATCAAGTTCTTCCTAGTACTACCTTTGCGCTCATATGGTAACTTAGATTACTTCAAGATATATGTGTTACCTCCTTCTTTATAACTCCTCTTTATTGTGATAATCAAAGTACCATATAAATTGCTTACAATGATGCTTTTCATGAACACATCACATATATTAAGATTGATTGTCATCTTATACGATGTCATATACTTCAAGGCAGTATCCAACTTACAAGGCTATCCAACTTGTTTCTATCTTTTCACAATCTTAAATTTATAATATTTTCACTAAATCACGCTTCTGTCATCAGTTTCAAGATCTTTACAAACTTAAGATAATAGATCCTTCAGATGTAAACATATTTGCAGCATATATGTAGCTTAAATGTAAAGGTTGATATGATTAACTATAAGCATTGATAGCATGTAAATAGATATTAGTTAAGATTTTCTTCCATTTTTGTATAGTTTTTAATCAATACAAGTACCCATCTTATATAATGTGTATGACACATAAAAAATATAGAGCATATTTGTTGAGAAATTAAGTGAGGATCTATTCTCGCGCATAGCTGAAGAAAAATAAAACCTTTTCATTTGATTTATCACTTTAGATTTTAGAACATGATCAATGAACATACATAGTAAAGGATAAGTATGAATTTGTACTTTTTGATAAACTTTGGTTCCTTTTCTTCAGCTCATTTGGAATTCACATACTTATCTTAACCATTATAATCGCTCAAATGTCTAACCTTTAATAATATTCACACGAACAGGTTGAGATAACTCTATATGTAGGTGTAGAGAGGGGTTAACTAGAAATACTGGCTTCGTTAGAGCTTACGCCTATTTATAATAAAGTTTGGACTCTTTAGTAAATTCATTGAATTATAATTAGTTCTAATTAAATACTAATTATGTGTAAATAAGATCCAATATCTAATATTGGTCCTTATTTATCAAATATCTTATATTTGATCGTAAAGTTCTTCAAACTTTTAAGTCCAACTAAATTATTTTTTCCTTCTTTAACTATTCTTTATGTGTGACTTATTAAATTCTTAAATATGTTTCCAATAGATATAAATTATAACCTAAACTATATTTAAGGTTAGATAGATTAAACTTTTTAATTTATTTGTAATTCTCTAATTAAACATCCAACACATTATAACCATCCAAATATTAGGAATATCAAAGTCATTTTGACTAATCTTTCTGCGCATGATTTTTTTGTATAATTTAATCATTTCATCATACAATGTTTCAATTAGACATAGAATATGAAATTAATGTCTAATCTATTTGAGTCCGATCACATTAGTTTTTTACCATTAGTAATTAATTATGTTAGTGACATTTGAAAACTACTTTTCAAAGTGTCATTCTACTTTGGCTAAAAATTTTTTGAATCAATACTAATTGAGAATAATGGAAAAATATTCTTATTCACTTTAGGATAATGAATCCTATATTGATCATTCAGCTACCCTTATATAGTTCTTGTTATAATTAATAACTACTAAACGAGCTATCCTTGACTAGGATAGGTCTAAGTAATATCAAAATACAATAATCTCTACATAAGATGCTTTAGAGATCTCAAATTAAATGATCATTTATACAATCATCACAATGAGGATTTTCATAGACATACAAGTAGTATTCTAAATGGAATCCATGTGGGTTAGTTCAATAATCTTATTCTACAACAAGCACATACATGTTTATTTAAGAAGCTTTATACTTTAGTCTACCAAGTCAACTACTTCCTTTTTAAGGAAGAAACATGTGATAATTTTTACTCTATTAATGTCTAATCCTAAAATAACAATGATTAAGAATAATTTAAGGACAATACTTAAATATAATATGAATTTTATAATTATGATTTCATTATAATTACATTTATAATGTACTCTTATCATATATATTGTATCTTATACATCAGTTAATTAATCAAATATACATAAAATAGATAATACTTTTAAACCAATTATGTTACAAAACTATAATCAACCAATTTATGGTAAGACATAAACCGGCAACATTTTCTCCCAAAACTCCTTTGTTCGTCAAAAGCATCCAATTTCTAGCTTTTGAAATGCTATAGTTGTGGTTGACAAAATCTGCAAGTGCACAGAATCGTTCCTAGTACCTACAAATCGAGTATTCCAAGGTCGTCTCCTACAAGGACTAAGATACTCACTACTGAATTAATCCTAATTACTTGAACTAAAATGACAAGAAACTTAAAAGATGATTGGATTAGAGCAGACAATAAATTGTAAAGACTGTAAATAAACAAACAAGGGAAATATGATGATTTAGACTTAGGGCTTTAGGGTTCACCAATTTAAGAGATTGATCAATAAATTATGGAATTGATTGAATGACAAGTTATAATAACAATTGCACAAATTTGCTCATATTCTCTCTTAAGACATATAAGAAGACCTAACTAGTTGATTACCATCTCTCAATGCAAAATCTAACTAGTCAAATTCATTAAGAACAAGCAACCATAAGTTATCACACTTGTTTAGGATATCTCTATCTCTAAATCTAATGTGTTTATCTTCCTAGTACACAAATCACACTTCACCTTTCAGTTCATCATATGATTCCTAAGGTTGCATCTATGGTAATCAAGCATAGAAACAATAGTGAAGTTCAAGAAAGATAAACATAACACAAGAACTTTAATTTAACACCAATCAATCCATAAAATATAAATCAATCCCCCAAAATAGACTACATCCCTCACCCTAAATAAAGTTTAGTTCCAGAACATGATAACAACATCCATACAAATAAAGACAATCTACATCTAAGAAAGAGTAGAGAGAGAAGGTAGAGAGAACATAAAACAAGATTGCTTCCAATGTTTGATTCAATCCTCTTTTCTCTCCTTCTTTGCCTCTTTTGGGTGCCTCCTTTTGTGCATCCTTGTTTTCAGTGCAGAACCCCTTCTTTTGATCTTAAAAATGAGTATTTATAGTGTTTTGAGCTCAAAGAAACCTAGTTTTTGTTAAATAGGGGAATGTAGATCGTCATAGTGCCGACAAAGTCCGTTAGGCAGACTTCATATCCGCTGAGCGGACCTTTTCGAGTTTCTGGAGCAAATTTGTCCAGTAAATGTCCGTTAAGCGGACATAATGTCTGCTGAGCAGACCTTCTTGGGTTTTCCAGCTCTACTCATGTCCGTTTGAAGGGACATCATGTCTGCTAGGCGAATATACATTGGGCTTCTACAAAAATGTGCAATTTTTCTTTAGACGGCAAAATCTCTCCTCGAATTCTTCACGGAAGTTGTAGAACTTGAAGTCCTCTTTGAAAGCGTAATTGAATGACCTTAATCTGACATCCACAACAAAAGTTATGCCTCTTGCCCCAAAATTTATTCATTTGCACATATTAAGCAATAAAGTTGAATTGTGTAAGAACTAACCAAATAAAGCTCCAAATTCACCGAGATAAGTCAAATTAGTTTCAATTCATCCCAAAATCATATATGAATAATTTGACTTATCAAGCTGCATGATCTTTTCCAATGGCTTAAGGACTTCTTGAACCTCAGACGTTATAAGAAGAGACCACAACTTATTCGGCCATTTTTATCTTGGATAAAATTTAATCAGAAACAAGTGAAACAGTTACTTAAGGTTCGAAATGATAGGTGCAGAAGTGAAGAATGTTTGAGAATCAAAGAAAAGACGAACCAAAATGGAAGAGATTAAAACTTAGCTTGGGCATAATTTAGATGTAAGAACAAATTGATTATCTTGCATTAAATGAAAGTACAAGAGAAACACTTAGGCTATAACTTCTTTATGGAATCAAGTGATTGTCACCAATTTGAATCAGCTTCAAGGATTCTACCGAGATTGAATGAGGGGCCAGTTGGTTCACATGTGGAATGGTAATAGAAATAAGAATAAATATAATAAAGAATGAGAATGGATATAATCATTATAATTATGATGATGGTTAAGAGGAATGAATGATTACTACTACTATTGATAGTGGTTAGTTTGTTAAAAATATTGAGAAATAAAATTTTAACATTAAATTTTAATATATTTTAATTAATTATATTTAATTACTAAAAAAGAGAAAAATATATAATTGATTATTTCAGGCCCTCCACCATGTCATTCAAGGTTAGTGCAGCTTATTATATGATTGATATATGCTTACATCACATAAGATTGACGATTCTACTTTGAATGTATTTTGTTTGATGTGGGATGTTCCTATTGGTGATTACTCGTAAACCATACACATCCCAGGATCCCAAAGACTTGTGTCGGAAGAACATCTATAATTGGGCTTGATATTACTTACTGTATCCTTGGAAACCAGGATCCAAACCTGAAAATTAGACCACCATTTGCTCGTCCATTTAGCTAGGTATGGAAACCATTTCGTCTTTACTGATTACGTGTGGAAATTTGTTAGCCTTCAAATTAGACCACCATTTGCTCGTCCATTTAGCTAGGTATGGACACAATTTCGTCTTTACTGATCACGTGTGGAAATTTGTTAGCCTTCAATAATTATAAGCGACGTAAAAGGACACCTAATAATTATTCCAGCATGCTTGTTTTCATGCTCATCATAGCGTAGTATTGGACTGTAGATATCTACAACAACCTTTGTCGCAGGACAAGCTTCGGGTCCTGCCTGAACTTTATCGCTCCCATCTCTTAAATTTTCTTACTTGTAACGTGCTGGGTGACATCACTTTCATGTTTTAAGTTTTCAAGTACTAGTAATGGCAGCTGTCAAATTTGGAAACTTCGGATCTAATCCAAAACACGATCGAACTTAGAAATTTTGATTTGATTTGGACCTAATTAGTCTTTAATTAGCTCGATCGACCAAATCAAACTCAATTGGCTTGAGTTAGATTCAAAATTTCATTTCTTTTAGAGAAATATTAAATAGTTCAACACTCATTTAGGGTAGTCAACCCAAAAATTTGATCCCTTTAAAAAATTATTAAATATTCAAAAGTCTAATTAAGATAAGTTTCTAAAAACTCAATCCCTTAGCATTTGTGATTGAGGCTAAGATTCTAATGCTTTATTTATATAATTACTTTCCTCCTCTTTATCCGGCCGTATTGAAAATAAAAAGATACGGAGAAGAAATGTGATTTTATAAATAAAATATTTACGTCTTTGCATAAATTACAAAACTTCCAAAAGTTTGTACTTTTTGGATTAACTCTTTTTAATAAAATTTTAGATTTCTTGTCTTAAATATTGTTTATTATTAAAGACACCACGTAATTTTTTAAATTAAAATGACATTATTTTTAATATAGTTAAGGTTTGAGTTTTGAGCTAAGTCGAACTGTGTAACTTAAATTTAAACCTAACTTCAAGTTTAAAAATTTTTATAAATCAAAATCAAAATCTAACCCAAATTTTGATCAACTCGAACTAAATTTATTGACTTCAGATTGAATTGAGTTGGACCAAGTTAGGTCAAATTGTTTTGCATCCCTACATGTCACACAACGGGACCGTATCAATGTTATTGGACCTCTAAAATATTGTTATCCAATAATTATATATGACCACTTGAATTTTATTAAAATAATATACTTAATAAATTTTAAGTAATTAGAAATCTCATAAATAAATCTCTTGGATTCAATTTTACGGAAAAAGCATGTCTAAAATTCGTTTAAGTTTTCATATTTCTATTGCAAAGCCTTCAGTTGAAATAATAAGTAACAAGATTGGTCGGGTCGGCCATATTGGGCCCGGATTCGGTCATAACGACTCGTGGGCCGATCGATCCATCCATCAAAGATGTTAAGCCCAAGCCTGATCCATGCATTCCATAGCCCATTAGCCGGAGGAGATCTTCCATGCAAAGCAGGAGTCTACGTCTACGTGAAGACCTAACCCTAGCATCCATCCCCTATATAAGGTAT
>JAOSBL010000211.1:5853019-5864912 GCA_027568915.1 Erythroxylum roraimae | reverse complement strand
TACTTGAGCGTCGGAGGGGCTAATCGGGACACAACCCCCGACGTGCCTTCTTTGTTTTACAGGAACTTTACGTCGAAACTCTTACGTGAGACAATCAATTCATGGATCCAAACGGCAACGTACAGTTCGGCCAGAATCCGGCAGAACCAAAGATAATATAGGTTAGATAGGATAAAAATAATTGATAACTGAAAATAAATACTATCTTAAAATTTTTATATGCACAAATTTGTTGGAATGTCGATGACCCAATCGTTATGTAATAGATTGAACACTTTAATTTTGTGATTATTAATTTTGATTAATAACATGACAAATAATTTATTGTCATATTACGTTTATTGTTTTTATTCTAATATGATAAGTCCTTGATTAAATTTATACACTTACCATCATAATGGAGGTTATGATAATGAAAGTCAAGTCTTTAGGATTTAATCTAAAAGTGTTCTTGATCATAGGATCATCAAATAGGGACTTTAATGATCCGGTTAGATCAATATATATGTAATAGTATATATTGGATAGATATTAGTAGATCTCATTTTCTAAGTTATATATATAGATGATGCATACGGAGATATGATCATTGAACTGACCAAACTGAGAATTCCCAATGGTTAATATTACCTATGAACTGTCAAGTGAGATATTCTCATAAGGATTTAAATGTATATTTTCCTTTGACCTGAGATCATCATAGTAATCAATAGGTCACTAATTTTGTTTTGATGTCGGACACCTAGTGTGTAAAAATGCTAGTTGAATGATCATTGGATATAATTAAATATCTATCTGATTAGTGGTGAGTCAAGATAGGATTCATCGACTCTAGATATGAGTTTAAACTCTATATTGCTATTGATCTTAATGGTTATTTAAAGACCTTGGTCAGGGCGATTGAATGAGTGAGGAAAAGGAGTTTTCTAAGTCATTCACTAATTATTAATGATCGATATATAACATAGTTGGTTATCTAATAAAGTTTGACAGTTAAACCATACTTTAGGATAATCCAGAGTTGTAATAATGGAAGGTAATAATACATTATCCTTAAACTAAGGTTCTGTCTTTGTAAGGTTGTTACTTTACACTATCTGGTCGTTGAGGAATGTTGCTAGACGCCAGCCTTGATTAGTAATTAATTAGATTAATTACTACCGATTTAGTGGTGAACTTATGTGATCACATACTTACGAATGTAATATATCCTATTTATGAGTATTTAATTTATTATGAGATAATTTATTAAATAATCTATATGGCATATTATTATATTTTTTGCTAGCACAGACAATATAATTAATATTGGAAATTGTCTTGCACAAAATAAATGAATAAAATAAAATAGTTTTAATAAAATAGTTTTATTTTATTTCCTTTTATAAATAATAATGATTATTTTAAAAATGAAAACGTCATATGATTTTGGCGTGGTGGCTTCAAAAGTAAACGTTGTAACCTGATTACGAAGTGGTGTGTTGGCCTGAACCTGATGAAGAGATAACGTGCATGAAAACAAAAAGAAAGGAGAGCTAAAACACTTACTTGGTTTTTTTCCTTTTTTGTGCGGTGAGATACATTCAAAGTGGAGTGCATGAAAAACGTATAGGAGAGTAAAGACAAAGATATACTTTGTTTTCGTTTTTGGTATAATTGAGTTATATAAAACAAAAAGACAAGAGAAAAGTAGAAAATTTGTTTTCTTCATATTTGAAGATAGGGTTCTTCAAATCAACCATAGCCATATCAAATGTGAAAATGTGATATACTTTTCGGTGAGGAGCGTATAGAGACTTCGTAATTTTAAAGTTTCGTATCGGCTAATCTTCACGTTTTAGATATTTATTTTTACTTATTATTGTTATGAGTATGATTCTTAAACGTAATAGATGATTGCATTTGCAATTTTAATTTCAGTCTTGCGATCCTTCAAAATCTTCACCATTTCTACCTATTTGACGCAAGGTTGCTAACTAAAGCCTTATATTTATCCAGAATAAGCATCATATATGATTTATACGTAATCAAATAATATTTACCACATTGTATTGGTTTTGATCAACTGAATGGTATTTCTTTTGTTTTAGTACCATATATAAGTCTCGACCAACTGCCACATCACATGCATCTCTCAACATGTATAATACACCACACTCACATAATTTTAAAGCATGTTAAATAGCATATAACAAATAACCGTACAAATCAACTACACTTTGAAAGCAATAACATTATAATTACAAACGTACATATTAATGAAGGCACACTTTAAAATACACTTCCCTCTAACGAAAATAATTATATAATTAATTACTCGATTCATTTGTATTAATATATGAGAAAAACTATGATTGTATTAATTTAATTAAAAACACAATTTTATTTTTCATTATATAATTCTTCCTAAAATTAAAAAAATTGGATCATGCAAAATAGTAATTAAACATCCCAAACACAGAATCCACTAATTAATTAACTTGGAAAAACTTTAATTAAGATACACTACTTGTTACGGTATGAAATAAACTTGTGAATTCATTCTTATTCCAAATTTTTATAATCTACTTAGGTCTATTACAATCATTAATATTTATAACTAGAAATTCACTTAAATCACTTTTTCCACTTATTTTCTCTTGAAATCATATCTCTAACTCTCATGCGCAGTTTTCTTCTATTTTCTCTGGTTACTCTCTTTTGTTTTTGTAAAAGACCACGAATGAAGTCATAAAAAATCGCTGTCTAAAATGAAAAATCATGAACATCACCTAGACAATAGTAGGATTTGACTAAATAATATCAACATTTGATGTCTTTTTAAGAAATTATTTTTAATTTTTCATAATTTACTTGAATCAAATAGATTTGATATTCTTATAAAAAATTATGACTAATATATTTTGTTTGAAGGTATAAAAAAATTGAATCCACAAGCATTTTACCAAATACTCCAATTCAAATTTGATTTCAATAGCTCATATATTTTTATAAAATATTAATATTTCTCTTAATTTATAATTTTTAAAATAATTTTAATTCAATTTTCTTTTCAAAAATTAAGTTTAAAACACCAATTTTAATTTTAACTACACATTAAACGAAAAAGAACAGAGAAAACAACAAAAAGAATAGAGAGAACAGTTCGCTAGATTACTGAATATCGTTTTAAAATAATGTACACCAAGTTACAAAATATATACAACTTTTAGAGTCCTAAAGAACTTAAAGACCAATGTAAAGTGTACTACCAAAATAAGAAGATATGTAAATATACAAGATATATACACCAAATCACAATACTCCCCTTCAAGTTGGCGCGTGCATGTTGCGAATGCCCAACTTGCCCAACAAGAACAAGAATTGCGAACGTCCAAGTACCTTGGTGAAAATATCTACCAACATATTGTGATCGCATATGTGTAGTAACAATAGTGCCCACTTGTACTTGCTCTCGGACAAAATGACAATTGACCTCAATATGTTTGGTGAACTCATGAAACATTGGGTTAGTCGCTAAGTATATGGCAAACTGACTGTCGCAGAAAAGATTCATGGGCTCATAATGAACAATGTCTAAAGAAGCCAAAAAGGATTTTAACCAAAGCAATTCGCTCGTAGCCGCAGCCATGGCTCGATACTCAACTTCTGTGGAGGAGCGAGATACTGTGTTTTGTTTCTTAATTGACAAGGAGTTCTAGTGGTGTTTTAGTACTAGTGGTATTTTAGTAGTTTTAATTGTTTTATTAGTAAAAGATAGTGTTATCCTTAGGTTTTCATCTTTTAGAGTTTATATTATCTTTTGTAGTCACTTGGCGACAACTTTTGTCAGTTGGAAAACATTATTTTAGATTTCTATTGAACTTTCTTTGGTTCTTCAAAAGGTTTCGTACAACCTTTGAAAAATCGAACGCTATACGCTAAGGCAGGTGGTATGAGAGCAAGGATGTCGACTGGGAGCGATAGCAACAGTCTAAGTGACGGTGTTCAGGAGGCTAGGGCTCCTTTTTTAAGGAGATGAAGCATTGAAACGTTTGGAGTAACGTCTGGAGCAACAGATAGAACACAGATTCCAATGATTCGAGGAGCGTCTTGAAGAGATTGTGGAACGTCTAGATGCTCTAGGAATTGATACACACAGGAGGCATGATAACCGTAGAAGACCAGGGGTGGAGATGGCTCGTGGTGAACCTATGGGTAGAATTGTGCCTGCGAGGAGACAACCAATCTATGAGGAGGATTCGGAGGAAGAAGATTACTATGAGCAGAATAGACTTGGGCGTTTTCAATAACACAATGGGTGTAGGAGGAGAGATGCCTATGGTGGATTTGAAGATAGAGACGCAGGGGATTATAGACTGAAGGTGAATATCCCCTATTTTAATGGTAGTCAGGGTATTGAAGATTTTTTAGACTGACTTGCAGAAATTGATAGATTCTTCGAATATTTGGAGATTGCATCAGAGAAAAGAGTTCGGATTGTGACTTGTAGACTGAAGGGGGAGCTTTAGCATGGTGGAAAAGGATTCAGTCACGGAGGTAGCACGAAGGGAAGGGACCGGTGCGTACATGGTATAGAATGAAGTTTCTGTTGAAGCAGGAATTCTTACCATTAGATTACGAGCAGATTCTATTCCAGCAATATCAATGGTGCAGTCAGGGAGGACAGACACTGCACGAGTATACTGCAGAGTTCATGAGGTTGGCGGAGAGAAACAACCTTCTAGAATCTGAAGGACAACAGGTTGCTCGATATTTGGAAGGGTTGAGACCAGCACTTCGGGACATAATAGGGGTACAGGTTATCCGCACGCTGTCGGAAGCAAAGAACATGGCCTTAAAGGTGGAGATAATGCAGCAGAAGCGTAGCAGAAGGAATGTAGAGAGCTATAGGGTTTCAACATCTAGTGATAAATAAAAAGCTATGCAGTAGCATACTACCCGTGGTCATGAGATACGGAGTGTTGAGGATAAAGTTATGGGAAAAAGGCATATGGTTGAGGCGTGAGATAAGGACATAAAGAGACCTGAGAACCCCTATGCTGAATCAGCTATGGGGAAGTGCTTCAAGTGTAGTCAACCTGGACACAGATCTAATAAGTGTCCGTTGAGGAAGACAGTTAACTTTGTAGAGAGGGACGAAGATAACAAGGGAATCGCTTGCAAAACAGATGGAGATGAGGATGATGAGTATGAAGTTGATGAGGGTTCGACGTATGTGGTGAGCAAACTGATGTTAGCACCTAAGCAGGAAGACCGAACCCAAAGGAATCAACTATTCCGCACGAGATGTACCATTCGTGACAGGGTATTTGGAGTTATCATTGATAGTGGCAGCTGCGAGAACATTATTGGAAAGGGGGAAGTGAAGATGTTAGGATTACTAGTGGAAAAACATCCTAACCCTTATACCTTGGTGTGGATTAAAATCGCAGTAGATAAGATAGAAGTCACAGAGAGGTGTAGAGTTCCATTCTCCATTGGCAGGTATAAAGACGAAGTATATTGTGATGTTGTTGACATGGATGTTTATCAATTGTTGTTTGGGAGACCGTGGTAGTTTGATGTGGATGCTCAACATTCGGGAAGGAGCAACCAATATTAATTGGAGAAGGATGGGGTTACGTACACACTTCTACCACTTAAAACCAAGACTTCAACCTTTGAGGGTAATGCTTTCTTGTCTATAGCCAAGAGGTTCGAAGTGGAGATCAAGGAAACACGATAAGTACATGCGTTAGTGGTCAAACAGGTGTTGACGAGTGAGGCAGAGTTTCAAGTGGAGGAGTACCAGGAGATAATGCGACCCCTACTACAAGAGTTCAAGGGGTTGATACACACTCCTACCACTTAAAACCAAGACTTCAACCTTTGAGGGTAATGCTTTCTTGTCTATAGCCAAGAGGTTCGAAGTGGAGATCAAGGAAACACGATAAGTACATGCGTTAGTGGTCAAACAGGTGTTGACGAGTGAGGCAGAGTTTCAAGTGGAGGAGTACCAAGAGATAATGCGACCCCTACTACAAGAGTTCAAGGGGTTGATGCCAGACGATATCACGAATGGGTTACCCCCAATGAGGGATATCCAACACCATATAAACCTCATTCCCAGATCCAATTTACCGAATTTGCCGCATTACCGAATGAATCCGAAGGAAAGTGAGATTTTAAAGGAGAAGGTGGAAGAGTTATTACGAAAGGGGCTTATACAAGAGAGTATGAGTCCTTGCGCAGTTCCAGCATTATTGATTCCAAAGAAGGATGGAAGTTGGCGGATGTGGATTGACGGTAAAGCCATTAATCGAATTATTGTGGGGTATAAATTTCCTATACCACAGTTGGATGACATGTTGGATCACTTACATGGTGTGACGGTATTTTTGAAGATTGATCTGAAGAATGGGTATCACCAAATTCTCATAAGGCCAGGTGATGAATGGGAGACGACCTTCAAAACAAAAGAGGGCCTATATGAATGGATGCCGTTTTGGTTGTCCAATGTACCAAGCACTTTCATGAGGCTGATGAATCAGGTACTCAAGCCTTTTATTGGTAAATTTGTTGTGGTTTATTTCGATGATATCCTGATTTACAGTCATTCGGAGGAGGAACACTTGTTACACCTACAGCATGTGCTAAAGGCCTTAAAGGACAACCAATTATACATCAACCTTAAGAAGTGCAATTTCATGACAGATACGTTAGTATTCTTGGGATATATAGTGTCTACGGATGGGATAAAGGTGGATGAAGCAAAGGTTAAGGCAATCAAAGATTGGCCAACACCGAACAATGTGAGGGAACTGAGAAGTTTTCATGGTTTGGGGACCTTTTACCGAAGGTTTATAAAAAATTTTAGCACCATTGCGATGCCCATGACAGAGTGCCTAAAGAAAGGCAAATTCCAGTGGGGAGAAGAAGCAGATAAGAGCTTTACCTTGCTCAAAGAAAAGTTATGTACAACGTCAGTACTAGCTTTACTAGATTTTAATAAGCTATTTGAGGTTGACAGCGATGCTAGTGGAGTTGGAATAGGAGCTATACTCTCACAAGAGAAAAGGCCAGTGGCATTCTTTAGCAAAAAAATTAGTGATTCTAAGAGAAAGTGGAGTACCTACGACAAAGAATTTTATTCGGTGGTGCGAGCACTCAAAAATTGGGAGCACTACTTAGTTGTTAAGGAGTTTGTGTTATATTCAGATCATGAGGCCTTAAAGTATTTGAATAACCAAAAGCGGATTAGTAGTGATATGCATACGAGGTGGTGTCAATTTTTACAAAAAATTTTGTTCAATTTAAGGCACGAGTCAAGAGTACAAAACAAAGTCGCGGATGCTTTGAGTAGGAGGGCATCCTTATTACTTACTCTCAGTAATGAAATTGTGGGCTTTGAGCAACTGTGAGACAATTATGAGCAAGATGACGACCTTGCAGAGATTTGGGACAAGGTTTCTCATGGTGTGCCTATTGACAGATTTTATATCAATGATGGGTACTTGATGTATGATAACCAATTGTGTTTGCCCAAAACATCTTTAAGAGAGAAGGTAATTCGAGACTTGCATGCAGGGGGACTAACAGGTCACTTAGGACGTGATAAAACATTGGCGATAGTGAAGGAGCGCTTTTATTGGCCTCAGTTAAGAAGGGATGTGTCTAGATTTGTAGAAAGATGTTACATATGCCAGACAACAAAGGGACACTCCAAGAATATTGGATTGTATATGCCGTTACCCTTACCAGAGAATATATGGGAAGACTTATCTATGGATTTTGTATTGGGACTACCTCGTACTCAAAGAGGGGTAGATTCAATATTTGTTGTGGTTGACAGATTTTCTAAGATGGCTCACTTTATCCCTTGTAAGAAGACCT
The DNA here is from genome assembly GCA_027568915.1 of Erythroxylum roraimae. NCBI lineage: Eukaryota > Viridiplantae > Streptophyta > Magnoliopsida > Malpighiales > Erythroxylaceae > Erythroxylum > Erythroxylum roraimae. The sequence continues at coordinate 5,857,037 of JAOSBL010000211.1, read as the reverse complement.
ACGATGCAGTCAACGTTGCCCGGTTGTTTTTTAAAGAAGTGATTCGCCTACATGGAGTGCCCAAGATCATTACTTCGGATCGTGATAATAAGTTCCTCGGTTACTTTTGGCGTACCTTATTGAAGTTATTCAATTCTTCTTTAAATTTCAGTCACACAGCCCATCCACAAACTGATGGGCAAACGAAGGCTGTCAATCAAACACTAGGAAACTTAATTTGCAGTATTTGTGGGGAAAAGACAAAACAATGGGACTTGGTACAACCTCAAGCAGAGTCCACATATAATAATGCCATCCATAATGTGACAGGTAAATCACCATTCTCTATTGTCTATACTAAGGCACCTTAATACAAGTTAGACTTGCTCAAGCTACCTAAGGTGAGAGGGCCAATATTTCCACTAAGCATATGACCGAACAAGTGGGCAATACATCAAGAGGTAAAACAAAAATTGGTAGTGACAAACCAACTGTACAAACAAGTAGCTAATAAACATTGGCAACTAGAGACATTCGATGTGGGAGATCAAGTCATGGTATTCCTACGCAAGGAGAGGTTTCCTGTAGGAACATACAGTAAACTGTAGCCGAAGAAGTATGGACCATACAAGATATTAAAAAAGATTACCGACAACGCTAATATCATAGACCTTCCAGATAGTATAGGGATCTCCAACACTTTCAACATAGCAGATTTGTCTAGGTTCCATAATTCCGATGATCCATTATACCTAGAGGACTTTATGCACTCGAGGACGAGTCCTTTACAAGTGGAGGAGACTGACACGGAGTTCTAGTGTTATTTTAGTAGTTTTATTTGTTTTATTAGTAAAAGACTGTTTTATCCTTAGGTTTTCATCTTTTAGAGTTTATATTATCTTTTGTAGTCACTTGGTGACAACTTTTATCAGTTGGAAAACATTATTTCAGATTTCTATTGATTTTTCTTTGGTTCTTCAAAGGGTTTCATACAACCTTTGAAAAATCGAACGCTATACACTGTGTCATTAATCTTCCATAAAATGGGCGATTGACCCAGAGCCACAAAATAGCCTGTCACAGAATGTCGAGTACTACGACAACTCGCCCAATCAGAGTCACAAAAGGCACAAAGCTGCAAATCATTATTGGCACGAAGTAAAATCCCTTGCCCAAGACTCCGTTTAAGATAATGAACAATCCGCATAGCCCCCTCTAAATGCTCTTTACGCGGGGCTTGGGTGAATTGAGATAATACATGGACCACATAAGAGATGCAGGTCATGTGATGGTGAGATAAATAAGTTGACCCACAAGCCGCCAATAAGATGCATCATTTTCCACTAAATCATCATCTATGAAGCCCAAGTAACATCCCTCCTCCATCGGGGTGCCTGCCGGTCAACACCTTAGTAGTCCTGTCTCAGACAAAATATCTAAGGCATAATTGCGCTGATAGAGAAAGAGCCCCTTGGACGATCGGGCCACTTCGAAACCCAGAAAGTACTTTAGGGCCTCCAAATCTTTGATATTGAAACAATTATGCAAATATGACTTGAAATCTAAACAAGCAATTCTATCATTGCCCATTAGGATGATATCATCCACATAAACGAGAAGGACTTAAAACACATTCCCTTTTCGGAAGGTGAATAGCGAGTAGTCCTCACAGGATTGAACAAAGCCATACGTTCGAAGTGCATCACTCAACTTCATGAATCAGTTTCGAGATGCTTGACGCAACTCATAGATGGATTTACACAATCGATAAAACTTGCCGTCATGACCAAGCTTGAATCCGGGTGACAAGCTTATATAGACCTCCGCATCTAAATCCCCATGCAAAAAAGGCGTTATTGACGTCCATTTGGTGCAATTGCCATCCTCTCGCAACTGCAACAGACAAGAAAACACGAATAGACATAAGCTTGACCACTAGAGCGAAAGTCTCGAGAAAATCTAAGCCTTCGATCTATGTGAAGCCCTTCGCCACTAAGCGTGCCTTGTACTGCTCAACCGTGCCATCAAACTTGTACTTAATTTTGTAGACCCATTTAGAGTCTATATGTCACTTTCCTAGTGGTAAAGTCTCCAATGTCCATGTTTGGTTTGCCTTAAGAGTTGCAATCTCACGGGCCATAACATTTTGTCATTCTGCACTTTTCATTGCCTTCGCGTAATTCTTAGGCTCAGTGTTTGAGCTGATCGTCGCCAAGAAAGCCTTATGACCTTGAGAGAAATTATCAAATGTCACATAATGAGCTAGGGGATAAGGAGTACTTGAGGAGTTTTCATGTACTGGGGACTTCATAGAGGGGGCTCTAGTGCTCGACCAATTCTCATGAGCCTCAACGATTATCCTTCAACCTCAATAGATCGATTCTTATTACCATCGAAGCCAGAAGGGCACTCCCACTTAACTCCAGACCGCTAGGCTCGGTCTCCTTCTCAACCTCTCCCCTTATGCCTGATATGCCATTATCTCCTTCGAAGATGTGGCATGCATCCCTAAGGTGCTCCTTTGTTGGCTTTTGTATTGCCACAAATAAAAACGTATCCTCATAAAAAGAGACATCACAAGAGTAAAACAATCATAAAGTTTCTGTAACATCCCGTCCCCATATTAAGGGTTAGGACCCGAAATTTCAGTACATGGGAGTCCAAAGAGAGATTAAGAAAATGCATTTGCTTGCTCATGCATCATGTTAGCATATATGCACATAAATATTGAATGTTGCACATAAATAAGTGTACATGCATTCATTGACAACTTCCGGGTAGGATTGTGTTTAAATGTGATTTTATTGAAAATGAGAAGTAGAGGGAGTTGAAAGAGTAATCTTGGTATGAATTGTGATAGGAAAGATTTGGAAACAAAAGTGGTAGTTGATCTGGAAAATGTTCACCGAGTGTGCTTTGGTCTTTTAGCCACAACTTTTTCTCTAGTTATCCAAACAAGATGATTCTTAATTTAGATTAAACTAGAAACACATGGCTACATTTCTTATGAAGACATCGAATTTCAATCCTATCTCTAAGCACCTCAAAATTTCATGAAGTTGAGAACTGGGTGCAATACAATGGGTGGATGAATGTAAAATTCGTCTTTGTACTTTAGGAAAAATTTGGGATTAATCTAGAGAGATTTTGGCAAAGTTTCCTCTTGAAAATTGTAGATCTTTCTTTTATCTTTCCAACGGTATATAGTATGGAAATTGTGGACATTTGAGTCAAAAGTTATGATCTTTATAAGTGGCGATGCTCTAGAGAGTGAAAAGTAAGACGAAGCAAAAGTAAGACGAAGCAAAGTAAGACAAAGCAAAAGTAAGACGAAGCAAAGTAAGACGAAGCAAAAGTAAGACGAAGCAAAAGTAGGACGAAACAAAGTAAGACGAAGCAAAAGTAAGACGAAGCAAAAGTCAGAAGGAAGAAAACACAAAAGATAGCATTTGTCTTCAAGGTTTTTATAAAAGTTGTAGCTCTTGAAGTTCTCTTTCGAGCTATCCAAAGAATGCCTTAATCAGAAATTTCTAGAGAAAGTTATGGTTGTTTCCTCGAAACAGGTTCAATATGATTGAGGATAAAACCAGATTAGATTCTTTTCGTCATAACTTCTTCTCTAGACACTCAAATGACTTGATTCTTGAACCATTGGACTCGTAAGACATTGCTCTACATCTCTAACAAAAATTATAGCCATCTAAAATGAAGCGAGAAAGATTGAGTGAAAAACGTGGGACGGGTACAATGAGTGTGTTCTTAAATATTATGAACTGAGGTTATTCCACTGAACATACTTTAGTCTTTTGATGATTTCTGGATCGGTAAAGCTTCAAATGAGATAATTTTTGATTTGTGGTAAACTAGAGACATGGAGCTACAAATGGTATGAAAAAATTGGAATCTAATGCAGTCTCTAAGATGTTTAAATTCTAGATGGAAGTTGTGCATAGTATACTGTGTTGGACAAGAGCAGTCTAAAAATGTTTGAAGTATATCTTTTGAATCACTGAACCAAATGGAATGATTTCGGTGGCAT
>JAOSBL010000211.1:5624686-5653067 GCA_027568915.1 Erythroxylum roraimae | reverse complement strand
TTGTCTTATTCTCCAACTTAAGTCCTTTTATATGCCTCTCAAGTCCACTTAATTACAAAATTGCCACTCCTTGTTCTGGTTTTTTAAACATCTGTCCGAATAACTTCCTGTGACCACCGAAAAATATCATACATCATTAATTTGATGTCACTAAAATTATTATACACTACTCTAGTTTTAATGACATCAGTCTCAATATTAATTTATTTCGGTGTACCGGTTAAACTTGATATCGGGTGTTACACTTTCATTATCTCTTCCTTCTCTTCATCCATCGAATGACATTGCTTAGTACTCAACCTAAAGTGATTAGCAATAGGACAATTAACCACTTTAGCTTTATCTATATTGAACCTTTAAAGTACTTTCTTAATGTACTTCTCTAGTGATAACCATAATTTCTTGGCGCCCCTATCTTTGATAATTGTTACAATCTAAACAAAATAATATAAATTAAATTCTATCTAGACCAATTAGAGGCAAGTAAACCCTGTCGACAAGTAATATAAAACGGTAAGAATCGAATATCGCATCCAAGGGAATTCCAACACGCAAGATAATTAAATTAAACGATGAAAAATTACTCGAACGATCAAGAATTGATTGATTTGAAAATAAAATAAAATAAAGTAAGCAAATCAAGGAAATATTAAAAATGCTAGGTATGAATTAAAAAATGACTAGATTTAATCAAATGACAGAAATCAGCTAAGGTATCGGATTTCAATTGGATTGGACACTAAAAATTGTAACGGTGGATTGATATAGGAATTACTTCATTTAAGCAAGTTGAGCCCAATGTTCATAGGAATTCCCATCTCTTATAAATCCGAGTTACCCACTAGGTTTATAGATAGTTCAGAATAAAAGGCATTCAATACGAGAAGCCTAAAATTAAGTTCATTAATCCTAGATATCCTCATACAAGATCCTAAGGTTGGACTACGCTTTAGTCTCAAGTATGTTGCTTAATTAATTTTTCGACAAATCAAATCCCATTGGTTATGGAATTTAATCATCTAAGGCCTTAATCTAGGTGAACAAGCTAAATTAGGACTAAATATGCATTCAATCAAGCAAAAATTAATACCACAAAAATTGTCCTAATCCAATATCAATCTTAACCTTAACCTGAAAAAAAAACTTACTGACACATATTCATCAATGTAACATAAATCATGTCATAATATATGTTTGCATTGATTAAATCCACACAATCAAAATAAATAAGGAATAAAAATGAATTAAGAAAACAAATTAAAAACACCCCTTCTCCAGCAGTTGTATTTTCTCGCGCCACTAGCTTTAGCACGTCTTGACCAACGTCCTCTGCTCTCTCCACTGTCAGCTTCTCCTCTTTTGTTACTCTAGCTAATGTGACAAATAAGGTTTGTGTCCACCTTATTCATGCACACCACATTTTTGCATTTTGATCTCATGCTACTCTCTTTCACGCCCGCAGCTGTCTTCCTTCACTTAATGTCCCCCAGTTGTTGCTTTCGTTGCTGTCCTCTTGCCACTAGCTGCTTGCGCTGTCCCTTTACCACTACCAACGTTTGAGTGAAGAGTATGTTGAGTGGTGGTGTAGCGTGAGTGCTGGAGGATCTGTTTTTTGTTTGTTCTCACTGCAACAGTTGCTCACGCATAACACATGCTTCAACGTTTTTTCTCTACCAGCTGTCTTCAACGTTTTATCTCCACCAACTACTTCAATATTTTTTCTCCAACATAGCTGCTTCAACTCTCTTGCACTCTTTTTGTTTTATTTCCACGTAGCTGCTTCAACCAGCTTCAATGTCTTATTGCCACAACTGTTGTAACGTGTGTGAATGGAGAATATTTTTCTAGTTTTTGTGTAGCGTGAGTACTGGAGCAATTCTCCTCCCAGCTACTTTTCGTTTCTTTTTATTCAATCCTTTTAGCTCACTCATTCACGCCTATAATCACGTTTTTCTCTTCACTTTCTGCCCTGCCGCTAGCTATATTCCTTTGTTTTCTCACTATTCAATGTCCACGCCCCCCATTCACGCCTAACCCTCTTTTCAGCTCTGTTGCCGCAGCCATATTCTTTTGTCTCCATATACTCAATGTTTTTGAAAGAGTTTTCTGGTCCTACGTAAACTCATGCTCTCTCTATTGATTGTCCTGATGTGTCCATTTTTTGTTTGTGTTTTAGTCCACCTTTATCAAATAAGCTCCAGCTCCCTTGGGCCACTTTTGATTCACATTTTTAAACCTCTCCTTCACGCACAAGCTCTCATTCTCCTTGGCCAAAAACGTTAACATTTTTCTTTTTTTAATATCCTTCCTTCCTTTTAGAGCTTTCCTTGCTTTAGGCTTTTAAAAATTCCAAATCTAATGTGTACCTAAAATTAAAACAAATAATTCTTAATTAGTGTAATTTAAACATTAAATGGACAAGAGTTTAGCTAATTATGTATCTAAAATCAATATAAAATGTCCATTAATAATAATCGTCATGCGAAGAATCTTTTTGCTGACCCCAAGTCTTCATGGAAAAAACTTGCTTAACTGCTTCTTCAAACTGTTAATCATGTTGATATTTTGGCCAACAATCATCATATAATCAACATAAAGTAAAAGGATAATGAAATCATCACCAGAGAATTTTTGTACAAAAACACAATGATCTGAAGTAGTCTTCTTATAGCCTTGCTCCCCTATAATTGTTTCAAACTTCTTATACTACTGTCTAGGTGCTTTTTTTAAACTATAAAGGCTTTTCATCAATCTACACACATAGTCCTCTTTTCCTTTTTCCTTGAAACCCTCTGGCTACTCCATATATATCTCTTCTTCCAAATCTCCATGAAGAAAAGTTATCTTGACATCCAATTGCTCGACTTCTAAGTCTAGACTTGCTGCTAAACTGAGCACTATACGAATGGATGTCATTTTCACAACTGGTGAAAATATCTCGTCAAAATCAATACCTTTTCTTTGGTTGAATCCTTTAATAACCAATCTAGCTTTGAATCTTGGATGAGAATTGTGTTCTTCATGTTTAATCTTAAACACCCACTTATTTTTCAAAGCTTTCTTGCCTTTTGGAACCTTCACCAGCTCAAAAGTTTTATTCTCATATAAGGACTTCATCTCACCTTGCATGGCTTCAAACCATTTCATCTTATGTTCATCCATCATAGGCTCTTGAAAATTCTCAGGTTCTCCCCCATCAGTAAGGAACACATACTGATCACTGAAGAATCTAGTAGTGGCTTGTCTTACTCGCGTAGATATCCTTATTGAAACCTGAGCAGTCTTTGGTGCTAGTGGTTGATTCTAGACATCATCTTCATCAGAATCTTCATCTGACTGATTTTGAATGGGAGCATCATCATCAGCTATGTTTGGCTGGTGATTTTCAACTGCATCTCTAAATTTTCTTGACACCATTTTTGGAGGAATTAACTCTAAGTCCACCGGGTCATCATTAGTTCTTGGAACATCCTTTTTCAGTTTGTCAAGATCTTTAGTGATTTGATCTTCGACAAATATAGCATCACAGCTACGAATCAACTTCTTTTGGATTGAATCATAAAACCGATAACTGAATTGATCTTCTCCATAACCAATAAATATACACTGGCGAGTCTTGACGTCAAGCTTGGATCTCTCATCTTTAGGGATATGGACATAAGCTTTGCAACCTAATACTTTTAGATGATCATAGGAAACATCCTTTCCTGTCCATTCTTTCTTTAGAACATCATATTATAAAGGGATGCATGGTGAGCAATTTAATACATGAACTACTATGAATAGAGCCTCAACCCAAAATGTCTAAGCAACTTTGCATGTGAGATTAGGCATCTAACTCTCTCCATCAAAGTCATGTTCATCCTCTCAGCTACTCCATTCAACTACGGTGTCTTAGTAGGAGTAGTCTGATGTCGAATACCATACCCTTTCCAATAGACAGCAAATGGTCAAGTGTGCTCTCCACCCATTGTCTGTTCGAATGCATTTCAACTTCTTCCCATTTTGTCTTTCAATTGAGACATGGAATTGCTTGAGAACATCTAGCACTTTATCTTTAGTCTTCAAAGTGTATACCCACGTCTTCCTAGAATGGTCATCAATGAAAATCACAAAGTATTGAGCACCACTTAGTGAATTTGGAATTGGCCCATATAGATTTGAGTGTACCAAATCCAACACATTCTTCATTCTGAAAGGAGGGGAACTTTTGAAAGCAACTCTATTTTGCTTTCTTACAAAACATTCAGCATACTTTTTTAAATGTACCTGGTCATTTCCAAATAATGCATTCTTTTTCCCCAACTGAGTCATCCCCTTCTCGCTCATATGACCTAGTCTCTTGTGGCACAATTCAATTGCATCATCTTTCTCCACTGGATTCACAACATCATTGGAGACCTTTGCCTGCACAGATACAACTTTGAGCACTTCCTACCTTTGGAGATTATCAAAGAGCCTTTAGTAAGTTTCCATTTTCCATCTTTGAAAGTGCTGTAAAAACCTTCATCATCAAGTATGGTAACCGAGATCAGATTTAAGTGACGATCAGGAACATGTATGACATCTTTCAGAGGCAGTTTCATGCTATTATCTGTCTCCAAGTAAATATCACCTATTCTGATGATTTTGGCTAAACCACTATTTCCCATTTTAACGACACCAAAATCTCCTTATCTATATGATGAGAAGAGTTCTTTATGTGATGTGGCATTAATAGTGGCACCACTGTCACCTATCCAGTTAAACTTATAGGATGCACTATTCACATCATTATGAGATGATGTGAAAGTCATCAATGATGGTAGTTGTTGATGCTTGTTCATCATCACTGCTATCATCTTTCTTGACTTCTTTGCCTTTTTCTTTTCTTCTTTGAACTTCCGACATATCCTTTTAATGTGACCCTTCTTTTTGCAATGATGGCACTCAATATTTGCATATTTATTTGATCTTCCTCTGCTCTTATCTTTGAAATTTGGACTTTTAGATTTGCTCCTCCCCCTGGAACTTGTGACCAAAACTTCTGACTGTGTTGAAGAGGCCAAACTCTATGATCTCTGTCTCATCTCTTTATTCAGAATTTCACTTTTTACAAATTCCAGGTTAACAACACTGTCAACTACAAAATTGGTGATTGAAATCTTCAAAGTCTTCCAAGACTCTAGCAAGGAGGTAAGCATGAAAAGGGCAAGCACTTCATCATCGAGCTTTATGCCCATTCCTAATAATTGATCCACGATCTCTTGAAATTCATTCAAGTGATCTGCCACAGAGGTACCTTCTCGATATTTTATCTGTACTAATTTTTTCAAGTAAAATAATTTATCGTTACCGATTTTTTAGGTATACAACTCCTCGAGCTTCTTCCACAACGCCCGTGCATGAGTCTTGTTGTAGATATGATTATACACATTATCTTCAACAAATTATCTAATAAAACTACATACCTGCTCATGCTCAAATGCCCATTCCTTGTTTGATTTATTTTCGGGTTTTGTTATGGTAAACATTGGTAAATGCATTTTTGTGACGAACAGAAGATCTTTCATCTTGTTCTTCTATATGTGGTAGTTGGAGCCATTTAGGCTAATCATCTTGCTTATTTTTGCCTCCATCTTCGATGAGAAATGCTTTGACATAGAACTGAACCTAGCTCTGATACCACTTGTTAGGAAAAATTACGAGTTAAATCCCACAGGTAAAATAAGCAAGGAAATATCACGCAGAAATTTAATGTGGTTCACGCTCTAATTTTAGCTATGTCCACAGGCCAAACTCCTAATAAAACTTTCACTAATGAAAATAACAAGTACAAAGAGTGAAAAATGATACAACAAAATAGTGGTACTCACACATAAGGTGTTTCCCAAATTTACTATCCTTAGGATAACATCCTCACTATTTTGTCACTCACCCTTTTAGGAAAACGTTTCCTAAAAATTACTCGCTCATACAAAATGGCTCTCTAAAATTCAGTCTCAAACTCACCACACATCTTATGTACATTTGATGTTCATATATGTTAAGAGACGAGGAAGACCACGGTGTGACAACTTGCATAGCAAGCTGTTATGTAGTGACTAACAACTTGCATGCAAGCTGTTGTCAACTTGCTTTTTACTTTTTTTTTAAAGATAAATCTAGAATGCTAGTACCATGTATGTCAGTATCGCCTTACACAAATCTCATCGTTAATTGTTGGATCCATTTCTCTAGTCAATTACATGTAAACTAAGTTGCCAATGTGATTGTAAATTAAATACAGGAGTTGTGTGGATGAGGATTAATAAGTTTGGGAATTCAAGCTTGTAGAACACGATAAGAGCACCATCATTAAGTGTGTCACTATTTAAGTAATTTAATTACTTGTTTTTAGGTTAAAAATGGTTATTATAGTAGATTTTTTGTTTTTAAAAAGTATTGACTTGTAATATTGTTTATCACTTATATACTGACATGTTAAAGGATATTGTCTATATAGCAAAAAATATTATTGTTGTCAATTATAAGATCAATGACAGACTAATTTTATAATAAATTAAAAGTTTAAATATTTATTGACATTTTTAATTGTTCTCACATATATTATAAAATTAAGTAAAGTTTAAGATTTAAAATATAATTTACTCCCTTTTATTTAATTTAATTTATATTAATATTATCAAAAGGAGAAGAAGAAACAAGTGAAGAAGATGATAAATGTGTTTTACGTGGGTCTTAAAATTTTAATTTAATATCTGTAAAATTATTAAAATTAACCCTAATTTAATATTTTAATATATTATAAATGAATCTTAAGATTTTAATTTAATATTTGCAAAATTATTAAATTAAAAATAAATTATTATGTTATTTACAAAAACATATTTTGCATTAACTATCCTTTAAATGTGCATTAAATAAACGGTGGAGTACTTGTAATAGTCCGCAAACTACGTGCTAATCACTTGACAAGTCAACAATTTATAGTCTACATGAAAAAATTTGATCAAAGGGATGTTGGAAAAATGACTGCTAATTTCTAATCCCTTCTATCTTTATCTAAAACAACCTTTTAACTTCTAGTCCCTTCTATCTTTATCTAAAATAACCTTTTGACTTAGTCTTTCTTCCCTTAAAATCCTCCCTCATGTTTTGAGAACCCACTAACAAATCAAATTTCAGTTACAATTTGGACCCCAAAAAATAAGGTTTTGGGGCTTTATTTAAGGGGATTCAAAAAGATGAATAGGTACACACAGGGGGAAAAACCTTTCTTGTTTTCTTCTTTATTCTACATCTATTCTGGGTAATTATAGATTACTGCTCCAAGCTTCCGCCATAAGTGCACGTGTTGGAGGCTAGTTGTGTTAACCTTGGGTCGTTGTCGATTGCACCTGGGTCGTTGTCGATTGCACCTGGGTCGTGTCGGAATTGACTTTCAAGATAGTGGCTCATCCACATCACAACTATAGGCGATGGCCATAAAAACTTCTAATTCTCTTTGAACAACTCAAAGTTGATTATGTATTGTTTATGGATGTTCCATCTGATGAACCTGAAACCTCTCAACCTCCTACTACTCCTCTCACCACACTCATTACTGAAAAAGGCACTACTTCAATTTCCATACCTATTACTGAAAGGCCAAAACGTCAAATGAAGAATATAGGAACAAGTTTGATAAAGACAACAAAACTATGAGAGGTCACTTGCTGAATCACATGATGACTTCATTGTTTGATTTGTTTGTGAACCATAAATATGATAAGCTGATTTTGGATAATTTAGAAAAATGTTATAGTGGCGATGATGCTAGAAAGAAAAAATATGTTGAGGAAAATGGTTGCAATTTCAAATAGTTGATGACAAATCTGTGATAGACTAAGTTTATGAGTACGAGAATTTGGTGACTAATGTACTACGTGAAGGGATGAAAATATGTGAGATGTTGTAGGAAAATGTGTTACTGAAGAAATTCCCACCCTCTTGGAGTGATTATAGGAACTAATTGAAACAAAAGAAAAAAGATCTGGCTTTACAAGAACTAATCAGTCACATGAGAACCGAAGAAGCCAACTGACTAAAAGATAAGCAAAATTATTCTCTTCTTTTTTTTATTAAAGCTAACCTTGTAGAATCTGTTGGTGGTTTTAGGGACAGGTTCAAAGGGAAGGGAAAGAAATATTAAAAGGATGGGCAACAAGAAAAATCAAGCCAAATCAATAATGGTGATGGAAAAATCCATAAGAAAAAGGTAGCCTACTATGTCTGTGACAAACCAGGTCATAAGGCATATCAATTCTCTCATAGGAAAAATCAACAAAATCCAGTACATAAACCTGCAAATCCATCTACACCACAGGCCACTATTGAAGAGGACGAAATCATTGTCGCGGTGTTAGAGCCATACCTAGTGGAAAATAAAATGGATTAGGTTATTGACACTAGAGCTTCAAAACACTTATATGCCAAAAAGGAGCTGTTCCATGATCATAAAGATGTTGCAGATGGTGAACATGTCTACATGAGAAACAACACGACTGTTGGAGTGCTTGAAAAGGGGAAGATTTTCCTTAAACTCACTTCTAAGAAAACTCTAGCTTTAAATGATGTTTTGTATGTGCCTTCACTACGTAGGAATTTAGTTTTTGATAGTTTGCTGAATAAGGTTGGATTGAAAATTGTTATCAAGGTTGACAAGGTAATAATCATCAAAAATGGGGAATTTGTGGGGAAGGGGTACTTAGCTGATGGATTGTTTGTTTTAAACAATATTTTTACTTCCCTTAATAAAAGTTCTTCTGTTGCTTTTGTTTATATTGCTGAATCTATTAATTTGTGTTATGGTAGATTAGGACATGTCAATATTGCTTCAATTAAAAGACTAAAAAAACATGCATCTGATTAATGTTACAGATGATGAAACTTGTTCTAAATATTTTGTTTGTGTAAACGCAAAATATATTTAAAAAACTTTTAAACCTGTTACAGCAAGAAGTATTGAGTTGTTAGAATTAATACATTCAGATCTGGCTGATTTTAAGAACACAATTAGTAAGGGTGGTAAAAAATATTATATTACCTTTGTTGATGACTTTTCTGGGTAGGTGTAGTTGTTGAAATGAAAAGATGAGGCTATAGAAAATTAACTACATAATAAGATTAAAAGGCTTAGAACTGATAGGGGGAGAATATAGTACCAAATTCCTTCAAGAATTTTTTGAATTAAATGGTATAATACATGAAACTTGTGCCCCTTATACTCCACAACAGAATGACATAGTTGAAAGGAAAAATAGGACATTAAAAGAAATAATGAATGCCATGTTGCTAAGTTCTGGTTTGACTGATAATATGTGGGAGGAAGCTATTTTATCTGCATGTTATATACTTAACAAGGTTCCTCACAAAAAGTTAGAAAAAACTCCTTATGAATTGTGGAAAGGTTTTGCTCTTAATCTTAAATATTTGAAAGTGTGAGAGTGTTTGCTAAAGTTGGTTTCCTAGAATTAAGAAAAAATAATATTGGAACTAAGACATTTGATTGTGTTTTTGTTGGCTATGCTCAAACTAGTGCGGATATAGATTTATGTCTTTAGGTGACAATTCTATTTGTGAATCTAGAGATGCATAATTTTTTTAACATACCTTTCCTTTAAAGAGAAAAGATGATATCATTTTTGCTAGTCCTACTAATAAAGTTGTTGTGCCCATCTCTTTACCTTCTACTTTTAATTAGCATGAAAATGAACCTAGAAGGAGTAAGAGGCGAAGGATAGAAAATACTTTAGGACCAAATTTTTATTACTTCTTTCTTAATTGAAATTTGTGATTATAATAGATTAAATGAAGATATTTTTCAGCCTTTTTAATAGAGGAAGATCTAAAAACATATGAAGATGATGTCACATCCATAGATGCTAGTTTTTGGAAAGAAGCCATTAAAAGTGAACTTAACTCTTTAATAAAAAACCATACTTAGGAGTTAGTTGATTTACCCAAAGGATGTAAACCTATTAAATGTAAATGGATTTTTAAAAGGAAAATGAAACTTGATGGATCTATAGAAAAATTTAAGGCCAGATTAGTGGTTATAGGTTACACCCAAAGAAAGACATTGACTATTTTGATACTTACTCTCCTGTGACTAAAATTGTTACCATTAGAACTTTTATTGCTCTTGCTGCTATCTATGATCTTGTAGTACACCAGATGGATATAAAAATGACATTTATTAATGGAAATTTAGAAGAAGAAATATATATGAAACAACCTGAGGGTTTTGTATCTTCTGGATAGGAGAACAAGATATGTCTTTTTATGGTCTAAAATAAGCTCCTAAATAATGGCATGAAATCGAAAAGTTTGATAAAACTTTAACAAGCAATGGTTATATTATGAATAGGTCTGTTTCTTGTGTTTATTCAAAAAAATTTAGATCAGATTGTGTACTTATATGTCTTTATATTGATGATATGCTAATCTTTGGTACTAATGTGAATGCAGTTAATGAAACTAAGATGAATTTATCTTCTTAATTTGATATGAAAGATTTAAAAGAAGTGATGTGATTCTTGGTATCAAAATAAGAAAAATTGAAAATGACTTTTCCTTGTGTCAATCTCATTATATTGAGAAAATGTTAAAGAAATTCAATTATTTTGATGTTGTGCTTGTGAGAACACTATATGATCCAAGCATATCTCTTAAGAAGAATAATGGTCCTAGTGTTTCACAAGTTAAGTATGCTAAAATGATAGGAAGTGTTATGTTCCTCATGAATTATACTAGGCCTGACATAACCTATGCAGTTAGTAGATTAAGTCGTTAATTATACTCATAATCTAAGTAATGAGCATTGGAACGCACTTCACAGATTACTTAAATATCTCAAAGTTACTATGAATTGGTGTTTACATTTTAGAAAATTTCCTACAGTATTAGAAGGTTTTTGTGATTCTAATTAGGTAACTGATAATAATGAAATTAGTTCTACAAGTAGCTATGTCTTTACTTTGGGTGGAGGTGCTACATCATGGAAATCATCAAAACAAACATATATAGCACGCTCCACTACAGAATCTGAATCCATTACTCTTGAGTTGGCAGGTTAAGAAGTTGAATGGTTGAGGAACTTGTTGACATGTGTGCCATTGTAGGGGAGATCCTCAATACCTATTTCCCTATAATGTGACTCATAAACGACCATTGGGGTAGCCAAAAATTGTGTTTATAATGGCAAAAGGAGACATATTCATATTAGACACAGTGTCGTTAAACAATTCTTAAAGAATGGAGTAATTTCTTTGAAATATGTCAGACCCTAAAAGAATTTGGTATATCCTCTTACAAAAAGGGTTAACAAGGAGAGTTATTTTTGAATCATCTACAAGAATGGGGCTTAAACTCATAGATCAAAGTATAAGGTTTGATGAATAATTTTTGGTTGTTCCAAATTTGGTGGTTCCACAGCCCAGTGTTGGGTGGTTCTATTTTGAATGGTCTTGATGAATACTACTTGGCAGAGGTTAGATCGTAAGGTCTTTAATGGTTTCATAGCCTTTTGGTTGGGTGGTCTAAAATGATTAAACTTGGTAAAGCTACCTACTTGGGTGTGAAGGTGTGGCTGCCTTCTATGAAAGACCTGAGTTATCTTTCTAAAGCACCCTTAAGAACCCAAGGTATATGCATAGCCATCTAAAGTATTTGTTGTATCACGGAGTAGTGAAAATCAAGAGTATAATATGTGTTGTGAGGGTCTCAACTTGAGTTCTTAAATTTCAAAAGCAATTCACTTCACTAACTAAGTTGTTGCCTCACTTCACTACGTATCAATTCAAACAAAAGATATTAATGCTTAAGTATATGACCCTTTCTTTACTTAGAATATTAATGCCTTTCTGTCATCAAGCCATTTGTGGGAGATTGTTGGGAAAATTGTTGCAAATTTCTGGTCCCTTCTATCTTTATCTAAAACAACCTCTTGACTTCTAATCCCTTCTATCCCTATATAAAACAACTTTTTGACTTGATTTTTCTTCCCTTAAAATCCTCCCCCACGTTTCGAGAACAGCCCACTAACAAATCAAATTTCATTTAAGATTTGGACTCCAAAAAATAAGATTTCGGGGCTCTATTTATGGGGATTAAAAAAGATGAACATGTACACACACAAAAAAGGCCTCTTTTCTCTTCTTCTTTATTCTACATCTATTCTAGGTAATTATAGTTTACTACTCCAAGCTTCCACCCTGAGTGCACATGTTGGAGCCTAGTTGTGTTAATTTTGGGGAGCGACGAGTGTGCTTGGAGAAAAAATAAAGTTATTTGTGGCAAGTTTGTAACATGGTTAACTTTAAGAGGTGGTATAATTAAGTGGTGAAATTAACTTTTTGAAAAAAAAGTATATAATTTTGAAATATCAAAATCCTTTCAAAATACTTAAAATAAATCAATTAAATTTATTTTATAATGACAATAATTTGTAATAGACTAAAATAAATTTATTAATTTAGTATAGTTTTTTTCTCTTAATTTTCAAAATACAGGGTAATAGTTATTAATTAATAAATTTATTAATAATATTCAAACTTTACTAAATTTTTTATGTTGTATTATACTTAATTCATTATTACTATATACAAAATTTTAAAGATTTAAAATCAAGTAATATATGTTTGAAAATTTTATCAACGGTAATGTTTGCAATCCGCAATTGCAAATTGCAATTTTGCATTATAAGCTTACAATGATAAGCTTAAAAGTTAAATAAAGACATAAAATAAAATCTATTATATATGAATATTTTCTTTTTATACGCAATTGAGTTGTCATCCCCTGTCTAGAGATCTTTACAATTTTTGGAGGTAGTGAAACCACCATCCACAACAAGGTTATGACCGCTTACGTACTTAGATTCATCGCTAGCAAGGTACAAAACAGCCTCAGCAATGTCTTCAGTTTTCAAGGTCACGCCCTTGAGATTAGCTAAGCTCCTCACCCTTTTCTCCACTTTCTCTACCTCCTCCTCCTCCTCATCTTCTCCCTGATCATCACAACCCTTCCAAGCATTAATAAGCATGGACGTTGCTACCCCAAAAGGAGACACGCAGTTAACTCTAATCCCGTAACTGCCCAACTCACAAGCTGCATTCTTTGTCAAACCAACAATGGCGTGCTTGGAAGCTGCGTAGGCATGAGGTCCAAGTCCTCCCATTACACCTGCTACACTAGCTGTGGAGATAATGCAACCACTTCTTCGTGGCACCATAACTTTTGCCGCATGTTTCATGCCAAGTGCAGCTCCTCTAACGTTGATTCCCATGATCTTGTCAAACTCGTTGGCGTCGAAATCGACAATGCTTTTGTGTTTTGTTTGGTTCCCAAGAATCCCAGCATTATTTACAAGAATATCGACCTGGCCATAACGAGAAACCGTGAAGTTGATCAAGTTTTGTATGTCCTTTTCTGAACTTACATCGCAGCGTAGAAAGATGGTCGAAGATGAAAGTGAATTGGCTAAATGGGTACCAGTGGCATCGTCGATATCTGCAATGACTATCTTAGCTCCATGCTTCACAAAGAGCCTCACTATGGCTTCTCCTATCCCTCTTCCACCACCCGTTACGATTGCTACTTTTCCTTCCAACCTATTGACAAACAAGAATTATGAACAAGGGCATTGACGTACCGAAAATAATGACTTACTGAATTAGGGTCAGGATATGTTGAGCAAATTCTCATTTATCAAACTATGTATACAGAATATGTATACTTAGACCGGGTTCTGAAGTTGCAACCTTTTTAGTTGGCCGGAAGAGGATTCCTTGCCTATAAAATGAATTGCTGGGAGTGTTTTCTCTGGGACTACTACAAGATCAAGCATATTTGATAAGATAGCTGCAAAGAGAGAAAGATTTAAGTTTTATGATATAGGGTTTTCTGAACCAACCAACACAAAATATCCTCTTTACCTTGTAGTTTCACATACCACTTAAGAAAACTGGGTTGGCTCTTCTTAATGGCTAGACAGTAATGAGTGGTCTCCTGTATCTGTTTATACTATTGGATAAGAGAAAGAAGCAAGAGTGACAAGAAATTATCAGGAACTCATGCCTTTTTGCACTTTAGGCGATAAGATTGTTTTGTGCAAATCCGTTAGGGACAGATTTCGCTTGAGCCAAAAAGTTTGGAGATAAAGATTGAAAACAGTTAGCCAACTATGGTATGGTATATATCTGGTTGATTCAACGCAATGAACTGAACCAAAAACATTAAAAGCTGTAGTAGACTTTCCGTTTATGAGAGAAAGCACCAACAAAATCCTTTATTCTTCTTTTTTGTGTTGCCTTCATTATTAACGTTGGGTGATTTCGGTCTAATCGGTTGGTAGATAATAATTTTGATTCTCTTACATTTTAAAATATTTTAACAGGTTTATAAAGATATATGTTTTAATTATAAAACTTTAAATGAAAATGAAGAGGTCTTACGATTGAAATTAAATTTTTTAAAATTTAAGAATAAAGGAGGAAAATAATTAATCTATAAGGATTAAATAATAATTAGTGTAAAATAGGAGGAGTGTAAAATGAATATCAAAATAATCGAATACGAATCCAACTCTCAGTTGATATTGACAACGATGGACTTAAAGGATGGTAAGGTTGGGCCTAAAAGCCGCTTGTTGGTTCCAGAAGCTCAAATTTGTAGATTTAGGGCTACGATCCGTTGCAGAAGACAAGTCGCACAGCGTCTCTTTTACCTTCCTTCTTTGGTCTACTGCTGTCTTCACTTGGTCTCTGCGCGAGCGTACAGCGGCAAAAGGAAGGATGATGTTAACAGGTGATATTCCTCCAAACCAAACCATCTACATTAAGAACCTCAACGAGAAGATCAAGAAAGAAGGTTTCTTTTCCTGCAATTCTCTTTGTTTCTCGGGAATACACTACATTTACTCTATGCTCACTTAACCCTAATTCTCGTGCTTTTAGTTAACACTGTTTGCACTCGCTCTGTAATTATTCTTTCCGTAATTGTTATCTGGGTTTGGATTTTTTTGAGAGAATACTTGTCAATCCCATTGCTTCGTTTCATATAATTCCTTTCGTTTTATAGAAATCGTTTGGTTGGGTATTTTCGGTTGATGTTATGGAGAAATGGGAATTTTACGACTCTGTTACTTTTGTACATATTTTGATTTCCTTTACATTCATGAGCATGTAGCATGACTGGTGACACGCTGCACTGTCTATTGTTATCATTGGCAGAATTGAAGAGATCCCTTTATTGTTTGTTCTCTCAATATGGAAGGATTCTGGATGTTGTTGCTTTGAAGACTCCAAAGCTTCGAGGGCAAGCATGGGTTTGTTTTAGTGAATTGACAGCTGCCAGTAATGCTGTGAGACAAATGCAGGGCTTTCCCTTTTATGACAAACCTATGGTACATATCAGCTCCATTTAATCACTTATATGTTGTTTTTAAGTATGTCCTCTAGTTACATGTATTTCACAACAGGTAGCTCCCATTTTCTGGTTTCCCTATCTCATTGGTGGACTTGCGTGATTCGTGGGTCTCCAAATTCCTTAGACATAGTTTGCAACTTTTCTTAAATCAAAAATTGAAGTTCGTTCTGTTTATTGTGCACAAGTTTATTTTTCTATACAAATTAAAATACAGTTGGTAGATGGCAGTAGAACCTTTAAGTATAGCAGCATGCAACCTGCGCTTTTATGTTTGAAAATTTTGTACCATGGTGATGCTCAAATATCATCATATTCCCATGGAAATGGATAAGAAATAAAGTACAAATTGTCCTCCTGTCTTTTTTAAAAGGTTGATAAAGCAAGAGAAGGAAAGTTATCGATGACCTGCATAAACTATTGTATGTTGAAGAGTATAATAGAATAGTGGTACAACGGTGTCCTAAAAGAGCACAGAGAACTATGTTCTTTTAATTTACATAAAAGACATCTGATAGGCTTTACCTAAAATAATGATGTCTTAATGAATGTCATTCTAGCTCTATATGCTCATTAACCATGCATCTATTGGGATCTTTCTGCATTTCTTCTTTAATTTTCTTGTTGCATATTTCGTCTTTGCAGCGGATCCAGTATGCCAAAACAAAGTCTGATTGCCTTGCAGACTTGGAAGGAATATATGATCCCAATGCAAAGAAGAAGAGGAAACAAGAAGAGAAAGGTGAATAGTCATTAATTAGGATTTATTTGCAAGATTAAAGTCTTAGAATGGATGAATTTGCCTGTTTTGTTTTGTTGTAGAAAATTAAAGTGCTTCATGAATTGTTTGTGTAAGTTTTTCAGATCTAGGCTACTAATGGAACTCTAAAGAGAACTTGAATATAGGTATTCAGTTTATGAATTCTTTCTGGAAAGGGCTAATGAGTAGAGTTGCAAACACCATCATGGTGGATGATCTTGTTTTAACATTGTTATTTGACAATCCATTTCCTGACAGTTGCTCCGAGTGCTTTATATGGGTGCAGGAAACAAGCCCATTATGTGATTAAATTTAGTGTTGCACTTAGAGTTTCCATATCAAGCATTATGTTTTAACAATTTGCTATACTACAAGGCTAATAAACCAAATGAAAATAATTAATTCTTGCTTAAGTCTAGCGATCTAGTCCATGGATCTACTATAATAATTGTTGACAGAATAGGGAATGTAATAGAGAACTTATTGGGCAGTCTTTTGTTATATGTAAAGGAACTTTATTGTTACAGCCTCTGGTTCTGATGATTTAGCTTCTTGGTATTTTGGCACAATGGTTTACACATGTTTTTACATCTTCAGCGGAAAGAAAGAAATATGCAGAAGAAAGACAGCAATCGGCAACAGCTAATGGTGCAACTACTGAGAGTAATGGCGCCCCAGTAAGTTGGACAATTTTCTTGAATTTGCTTTCGCTTTTATTCCTCGTGGACTTGTCAGTTGGTCATGTCATCCAAGATTATTCATTGTATCATATAATGCTCAAAATGACACTTGACATGTATTATTAAAATTTTCGGCATGATTTAACCTGCTGTCTTGGGAAATTAAGGATTCAAAAGAATACAAGCATGTATTCCCAGTAATCTGGTTATCAATTGCTGCTTATATCAACTGAGCATTTGTTTCATCTGCAGAGTTCTTTCCGCCATGCAAATCAGGGTCCACAAGAGTCAGTTCCACCAAACAATATACTGTTTATACAGAATTTGCCCCATGAAACTACTAGCATGATGTTGCAAGTGCTCTTCCAACAATACCCTGGCTTTAGAGAAGTTCGAATGATTGAAGCAAAGCCTGGTATTGCATTTGTAGAATTTGAAGATGATGTGCAGTCCTCCATGGCAATGCAAGCCCTTCAGGGTTTCAAAATTACTCCTCAAAATCCAATGGCTATCAGTTATGCCAAGAAATAGCTGAAAATAATTGTTTTGACCTAATTTTCCATCTGAAACATCACTTAGGAGATGATGGTTGAAGAGTTAGTTTTAGTTTTCTGTACCTTATCCATGTAGATTTTGGGAGAAAAACTTCCTTAGCAACAATCTTCGCATTTCAAGTCCATGAAAGCTACTAGTCATGGCTGTTATGGACCTTTTTCCTACATGTTTGTTGTAAATTTCCTTTTAATTTTTTTTTTATATAAATGCAGTTATCTACATAGCTTGCTATCTTTCTTAGAACATAGATTTGGACAGTTGCCTTTGGATCTGTTTAGTTGCCCCCTGGAAATCATCAACTAGATGTTAGCTTTACCTTGGAAGCAACTATTAGGCTGCACCTGTACGTTTTTTTCAAAAAAAAAAAGCATCCGTACATAGTTATTATATATTAATCGATTGCTTTCCATGAATAATAATAATGTAATGTAATCATAAATAAAACAGTAATTACTAAGGCATAATTAAACATTTGTCAATGGAATTATTTATACGAAAACCAAAAATATTTTTGTTTATTTGTTAACATTTTCAGCTAAAATTATAACTACATAAAGTGATAAAGTGGTTGCTTATTTTCATACATTATTATTTAAGGAATCAAAATTAAAGAAAAAGGTAAATATTTTTAATTTTTAATTTTTAAAGAAATATTTTCTGTGGATGGCTTTTGAAAAGATAATTGATGTAATTAAATTATTAATTTATATTAAATTTAATTGTCATAAAATAGAAAACAGAAGGAACTGGAGTCGACTTCTTTTACCTACGTTATAATAAGATTGGTGAGTTATTCAATCCAAGGTCAAGTCTTGTCTGTTGGGAGAAGAAACACCCTAGCCATTGATTAGTTGAATTGCATCGGAATTGGGAAGATGAAAGGGCAAAGTTACGTGTGGGAGGGGGCAATTCCGCTGCAGATCCACCTCCACGAGTCGGAGGTGACGACGATGCCGGCGCCGGCGCCGGCGCTTGTGTTAGCGCCGAGAATAGGGTACCTGCCGCTGCTACTTCCTCTTGTAAAGCCCCATTTCGCTTCGGCTCTTCCACCAGGTGTAGACACTCCATGGTTTGATTACAAGGGATTGCCCCTCAAATGGTATGTACCTACTGGTGTGCTTTTTGATCTTCTCTGTCATGAACCTGAGAGGCCCTGGAATTTAACGGTATTTTTTTTCCTCCTTTCAAATTTTCTCTATTTCGCCTTCTCCTTTTGGAATTTCATTATGAACCCCACAGTGGTTCAGGTTCTAGTGCAACTTGGTCTTTTCGTATTTGTCAAGTTCCAAGCGCTTAAACTTCACATTTAACCTTCTGCAGGTACATTTTAGAGGGTATCCTAACAATTTATTGATGCCTTATGAAGGTGAGGACTCTGTGAAGTGGAACTTCATCAATTCGCTGAAAGAGGTTAGTGCACTACCATTGTACAACCTTTACTGTTTTGTTAAGGCTTTATGGGTTATATTGACTGTAATATACTTCTCATATCTGCTATCTAATCCTTAAAATATTGGGATAATCTGTAAGAGATATTGTTTTTAGTTTTGATTTATGTGGGTGTTCACAGACTTGGTTAGAATTGGTCCGGTAGTTACTGTGAAAGCATCTGCGATTGGAAAAGCTCTAATGAGGCTAACAGCTCTGGGTTTGCATTCACAAGTAACGCCTTGAGCAAATTTTTTCATTAAGCCTTCATTAATTTAGAGAGACTATCCAGTGTCATGGTAGTTGGAGAATTGGAATTTTTTTTTTTGTTGCATTAGTTTTCTTTAACACACTTAGTATTAATTATTAATAGAAGCAAAATCCAAGTAACCCTTATCATCTTTTCCTATCTGATGTCCAGGAATATTTTCATTTCTGTCTTCACAGAGCTAACCATAATTCTTCTTTGTTTTTACTTTGTTTTCCATTCATGATCATTCACAGAACAAATAAGCAGCGACTTCTTGGCATTTCTTGACAATTAGACAAAATGTCTGTATATGTTGACATGAAGTATAGGAAATCTAGGATGGCTTCAGCTCAAACATTGACATTTCAAAGTAGAAGATAAAAGTTATAAACTCTAGAAGGATATATGCATTTTCCAATGATCATGTGGTTTTATGGATTGTTGATATGGGATGCATTTTGTATCAGTACATCTCGGTGAACCTTTTTTATTTATTATCTCTGTGTTCCTATTTTATTCCACAAGATTACTCTTCAGTGCAAAGTTTATGTTTCATTATTTCCTTTTCTAAGAATTACCCAAACATTTCTCCAGGCAGATTATATAATTAATGGAAATTGCAAGAATGTCATGCATATGTCTCAATCTGATCAGTTGGAATTATGGCGTTCCGTAATGAATGGTATGTTTACTCATTGATTTGAATTGATATGAATAAGTTTACCATATGTATTTGATTAAGCATAATGTGTTGTAGCGCCCCAAGTCCAGATTGATCCAACATCAATTTTCTTTTGGGGTTTAAGAGAACTACAGGTCTGAAAGTAGCTAGTTAAGAAGTTGATTTAGTAGTCTTTTCCATAGGTTTATACAGGATTCCACATTTCTTTCCTCTTCGATATGAGATTTGACATCCACTTCCCTCTTTCAATTTGGCCCAATAACAACTTCCATTTGGGTTTAGGAGAACTATAGGCCCGAAAATAGTTAGTTAGGCAGTTGATTAGTAGTCTTTTCCATAAGTTATAAAGGCTTCCACCTTTCCTATCCTTTCCGATGTAGGATTTGACACCCACCTCCTGTGTGGTATGTCACGTGTTAACTTTATTCCAACAAACTGGACTGAAGATGCCATAATTCTTCTTGCTATTGCCGGTCAAGTGTTTGAATCAATCACAGATGCAGCATTATGAACTTCCTCACCCATCAATCCTTTATTTCATGGTAGTGCCTATATAATTTTGTGATGTAATATACCCTTTTCTTGTTGCACCATCACTTTCCTTGAGCCTGTTCAACCTCATAGGCTCAGTTATCCGAATTTGGAATTTAGTGGCTTCTTAAACTTGTTCATTTCTGAACTTCAAGTCTTGCTTTTTGTCAGGTAGTTTAGAAGCTTACCTACGTGCATCTTCAAAGCTTAGGCTTGGAACAGTAGAGGATGAATATACTTTGGACCTGGATTTATGCAAACCAAAATCCCCCAAAACCAGTGAGGTAGATGTAGCTGGACAAGTTAAAGCAGGTGAGCAAACTTATACGTAATGAAAGAGTTATGCATAAGAATTATAAAATGAAGGTCTATATGAATGATATGCACCCAGAAGATATGTTTTTGAAGCTCATATCTTGAAAGTTTTGAAATGGAATGGAATACTCTGCGGCAGAATATTTTGGTCAAAAAAGTTGGGTTACTATCTTAATGTTAAGTTAAAGAATATTTGCTGTAGTGCTCTTGCCTGATTTTGAATTTCAACCTCCATTTTGAAGCTTGCAACAATTGTTGCAACTGTTTGAGAGCTTTACTATTTCATGGTAGTAGTTAACAATTCACTGCTTGCCGTCTTCATATTTGAATTTGCAAGGATATATACCATGGTATTAAACGCTAGTATTTTAGATAAATATATGAATTAATATTGACTTTTCTTCATTTTATATGGAGCAGAAAAATGTCATTTGGGACTAATTTACAGAATTTGGTTATGGAAATAAAAATATCTTCTTTTTGCACTGTATTAAATTTCACTTTTCCACGTGGTGTCAGGTAAAGTTCCTGTGCGATTATATATTTGGACTGTGAGCACAGATTTTGAGGATTTGGAAGATGTGCCTTATATTGACAGTTGGGACAAAATCTCTTATGTAAACCGCCCTGTTGAGTTTTTGAAAGAAGAAGGTTAGTAATACTTTTATGAACTTCACCGTGAGAAGTTTGCCAAGTTTCACCAATACAAAAAGATTTAGCTCGACTTTTGCCCCCACCCCACCCTTTTTTTTTTCTTTTTTCAAATTCAAGGGAAAAGTCCCCCATCTTATATAAATGTAATTTATAGGCATATACGGATTCCATAATTAGTAGGTTACGGTACAGTTGTCTATTAATGTGATCATCCTTACATCGGGCGTTTCAAGACATGTAAGATTTAGAAGCTTATAAAATCCCTAAGAGCACAACCATGAGCCAGGCCTGTGCTGTTTTAACGTCAGTTTTAAATAATACATTGAGCTTGTGCTGCAGGTAGATGCTTCACCTTGCTTGATGCACTTAAAACTCTTCTACCAGAATTTTTTAACGGAAATTCCATGTTAAATGAGGAACCATGTGGTCTCGAGGATGAGGAGGATAAGCAGAATGCTCCAGAAGAAGATTCGATTAGCTTGAGAAAAGCGAAAGAGGAGAAAGAAACATCATGTCAAATTGCTGAGTCCTGCCGAAAAGGTGGTGATGCTGAAATCAAACTTGTCCGCATCCAAGGTATTGAGCCAAAATTGGAGATACCATTTTCCTGGATCGTGAACAACTTGAAGAATCCCGAGCATTTTCTCCATATTTGTCTTTATCTTAAGCTTCCACTAGTAAATACCGCATGACAAATAACATTATTGTCTGCTTCATTGTTATTTGTTTGATCTTTTCAAACTAGGGTCGGCCACAATCTTTTGTAATCATAACCAACAGAATTATATGCATATTTATTGGGGAAAAAATGAATCGGTTTGAAACATTCTATTTCACCTTTTAGCTCATAATTCACTGTCTAACTTGTGATGTGACCTTAGGTTATGTGTACTTGAACATAAAGCTTTTAATAAAATAAAATAAAATTAAATAAAATAAAATAATTTATAATAGAATGAAACATAAATAAATTTAATATTGAAAAATTGTTATTTGGAAAGGATAGAAGAGTTTATAATATAATATAATGAAATGTTGTTTGGACGAAGAATTTATAATGTAATATAGTGTAAAATTGTTTATCATTTTACATTTCATCCTAAATTCTTCAAATTAAATATTTTTTTTATTTTTATTGTTTAGGATAGAATAAAATGTAGCATAAAACTTTCCTCTTTCATTCATTCTATTTTATTCTACTATAAACCCTTATCTCAAACAACAGAATAATATTATATTTCATTTCATTCTATTAATAAACTCCAGATAAACATTACTTTAAGCTTAGAAGTCAACCCCGTAAGAGGCTTTTCTGAAGCACCGGATCTTATTTGTCGAAAATGATATTCTAATCCTGTTTAAGTTAATTTTAATATATGAATAAAATTTAATAAAATAAGAAAAAAATTAATTAATTAATCGAAAAAAAAAGTCAAATCTTTCACAAAATGTACGACAAGGCGGCAGACATAGTGCCCTGTTCGACACGGAAGGACTAGGAAAGCAGAGCCATCTTCTAGAATCTAAAATTAATATGGGATGATCCAACCCAGCCATTTGTCCTTGGCTACAACCCTAGTTAATAGTATCTCTTAATAAAATGTAATATATTGTTTCTAAAGTTGACCACTTGTAATAGAAAGCATCAGAGTCAAACAATCTATACGTTCAAGTTTTGGTGCTTCTGTTAATTCGCCGGTTACTGCAAAAACCACTTTAAAAATGTCTAAATATAACAAATCAAATAATTAATAAATTGATAATTTGTTACATAATTTATTTAAAATAGGTAAGTTATAGATTATTATATATAATTGATAATTTGTTTAATTCTATAAATATGTATATGTTTCTATATTTTTATAAAATTTGGTACTGACCAAGACTCCGAGGAGCAAAGGTTGTCCCTTGCGACTTGCGTGGAATCTGGTTTGGATTTAGTTCCTCGTCATCAAAATGATCGATACCAAAAAGTAAGAGGGGGCTGAAACTGAAAGAACCAAAAAAGGGCAGAGCAGAGAGCGCGTCCGCCCACCAATGAAAAGAAAATGGATAAAAGTGTACGTACTCGCTACGTATGTATCTATTTCATCCCAGCCGCCATCCAGTCAAAGCCACGAGTTTTGACCAAGAAAATTTTTATAAATTTCAAATTTAATTGAATCTCAAGTAAAAATTTATAGATTTAAACTCAATTTAAAATTCTATTAATAAATTATTTGTGTTGTATAAAGATAATTAAACTTCGTCCCTTCCTACTGAACATCATCATACCCAATTCGATGTCTCGCGACAAAACCAGTCTCCTCCCTTCCTACTATTATATACAAAAACTTTCTTAGGTCTTGTGTAAGATATTCATAGATAATTTAATGTAATAAGTTGGCGGACTTGCAGCTTCTTATTAAATAGTCCACGGTCAACCATTTCCATGTAAGCTTCCTGGAACCTCCCCTGCAACCCCCAACATCAATCTCAGTTCAAACCTGACCATCTTCTCTTCATCCTTCGTTATTAACAACAACAGCTTCACTTCCTTTGCGGAAAAACCTTACCTTCTCTCTCTCTCTCTCTCTCTCGCTCTCCTCATGGCTTCTTCTTCTGGGAGCTTAGATACCTCGGCCAACTCACACCCACCCGTTCAAAGTTTCAGTTTTTCCACTCACTCGTCCTTCATGAATTCTCCCACCACCTCTTTCTCCGACCTCCTTGCTTATGGTGACGATGAACCCAGCAACAATATGGTAACTGGTAATCAACAGAGACGTGGGTTGTCTGATCGAATTGCAGAGAGAATTGGGAGTGGTGTTCCTAAGTTTAAGTCTACCCCACCACCTTCTCTGCCCCTCTCTCCGCCTCCTGTTTCTCCTTCTTCTTACTTCGCTATCCCACCCGGTTTAAGCCCTGCTGAGCTGTTAGACTCTCCTGTCTTGTTGAATCCCTCTTCTAATGTAAGTAGTTGCTTTTCTTGTTGGACTTGAATCTTTTAAGATGGCTTTCGAGAGAAAGATGATTAATTTTCGCATCTTTCCTGTCTGTTTAGTTTTGTGAGAAATGGAAAGATCCTATGTTTAGGTGCGTTGATGGTTGGATGGAAACATTCGATTGGTATGTTTCATTGGTTTCCTTTTTGTTTTTTTTGGTATAACAGATTCTACCATCTCCAACAACTGGGACATATGCTGCTCAGGCTTTCAATTGGATGAAGGATTCAGCTCAATACCAGCAAAGTCTCAAGAAAGATGATAAAGATTCCTCTGATTTCTCTTTTCAGCCACCGGAAAGGGCTTCTAAAACCCCATCAGCAATGTTACAATCCTCAAATGCTGCTTTTCAATCTGTACGTGTGCATATTATAGCGTAAAATGCTGCTGTTATTTGTGTCTCATTCGGTTTTCGTGATTTTTTTTTTAATGTTTCTGTTTATCGTCCTTTGTTCCTTTCTAATGTTCTTCACGGAACAGCAGCAACCATGGAGTTTCCAAGAACCTAAAAGTGCGATTAAACAAGAACACTCCTCGATGCAGAGCTTCACTTCTGAGATTGCTGCAACCCAAATGAACAATCAAGCCAGCAACGGTTTTCAGTGTGATTATGGAAATCAGCAACAGCAGTATCAGTCTGTTAGAGAGCAGAAAAGATCGGAAGATGGATACAACTGGAGAAAATATGGTCAAAAACAAGTCAAAGGAAGTGAAAATCCGAGAAGCTATTACAAGTGTACATATCCCAATTGCCCAACAAAGAAGAAAGTTGAGAGGTCTTTAGATGGGCAAATTGCTGAAATAGTTTACAAGGGCAGTCACAACCATCCAAAGCCTCAGTCCACTAGAAGATCATCCTCATCAGCTCCTTCTCGATATCCAATTCAAGCTCCTAATTCTACAATGAATCAGATTCAAGATCAGTCATTTGCCTCTCATGGTAGTGGACATATGGACTCTGTTCAAACACCTGAGAACTCCTGTATATCAATTGGGGATGATGATTTTGATTCACAGAAGAGTAAATCATGCGGTGATGACTTTGATGAAAACGAACCTGAAGCTAAAAGATGGTAAGTTCTGATAAAAATCAATCCTAGAGTGTAAAATTTTCCGACCGTTGGTCCTGAAATTATTGCTTGTTTGTATCTCAGGAAAAGAGAGGGTGAAAATGAAGGGATTTCAGCACCAGGAAGCAGGACAGTGAGAGAGCCAAGAGTCGTGGTTCAAACTACTAGTGACATTGACATTCTTGATGATGGATATAGATGGAGGAAATATGGGCAGAAAGTGGTGAAGGGAAATCCAAATCCAAGGTAAAAATCATTTGCTTTTAAAGTTCCTTTTTATCAGAACAGAGGCTTAGGCTTTTACCAAGGTTCGATTCCTTTGTAGTTTATAGACATCCAATTCCAAATTAATGGGGGAAATGTCTTACATTATCAGTGCAACATGCTTCAAATTGAATCCCAAGCTTCAATGTTTTGTTTCTTTGGGTCTTACAGTTATATATTTTATCCTCTAATCATTGGCATTCATTATTCCTTTGCAGGAGCTACTACAAGTGTACACATCCAGGATGTCCTGTGAGGAAACATGTTGAAAGAGCATCCCATGATCTCAGGGCAGTGATCACAACCTACGAAGGGAAACACAACCATGACGTTCCAGCTGCTCGCGGTTCCAGTCATTCTGTCAATAGGGTGTTTCCTGAAAACAACAGCAGTAACACCGCCGGCAAGAGCAGCAGCTCCATGGCAATAAGGCCAGCAGCTAGCAATTACAATAGGAGTCCACCAACCATCTCTGAAGGAGAGACATCATTTACATTTGATATGTTGCCGAGTCCAGGGAGTTTTGGGTTTTCAGGATTTGGAGATCCAATGGAATCGTACGTTAGTCAATCTACGGACAACGTTTTCTCCAGGACCAAGGAAGAACCAAGAGATGAGATGTTACTCCAGCCATTGCGATGCTGAAGTATGCAAAAATGCACATAACTAAAAGAACAAGAAGGGCTAGTTTCATCAGATTAACGGAAACTAAGAAGCAATGTTTGTTTGTTTGTTTGTTTGTTTGATGTATATTACCTTGCAAAGAGAATTTGGCAAATTTGTAGGTATAGTTAGGGGCTGTTATTGTTAATCCCTAAAAAGTTGATTCTTTTTTATTGTTTTGAGGCCTAAGCTGAAACCCAAGCCCCAAATCAATTCTGAATCACTGATACCATATGTTGATTTAATTTATTTTAATTTAAGATGAATTTATTTTTTTATAGATAGAATGTCATGTGCGGTCATATGAAAGCATAATGTTTTAAATGTTTGACTCCAACAAATGTAATGTATTTCTACCAAACCAATGATACAATATACCTAAAAGTTTTAAACATCTTGTTTGACAATCAGTTGATTGCATTAGTTGTTAGTTGATTATATCAACTGTTAGCAGATAGCTGATTTATTGATTATATCAGTTGATTTGACCAGCAGATTGTATTAGCTGTTTGTTAGAGATACTCCTTCCGATTCATATTAAGTGTCGTTTTAGATACATTTTAATTATTCAAAATAAGTGTCATTTCTTGACTTTGTATGCATGTTTATAATTTTACTTCCAAAATTAACCTTTAATTTCTCTCACATCTTAATTACATAGATTACACAGATTATATTTTCAAGGCACTTTAACACGTAATTAATAAGGGTATATCAGACATTTCATTAATTTTCTTAATAAGTGTGCATTCTTCTAAAACGACACTTATTATGAATTGGAGGGAGTATTTAATAAAATTAGGGGGCGGTTAGTTTGTATAGGGGAATGGTAATAGAAATGAGAATGAATATAGTAAGGAATGAGAATGAATATTATCATTATAATTATGATTGTTGGTTAAGAGGAATGAATGATTACCATTACCATTGATAGTGGTTGGTTTGTAAAAAATAATATAATTAATTAATTACACTAATTAATTATTTTTAATTAATTATAATGTAATTAATTAATTATAATATTTTAATCAATTAATTAACAACAATATTTTAATTAATTATATTTAATTAATTAATTAATAACAATATTTTAATTAACGAATAATTATATTTTAATTTGTTATATTTTAATTAATAATAATATTTTAATTGATAATAATGTAATTAATTAATATTAATAGTTTAATTAATTATATTTAAATTAATTAATTATATTTAAATTAATTAAAATATTTTAATTAATGAATAATTATATTTTAATTAGTTATATTTTATTAAATAATAATATTTTAATTAATTAATTAATTACAGTATTTTAATTAGTTAATGACTTATATTTTAACTAATTATAGTAATTAATTAATCACTATATTTTAATTAATTAATTAATTATATTTTAATTAATTAATTACTATATTGTAATTAATGAATGAATTATATTGTAATTAATTATAATGTACTTAATTAATTAATATTATTATTTTAATTAATTATATTGTAATTAATTATATTTAAATTAATTAGTATTAAAAATATTTTAAACAAATTAGGGGGCGGTTGGTTCGTACAGAGGAATGGTAATAGGAATGAGAATAAATATAGTAAGGAATGAGAATGGATATTATCATTATAATTATGATGGTTGGTTAAGAGGAAGGAATGATTACCATTACCATTGACAGTGGTTGGTTTGTAAAAATACTAATAAGAAATAAAAATTTATTATATTATATTGTATTTTAATTAATTATATTGTAGTTAATTAATTACAATACAATTATTAATTAATTAATGAATTATATTTTAATTAATTATATTGTAACTAATTAATAATATTTTAATTACAATATTTTAATTAATGAATAAATATATTTTAATTACTTATATTGTAACTAATTAATAAGATTTTAATTATAATATTTTAATTAATGAATAATTATATTTAAATTACTATATTGTAATTAATTAATAATATTGTAATTAATTAATTACAATATTTTAATTAAAGAATGAATTATATTTTAATTAATTATATTTTAATTACAATATTTTAATTAATGAATAATTATATTTTAATTACTTATATTGTAACTAATTA
>JAOSBL010000211.1:5569279-5579665 GCA_027568915.1 Erythroxylum roraimae | reverse complement strand
TTCTACCTTTAGTGACCAATTTTAAATGGTTGTTAATAATGCATTTTTAACGACCAACGTAATAACTCGTCACTGAGTACTTTTAGTAACAACCCTATAGTGACCACCTGTGACCAACCCGATTTTTGTCGCTATAACTTTTAACGACCATTTTCTTACTTTTAACAACCATTAATAATAGTTGCTGAAATTAATTTTTCTTGTAGTGTGTATACATTGTGCATGTAAAGTCACTAGGACTATGTAGATGTTGAAATGTACTAATAAACATTTCTCTATGTACGTTCACTCAGTTTAATTCATATGTTTGGATATAATGTATGATGAAGATTATACATTGTGTATCAATTGATTCATGAATATACGTGTTTGTGTATAAATATATTTTGGGATGAATCATAAGTATATGAGACAGATTATAGATTGGTTATCTCACACGGGAAATCACCTCTAGTGTTTATGCTCACTAGAGATGAGGCATGTTTAAAGTTTATTATCTAGGTGATAATTGAGAGCCAAAAACTTAAACTATAAATGCCGCAAAGAAATTCGTTCAACGTGATTTGTTAATCACTATATCTGTCTTACATTGTCAGACGTGAGTTCTGAACAGGTTTTGAGTAGATAAGTGAATTCAAGTTAAAAATTGAGTATGTTTGAACTATCATCAGTACGGTATTTCTTGAATGACAGATGCTCAAGTTACCAAAGATCGTGAACTAAAGCCTAGAAATCATAGTTGACAAGTTGAATTACCTGTGCCGTGAGATGGGTTGCTCTTTGCATGATCTTGTTGCTTTTCCTGCATTTTTATGTTTTAACCTAGAAAAATGCATAAAACCTCGGAACAGATTCCAAGAGTTGGTTATGGAAAAGGTTTGTGTACACTTAAGTACTTCGTTGTAAGGTCCTTAAGTACTTCGCTTACTTAATTTTTGCGTCCCCAAAGTGTATCTCGTGTTGATGTTGAGCTCCTTGAGATTGATTGCATTGAAGGCATTTTTCACGAGGGTATGACTACTCTTCATCAACTTAAGCAACGAGTTTGTTGTTTCGTTTTTGTTTCTTTTGTTTCTTGTAATTCTTGATTTAATCACTCAAGATATTATTTGTCTTAGTTATCATTCGTTAGTTCAAAAATCTTTTGTTGGCATGAGATGGTTATGCTATGGGGTGTGAGATAACTTTCAAGAGTGTGAGTACGAGTAGATAACATCAAGGAGTGAGTGATGTCGGCTCCATAATAGCCTTGTATAAGACTATTGTACTTAGGTGAAAGTAGACTAATCTAGGTGAGAGACAGACCTAGGTCAGATGTGCAGAACTACGTTAACAAATTTTGTGTATTGATTTATTTGTTGCATATTAAGTTTTTCTGCTTGTTATTAGATTCTAGAAAAATCATAGTTGTTAATTCAGTTACTGTCTAATAAGCAACTGTCAGTTTCAGTTTGAAGCAACTGTAGTAGAACATAGATTTTGCAAAACTAAAACCTCAGGTTTCTCAACATCATTTCATTGAACTTCAAATAAGAAATGTTACAACTTGTAAAAGAAATCTTTGTTACTATATGTATATGGTCTTGTGTGACGTTGAACGGAGACATAAGAATATTGATGCTAAGGAGGGGCCTGTGGCATTGCCATGCTAGCTTAGTATCGAGTCAAATGGAAGATGAATCTTCATCTTGTCTGCTCTTTAATTATCAGTCACTTCCTGTCACATTCTGTGCAATGTGCTACCGAAACATAGTTGAAGCGGTGCTCCCACTCCCATAACCCCACTTTTTTATAATAAAAAATAATCTTTAGAATATTCTTTTTCCAAAATTTTTAGTAACTCTACTATCAATTATTTATGTATATTGTTAGATTCATATTGAGTGTCGTTCTTATATTAGTCTCATAAAATAAAATTTGTTGATTCAATCGTATAAATTGAGGCAACATGACAGCTAAACTTGAAGTTGTCTGCTCTCATCGTGTGCGAGTTAACATCCTTTTCAATTACCAAATGGTATGTAAGAAGCTTCATCCCACGGAGCTTTCAGGTACAACATCCAAATTAAAAGTTAATTACGCACGACAAAACCAAGCGAGATATTGGGAAGGAAATGGATGCTCTCTTCTTTATTTTTTGTAGGTAAATAAAGAGTTGGTATGGTAGTAGATTGAAGATAATTCATTTTTTAGTAATAAAGTAATATTTTAAACAATTTATATCCTCTTTGACAAATTAATAATATTTTCTGGTTCTCTCTACGTGAAATTGTTAATAGGAGATTATTCTTAAATCGCGTAAAGGACAAGGTCTAGATATTGAGGATTGTCATATAAGCTTCAGTCAGAAAATCGGAAGGGATCTCTTGTTATTAGCAAGTTGAAATTAGAAATTAGTATAAATTTGCTGGCCAAAAATTCAACTCTACCAAGAAAAGAGAATGAAAGAGTCCTTATGTAGCAGCAAATTTAGAGGCTTTAATGATTTGGCTCAACGTCTCCCTAGCTTAGAGAATGTGCAGATGGATGACTCCATTATTTGTGAAAAATCCAAAGGATGTAATGGTTTTGCAAAATCTTCGATTTACCGTAGTCGTTTCTAGCATAATAAAAAATTAGAAAAATTAAACGCACAAATATAAATAGATCAATACTCAAAATTTGGTAACGTAGTTCAGCACGCCTTACCTACGTCTACGGGACCTCACCCAGCTTAATACTTTCACTAATGACAATAGTTTTATATAAGACTTTACTGAGCTGACATTACTCAACCCTTGACACTATCCCTCGTCCTCACAACCCATGAAAGAATTTCACACCTAATAGTACGACCGCCTCGTACTAAACTCGACAGAGGATTTTTTTCAATAATATTTTAACAAAAGAACAATAAACGAATAACTCATGTGATTAAAATAACTAGGAACAAAAGCAAATACACTTGAAATAGAAAAAGAACAACTTCTCAATGTTTTCAGCTCTTCCAAAGATAAATTTGATAGTTATTCACCAATGATACTATCGTAGTCAATCCAAAAAATATATCAGCTTCCAAGTTCCAATCTACGTTGGAGCATTAAAGAAGAAACCAAGCTGATTCACATAAACACAACACAAAGCCACAGCTATACTGATAACACATTCACTAACTTAATTATACGCAACCCACAAGGAAATCAATTGACAAACGTTGCTGCCCAAGATGGAGTTATACACGCACACCATATGTAGCTAACCAACAACGATGCAGCCAAGAAGTCACGCACCCATAGAGTTGCATCTGCCCAATATGCCGCTACCTTGAAATATTTTGCACTCCACTACAACGTGATCTACTCATTCACCAACAACCAACCTAGAACAAGACACGGACCAACCCAAAACAAGGCAAAGAAGGAGTCACGCATGCACCATCAAAAATCTACAATTCACTAACACTGTCCTTTAGCCCACAACAACATCATACACACGCATTGCTATTCTAGATGAGGGATCGCACACACACACCACTCTAACTTCAGCAATCACACAATATCCCTCAAATCACCAAAATAATCATATCAAAGCCTCACTTTTCACGCACACACCTGCAGCCAACACCTAACAAAGCAATCTCCAAGTCTAGAAGGCAAGTCACGCACGCAAGAAGTTGAGACTTGGAATCACACACGCAAGGACATCTCAAGTAATCTTACAAAATTCTTCAATAATCCAACATGATCTTCATACACTCGCAATAAAGATAGACTTCTATTTCACTTCAAGTTTTATCCAAGAATCTAATTCAAATAAGAAGTATTACTTATTTATACCTCATCTTAATTTGGACTTTTAATCATTATCTTGAAGATCCAATAATAAAAAATGTCAAAATTAAATAATAAGATATAATAAATATCTTAACAGGTTGGTCTTGTTAAGTCAAAATGACTTTACTTAAAGGATTTTGATGAAGAACAAATAATAAGGAAGCAAAATAGAAAAGCAGACGGAAGCAAAATAGAAAAATAGACGGAAGCAAAATTGAAAAGCAGACGGAAGCAGGCGCAAAGCAAAAATGGGACGATAGAAAGTTAGACGCAAGGCGCAAAATAAAAAGACAGATGCAAGACGTAAAGACGATAGAAAGCAGACGATAAAAAAAGCAGACGAAAGAAAACAGACGAAAGAAGCAAAGCACGAAAGATGTTGAATCAGTTTGAGTTAGTTACAGAACTCATCTGAATAACCGTTTCTTGAAAGAAACAAGAAACAAGAATCAAGATGCAGTTAACGACGAAGGCTATAAATATGAGTCGAAGTCGAAGATTGCAGAAGTTACTGAAATGAACGAAATTAAAAAGCTTAGCAACTCTTGAGAGAAATTATTGTGCGAAATATCTAGAGCTATTTGTTTTCTGTAACAAAGCTCTAAACACTTTTCATTTGAAAGTAGTGCAGATAGCCTGAAGAGGCTAAGTGTAAAAGAATACTGATTGTAAGAGACCAGAAGAGGCTCGGAAACAAAGAATATTTGTAACGTTTTGAGAGATAGTGGAATCTCAGAAAGACATCTGAGGATTGGACGTAGCCCACTGTTTGGGGTGAACCAGTATAAAAATTGCTGTGTCTCAATCTCTCAACTCTCAATCTCTCTTATCTTTCAATTTTCGATCTTACTGGTTTTATACAAGTTTTCGAAAATACTTTTCAACTATGATTTCCAGTAGTTCTTGTAAAAAGAACAGGTTTCTTTTAACTAATTTGTTTACAAAGGAGATTAAACGAAAAAGGATACACAATTCAACCCCCCCTCCCTTCTTGTGCATCTGTATATCATTATTAAGTTGTGTATTAACGTGTGATTCACTTCAGGTCTCCGATGTAAATGGTCAATTCTCCAATAAATTTTGCCATAAGATACTTACTCAAGGATTAGAAGCAGTTCCTTGGTCTTCTCTTTTATAGGCCATGACCATTCACCCTAAAGCCTCTTTTATAACCTAACTAGCGATCAAAAATAGACTTCGGACTAAAAGTTAATGGCACGATTCGGTGGATTCAACTTGTCTATTATGTAAATTGGCTATTAAGGATAGGGACCATCTCTTTTTTTCTATGTCCTTTTTAGTCAACAGTCTAGAGTAGGATTTTGCACATGATTCTGGCTATACTTATACTTGGGATCATACATTGACTTGAGGCATTAGGAACTCTGCAAAAGGTATGCCTAATGCAACTCATCTCTACAAAGTTGCATTTTCCACTTCTATCTACTACCTTTGGAGGGAACACAACAATAGACATTTTTCCAGCTTGGAGGGGAATCCATATTTATTAGCGGACAGGATTATAAACTGGAATAGAGGGGCTTTGAATGCAAAAAGTTTACATGTTTCTCTCTCCTCTGACATGAGACGTCGGTGGTGCCTTTAATGACGATTTATGTGTTAATCTCTTTTTGTAATTTACTTGTCTGTGTAGTGCCTAACTTGAACTCATGTAATGTTGACGTAATTTTGTCTATAGTTAATTCAATATTCATTTTCCAAAAAAAAAATCTCTTTATTCTTCAAAACTGTACACGAAATGTAGGGCGCTAGCTAACTATTCATCCAACACCACCAGAAGGAGAACATTTGGTGCAATGTGAATTTTAAAAGATCTAAGACGAAGATGTTAAGAATTTTTTTATGCAGACTCAATTACAATTAGTTGGTAGGATCATACCTATTAGAAGGGATTCTATCTTTAATTTAATTAAAATCTTTAGATATTGAATCTTTTTTTTCACATAGTACCTCTTTTCGTTAATCTGTTTCGGATGTGTAACTTTTTTAAGCTTTTAACACCGCCTTTCTAGAAAATGGGAATTCAAACCTTGAATTGAGCTGCACTTTTATTTTACGGATTTTGTAAATATAGTGATGATGTAAAGATTTAAGAACGAATGACATATTTGGTCGCTCTGGTTGCCACTGACTAATGTTTTACTTTTCATGCTTACACAGAGGCTCTACTGCAGCAATGTTGTCTAATTTTAACAGCAATTTTGACTTGCTAGTTTAAAACCTCATCTAGCCTAAAGAAGAAAATTACCAGTCGACCCAACTACTCGATCACGGTTGGATTGGTCCCTGGTTTATTGAAACATATATTTTCTTTAATAAATTATGGAAAGAGATATTAGAGCAATGGAAGCGACATGCAAGAGGATTATTCAAACGAGATATGGCCTCGACCTATGAATTGTGTGGGACATGAAAATGATCCATTCATAGAAATGGGGTATAAGAAATAAATAAGGGATTAATAATGTATCAACTGGAATACTATTATAAACTGGATGACAACCACAACAATTATATCGTCTCAACAACACAATCATTTATTTTGTTAGGCCATACAGTCGACAGGCGATCATTGATTAGGGCTTTGATATTTCTACATCAATATATAACTTGGGACAGATGTTTTTCTACCAAGAATTTTGCCAGGTATTCGTATACTACTTGTGTAGGATGAATTACATCCCAAAAAAGGAACTGCGAAGCATTACGACACTTTGGTGCTTTTGGTTCGCATAAGAATGATAGTCCAAGTTGAGTACCTCCACAACAAGCTTTCTTTACGTCGACAAAGTCTGAAATGTCAGATAAAAATCACACCTGGGTTTGCCTATATATATATAATTAAGCTTTTGGGAAATTGCAACTTAATTACCGTATTTCTTTGGATTATTGATCATGTCGAGAGGTAAGTTGTATATGTCCGCATAGATCATTTCGCTCCCTGGAAGGTTTGCCTGTAATTGAGGCAACAACTTCTCAAGCTTCGTGTTGTATAATTGAGAATCCGAGTTCTGATCGTCCAAACACCCGGCAGACATATTTGGATTCCTTAGCTCGGCTTGGAGTTGAATTGGGAGACAACCAATCGGAGGCAGGCCATTTACTATAAATGTACGGCAACCAAGATCATATAATTCCTGCTCAGCACTTAGTCTCGCAAAATTAATAGTTCACCATTTGAATAAGACATATATCAATAAAAGAGATACAGCTTTCTTATAGTTTTAAAAACTTCTAAAAAATTTCTTACAATTTTCAGTTTCTCAAATAAATATCTCTTCCCAAACTTTAGAACACATATATTACGAAGAGTAAACGTAAACCAATTAAATGTCATTAATATATTAACTCAATTTAATTCTTAGACCTGACTCAAATTAAATATAAATTAATAATTTAAAATAATTATAATAAAATATTAGTTTAGCTCGAATTTAATTAATTTGGTTCTAATTTAAAATCTGAATTGAATTGTATATTTCATTATCATTTTTTAACCAAAATCTAAGAGATGAGATATTTCTAGAAAATTAAAAACCAGAAAGAATATGTTTCAGGATTTAAAAACATAAAGAGTTTTTCTTTAATTTCTTAAACTACAGAGAAGTTTATCTTTTCTAAGAAAGAAGCCACTGAAACTTGAAAACTCTATGGTCCTCTCACTTAAGATGAACTATACTGAAGTGCTTAAATATCAAATCAAAACTAACAACAAAATGAAAATAAAACATAAATATCAAATAATTGAACTTAGTATTTCTGTTTAGATAATAAAAAAGATTTAAAGCTTCTTTCTTCAGCGTAATTCAAATTTTGGTGAAGCCTTTATATCTTTTAATCTAACAAATGATGACTAGTAAATACCTGAATACTAATTACATGAATATGTACTTGAAGAATCTCATGTACTGGTCTTGGCTTGCAAACCTAATTATATTCTACAATATGGAGATACTAGCACACTTTATTTGCTACCGCTGTTGCACGCAAATCCCAACCAGCTTCCTTGGAATCGAGACAGAAAATGAAAAAAGAATAAAAGAGAAAGAATTACAAACCTTGATGAACGATGTGATCCTGTTTTGTAGAAAATCTTGATAGCCATCAACATCAAACTCCAACCTCCTTGTTGGAAGATCATAGAAACTGAAAATCCAATCGTTAGTTCCAGCACTAAGATACAACAAAGCATCACCAATTATATTCGCAGCCTCTTTTTCTCCAACAACTCGTTCAAGTCTTGATGTGTAATTCTTAAACAACTCCACTTGCATTGGAAATGGAATGACATTTGGTGCAAGTGAGGTCATATCGTCGTATCCTGAACCAGCAGAAGCAAAGCTAACACCAGTGAGGAGTTCTTTATCAGCTAATTTTGGATCCAAAAACGGAGGAACAGTGTCTTTAATCCCCAACTTTGAAGCAATGAAGTCAGGAACAAGTTTCCCATTTGAGAATCTTCCTGTTGATATGTGACCTGGAAAATCTTGACCATAAGGATAAAAATCAGCCTTCACCAATGTGTTGATATAGTTGTTGTTGCCGGAGTCCACGGTAGAGTCGCCGAAGATGAGAATAGCAGAGAATTTAGGGGAGACTTTTGGGTTTCTGGAATTGCGGATTCCATAAGAGAAAGCTGAACTAAGAAGCAACAAAATCAAGTAAGGGATGGTATTTTTCATTTTCATAAAATAGTTATCATCTAATTTCAAGAACTTGATGTTTTGTGACATGAGAATATGCATTATTTATAAGCGGAAAGTCTAGAGGTGCATTACTTATTAGGAGAAAGTTAGACATAATAGGAGATGGATTATTCATGAGGGGTCAATTTTATAAGCCAGTTAATGTTCATATTTACACTCAACTACTATATACTTCTTACAATTCAATTTTTTTTATAATGTTCATATTTACACTCAATCTTTTTTTGCTACATAGATCTCAAAAGGAACATCTAAGTTAATAATGACAATTTGAACATGTTACATCAAATGTGAGAAACAGTTGTATGTCTGTCATAAATGAAAGACATATAATGATAACATCAGCCAACATTATCTTCTTTGGTGTTTTGTTGTTCCATGTTATAGCGAGCGAGGGCGAACTTTGCCTTTTTTGAAGTTGTTTCTTACAATGAATCATTTCGTCTCTCTCTCCCAAAAAGGATCCTAACAATTGTATCTGATAACTCTGTTAGAATTTCCTCAACTCATCTGATTACAATTATCATATCCTAAACTCAATCCATCAAAGTTGGATCTCAGGGATTTATTTCAGAGGATGGCACAAATTAATTAACTCTGTCACACAAAATCAACAAAAAAAATGAAAAAATAAACTTTATTTAAAACAGCGATTG
Source organism: Erythroxylum roraimae (assembly GCA_027568915.1). Classification (NCBI taxonomy): domain Eukaryota; kingdom Viridiplantae; phylum Streptophyta; class Magnoliopsida; order Malpighiales; family Erythroxylaceae; genus Erythroxylum; species Erythroxylum roraimae. The sequence continues at coordinate 5,570,470 of JAOSBL010000211.1, read as the reverse complement.
ACAATAAAAATAAAATCAGACCACTAGATCTTTCTAACATAAATATAATTTTGATTTGTTACTCTAACTAAAAAGCTGATATGGTTTGATTTTAATTTTACTCTTTCTTTCAAATAATATTTCATAACTAACCTGAAGAACCTTATAACATAATATGGTCATGATTTGCCATCACATCATCCCACTGAACTCGAAATTAGAATTGTCATAGCTCATACAAGAAATTTGTACAAAGGTTTCAATCCCCAATCTAAATTTATATTCATAAAGTCATTAATATAAATTCATATTCATAATATCTTTTCTCTTTATTAATTTAAACTAACTCATTTTTATATTTTTTAAATTCAAAATATGTCAAGAATCATAATTACTCACGATTTTAATGTCACTTTTCATTATCGTCGTCTCTAAATATTATATATTTACTAATTTTTTCTTAATTTGTCTTGGATTATTCTCATATTAGTGGAGGTTTACTTTAATCATATTTAAAATAGATTAAATCTTAATTAATTATATAATAATTTCAATTTAAAGTAAATTAAGTATATAAAAATTTTATTTAAATTTAAGAGAATCATATAATTAAAAATTTTATTAAAAATTATTTATTTAAAAAGTTAAATATTAATTTTTTATATAAATTTATAAAACTTTCATCTCTTTTCTTCTTTTGAATATGGAATACAATATCCACCTTATATATGTTATGCATCAATTTATAACATCTAAAGTTCAAATTCATCTAAAAATAACTGCAATTCAAGTTAAAGAAAATTAAATATTTAAAGATAACCAATTAAAAATTGATTAATATTTTCTATGTAACTCTTGCATGTCTTTTCATTTTGGTATGATATTTCTTAATCTCTTATGGGATGTCACACTTTATCTGTATGAACTAGGGATGTGGGTACCATACCGTGTTGGCGGTGCTGGTCAGTACCTACTGTATCGACCAAAAAATGGTATAATAACCATTAAATTTATACTATTAGATGGTACCACTCGACACTAAAATACCGACGAAATTTTAGGATTAAAATGTAATTTTTTAAAAATGTTGGACTAAAATGTAACTTTAAAAAAACCATAAATATTTAACCCACCCGTTGTTAACTCGAATCCTCAAAATGTCATTTCAGCAAAAGGTAACGTCGCAACGTGCTGCAGTCACGTCGCGACGAG
>JAOSBL010000211.1:5502084-5513014 GCA_027568915.1 Erythroxylum roraimae | reverse complement strand
AGAAAGCAAGATTAAGAGAACATGTAGGAAATCATGACTCTGATCATAATCAATGTCGAATTGCTTGTGAAAATTTAATGAACCAATCCCAATCTATTCAGTCAGCTTTTTCAAGGCAATCTATTCAGTCAGCTTTTTCAAGGTTTATTTATTAGTCAAATTGTCATTACTTTTACCAGTTGCTACAGCCACAGTGAAAAGAGCTTTCTCCGCAATGAAAATTATCAAGAGTTCACTTCGTAATAAAATGGGAGATGACTTATTGAATGATTGTTTAGTGTGTTACATTGAAAGAGATGTATTTGCAAATATTGACAATGATGTTATGAAAAGATTTCAATCTATGAAAAGTAGGCGAGAATCATTGTAATTTTAGCTATTTTATATTCTTAATAAAACTTTGTTTTCTTCTTTAATTTTGATATGAAAATTTTTGTGAAATTTATATTTTATTTGGGCCTCCCATATCTCCGTCCTTGGCTCCGTCACTGCCCCTAATGCTTTAGTGAGTAAGTTGACAAGTTGATCTTCTGACTTGACATATGGTGTCTCAATCAATCCTTCTTGAAGCTTTTCACGAACAAAGTGACAGTCCACTTCAATATGTTTAGTTCTCTCATGAAAGACTGGATTCGAGACAATATGAATGGCTACTTGATTATCACACATCAATTTCATTGGAGTGGAGTGCTCAAAACCAAGTTCCCCGGGAAGATGCTTCAACCAAATCAACTCACATGTAATATACGCCATAGCCTTATACTCAGATTTAGCACTAGAACATGCAACAACTAACAGCTTTTTACTTTTCCATGACACTAAGCTTCCACCAAAAAATACATAGTAGCCTGAAGTAGACCGTCAACATAAGAGTCTGCCCAGTTTGCATTTGTATACCCTTGAATCTGAATGTGTCCATGATTCTGGTAAAGAAGACCTTACCCTGGAGAACCTTTTAATATCTAAAACTTCTAGTAACTGCATCCAAATGACTAGTTCACGAAGATCCCATAAACTGACTCACTACACTTCTAGCAAACGAAATATCTAGACAAGTAACAGTCAAATAATTCAGTTTACCAACAAGTCTTCGATACTTACCTAGATCTTCCAACTGCTCTCCTTTATCAGCATTAAGTTTTACATTTGGTTCCATAAGGCTATCAATTGGCTTTGTTCTCAACAGACCTGTTTCTTCTAGAAGACCAAGAACGTACTTTCTTTAAGATAGACAAATCCCCAATTTTGACCTTGCTACCTCGATCCCCAGAAAATATTTAGTAAACCAAGATCCCATGTTTGAAATTTAGTCTATAGGAATGACTTTAAAGAATGAATTCCTACTTTATCATCTCCAGTAATAACAAGATCATCAACATACATGATCAAAAGAATTTTACCAGTCTCGGAGTGACGATAGAACATAGAGAGATCCACACCACAACGATGTAGACTAAACTCCATAACAACTATACTAAAACACCCAAACCAAGCTCTTGATGACTGTTTTAGACCACACAAAGATTTGTTAAGGCAACACACTAGATTAGTCTCTTCCTGAGCAACAAACCCTGGTGGTTGCTCCATAAAAATAGCCTCCTGAAGATCACCATGAAGAAAGATATTTTTTACATCGAGTTGATGAAGAGGCCAGTCATGGATGGCTTCCAAAACAATGAAAACACGTACGGATGTCAATTTGGCGACAGGAGAAAAGGTTTTAGTATAATCCGTACCATATACTTGTGTATAACCCTTAGCTACCAAACAAGCTTTTAAACGATTAATCGTGCCATCAGAATTGACCTAAACATTAAACATCCAACGATAACCCACAATTGTTTGAACATATGGAAGAGGAACTAAGTCTCATGTAGCTTTAGCTTGCAAAGACAACATCTCTTCTTCCATGGCATGTTTCCATTTACGATGATCCAAAGCTTCTAAAACAGACTTAGGTATAAGTATAGAAGACAAAGTGGATACAAAAGCAGCATATGACAGCGATAATGAGTTATAAGAATCAAAGTTTGAAATAGGGTGAGATGTACAAAACCCTCTTCCTTTTCAGAGAGTAATGGGCCAATCAAGATCATCATATAATGGAATTGAAGACGGAGAAGACAATGGTGACAAGCGTGAATCGTCTGGTCGTACTACACGATGAGTGCGTCAAGTATAAACCTGCAAATCAGGACGAGAGAGACGTTCCAAAGGATTAGTGTCAGGAGCAACATAATTGGGAGTTGCTTAGAAAGGAACAAAAGGAATTGGTAGACACAAATCAGTGTCAGTAGAGACAGACAAAGCATTAGAAAAGTACGGTGTGTCTTCAAAAAATGTAACATCAGCAGACACAAAAACGATTCAGTGAGGTGCTAAAACATTTATACCCTTTTTGCAAACGAAATTACCCGAGAAAGATGCACTTTATAGCTTTTGGATCTAATTTATCTGTGTTGGGTTGAAGCTGGTGAGCAAAACAAACACATCCAAATACTCGAGGAGCAATGGAAAAAGGGTCTTGATAGGGAAAGATAATTGAGAATGGAGTTTTACCCGCTAACACAGAAGATGACATTCGATTGATAAGATAACATGCAATAAGCACAACATCTCCCCAAAAACTTTTGGGTACATTCATATGGATTAACAGGGTATGAGCTATTTCAACAAGATGTTGGACTTTTCTCTCAGCTACCCCATTTTGTTGAGGAGTGTATGGGCAGGAAGATTGATGTTGCATACCTTGTTGTTTCAAGTAGCTGGAGAATGAGCTAGAGAAATATTCTTTAGCATTATCACCACGAAGAATATTGATTCGGGTATTAAATTGATTTTGAATTTCAGCATAGAAAGGCCAAAAAATAGAGAATAGTTCAGAACGATCTTACATTAGATATAACCAAGTTATTTAAGAGAAATCAACAACAAAAATTACAAAATGATGAAATCCCAACTTAGACTTGACACAACTCAGACCCCAAATATCTGTATAGATTAACATGAAGGGTTTTTCAACTCTTTTATTGACTCGAGGAAAAAACGAAATACAATGATGTTTTCCTAACTGACACGACTCACAATTTAAACTAGAAACATAATCTAACCTTGGCACTACTTTCTTGAGATTTTCCAAAGATGGATGACCTAATTGACTATGGACATCAATAGGAGAGACTAACACTGGGTAGGCGATGGATGATTGCAACTTGTCAAAATAGTACATTCCATTTGATTCAGGCCCTTCTCCAATAGTCATCCTGGTCTTCAAATCTTAGATAATGACATTATCAGGGTAGAAACATACAGAACAATTTAGTTTAGTCAATTTGCTCACAGACATAAGATTGAAAGGAATATTCGGAACAAATAATGTAGAAGGTATACTCATCCTGAGATAAAGTAACAGACGGTTGTGAAATTGTAGCCGAAGAATGTTCTTTAAGAGACGCAATATAAGCAGCTCTCAAATGGGGATATTTATCCCAACAAGACTTTTCATCATGTCCGGCTCTATCACAATGTGTGCAATGGAGTCAGTGAGCCTCTGCCACGTCCTCCTCAGCTGTCACGATCACAACGACCACCACGTCCTCCTCCTCCACTTCCCTCATGGCTTCCTTTGACTTGTGCAGATTGTGTTGCAAGAGCTGACCTATCAGAGTTATTCTCTGGTGGATTTGCCTTAGTCATAGAGCGAGAGAGTCTAGAATATACTTCAACCAAGGATGGAAAGTGTACTCCTCCCAAGATTTGTGCTCGCACAGGCTCAAACTCAGGTTTCAATCCAGCTAAAAACGTCATAGTTACCAAATGCTCTCTTTGAATCTGCATCTCCTTAATATCAGATGTGATCGGTAGTAGAGCATTCAACTCCTCAAAAGCACGTTTCACTTTCCCAAAGTATCAATCAAACTTCCTTCCTGTTTGGACTGAAATAATTCAACAGAAATATCATACATGCGAAGCATATTACTGGAGTAAAGAAGCTTAGCATAGTCTCAAGCTTGCTTACAAGAACTAACATGAGAGAATAGGACTGAAATTTCAAGTTCTATAGAATCGAAAAGAATATGTAGTAATTGTGCATCATCACCTTGCGAATTTTCTAGTATTTTCTGATCAATTGGGGGATCAGATGTAAGATGGGACAACTTTCTCTAACCTTGAAAGAACAATTCAACATTCTTAGACCAAAAAGGATAGTTATTACCGTTCAAACATTGCTTGGTGATTCGCAAAGTTGAGGAACCCATTGTTGGAACACCGGTCAATGACTTGCTACTGGAATTTGACATCTCCCAGTTATACTAGACGGATTTCCTGGCTAAACGGAGACTAAAACACCATTGACGATATTCCGAAATCCATAACACTTTACTGTTATCAAAAAATACTCATGTTCTAGTTAGTTTTGACACAAAGTAAGGCTAGAACTCCATTCAGGACACAGTGATGAGCCGACCCATCTAATTGTCGTCGTCGGTGGTCATCGGACGACGACACATGGAGCCCATGCGCCAACACGTGGGTGGTTTTACGACAACACCGCCGATACTCTGGTGGTCACCGGCACCCTAGTTGCTTCTATGTATTTGGTTTTTGATTTTGGTAAGTGGAGGTAAGTGTTTTGGATAGATTGGAAGGTGTTAGGATTTATGGTAAAGAATTTCTAAGGTTTGGAAGTGTGGCTCTGATATCATGTGAAGAACAGAGTGGAAAAACAGAGGGCTTGATCAATACTCAAGACCCTTGTATGGTTTATATAGAAGTAATTACATAGGGAAAGAAAATCTTAGTAATAAATAGAAAATCACACAATAAAGAGGGAGATCATACTCTCCCTAATATAGATATCACTCTCCCTAAATATAGATATTTCCTAACAGCAACAATAGGAAATAAATGATCATGAAAAGGAGTCCAGGCCAAGTTAGAACAAGTGTGTTTTGTTTCACCGAGCACAGGATAAATCTATTTCCTCTCTACATTTAAAAGTTTACAATCACAACTGAAAAGGGAAAACAGATGCAAATGGTCATGCCACATGAGGGGTAAAGTTTCTCAATGAGACTTTTAAGTAAATAACTCCATAAAAGTATCTGTTAGAGTAATGATTTAGTGCATACAACATCAGATGAAAAAGAAGGCTTCTTAATAATAAGCAATTTTGTAATTATGAACAACATGCATTTGAATGAATTGCAATAACAACTCCACGATCCATTATAGATTTTAGAATGGTATTTTAATCATTATTAGGCCTCACTCAATAGTTTAAGCATTTGAATTGAATAGTTTCTTAACATATTATCACAGATTTTATAATTGGGAGGTCTCAAATTATGTTGGCCACATTTCTAGTGTATTTTTGGTTTGTTGCATTTACATACAGCTTGTGTGAGGAGGTGCATTAGAATGGTATTTGAATAATTTCCTTGGCCTCATTCAGCAATTTAAGTTTTTGGATATGGTTTATTGACAAAAGATAACAACATAGTAAGGTGAGGTTTAGATAAACGTACCATGATCCCTTTTCCTTTTCAATAAACAACTCAGTGAAGGAAATAGTATTGATGCAGTTCTTCTACTATCACCCTGCCAAAATCCAATAATACCATTACAATTTAATTGGATGCTTATTCATTAGGCAACAATGCCCCTTATTTATTCCTGTTAAACACTACATGTTTATTATATTCAATTGTGTCATAGCCCTTCTATTCTTATAGCAATAACTTAAAGGTATTGAATTCCACACTCACAATGGTGAACAAGTCCCTAAGGCAAGGCCAACAATACGAAATATGGTCCCATCAGCAAAATTTGACCACCACCATTGCCTCAGTTTTCAACAGTATAATCTTTTTTCATTATATAGAAATGTATATTTAGTTTTAAGGAATCAGATACTTTTGAAGAGTTCTTCGAACCAAACAAATTCCTAGAAGATTTCTAATGACTCCATTCTGAAAAGGAATGAACAGTCTCCTAAACAAGTGAGAAAGGCTCAAACTACAGCATGGAACATAAAAAACACCAACCTTTGTATAGCTTCCTCCGGAGAGCTTAAATTCATTCTTCCATGTGAAAGATGGTGCTGGAACTACAGAGAATCCTGAGGCAACTAATATCCCAATCCATAAACCATAACCAAATCCTCCAGCCCACCATCCCTTCAGAAAATTCAGAATGTATTTTCACAATCCACAGATTAGTTTTATGCAAAATTGTAAACTTTTACATTTTATGGTTTCAAAATAAATTCTTCCAGACAAGTTAAGTGGTCGGGTTAAAAAAAGCAATAAGTAACAGGAACAAATGCCAGGATCATTTACACCATAAAAAGGATGAAAATCATTTTGAGAAACACACTTAAAACTCCTAAATGAGCTTCCACTAGAGAAGTCATTTACCTGTTTTCATCTTTTGGATATGGAATTGATTGCTCTAAGTATGCAACAGTTCCTGAAAATAGAGAAACAAGTTTACAAGACTTTTCAAGCACAAAGAGCAACTTAATGAGGAAGAAATCAGTATGATAAAAGTTAGTGAAATACAAAGTACCAAATGATTCCTACATTTGAGGTGGCAAACAACTTGTATACACATATACTAATTGCAAAAACATTATTATAACACAAAACTATATTTTCACTTTTCTTGAAAATTTTCTGGAGAACTGCCCTAGCCTTCCAAACCTGACAATCCTAGGAACTTTAAATTTGTAAGCAAGAGCATATTAAACAACAATTTCAAGGGCTTTACTTCAAAAAATTCATGACCAACAACTTTTCCTGTCACATTGTATAAAACTTAAGGAGGTACAGTTGTTAAAGACACCAAAATTCCATTTCACCTCCTTAAACTGCCTCAACATCTCACCTTTAACTTATGATCAAGTTTCTGCGGCTTCTACCTTCTATCAAGTGTTCATGGATCAAGAACTGCAGTCTTGCCACACGAATTATGGTAAGCATTTACAAACATTCACACCCAGATACCCAATCACATGACTAAGTCATACAAATATATAAAAATAGGTGTCAACGCAGAACAAAAGAAACTTATGAGGTACTGAGCAAAAAGATTGATAATCATGCTAAGAAGTTTTGTCTCATACCAATTGGAGCATCAAAACCATTAAGCAATTGAACAATAGACTTTGCATCTAAACGCTTTCGAATTCTTTTGCCAACTGTTACTTTCAAACAAGGAGAATCAAATACCTGTGAAGACAGAGAAGACTATAACTAAAGCCATTCTTCACAAAAAACAACCAATTAATTCTTTTATAAGAAATGATTTGGAAATGAAACTAACGACACTGAAGAGGTCATCTAGTCTATAGGAAAATGGTCCACGAGGAAAAAGCATTATGCAATGAGTAAGATGTTCCTAATCTAACAAGAAATCGGTGAACTTAGATGAACTTTCACATGCCATATTTCCTAAATATATAGCCATGCAAGCTCAGACATTTCCTGAACTTTGTTGCAGATTTTTCTTCCATAGGTTGCAATCACAAAAGATGGATTACACTATTTTATCCCTCCTGTGGATTGACTAAACGGTTCCTTGATGTTCATACTTCTGCATTAGTATGAGGGCAAGCCGTCATGGTAATCTGGGATTGGACAGATGTTTAATATAAGCATTACGCAGGCCTCTATGGGAGGCAAAGGTTGACCAATAAAAGAAATGTTCAGTGTATGACCTTCAAACTGATTGTTTTAAATCTCGATTGAACATTTTCTGCACTACCATATAAGTTGCAGCTGTTTGTTTCATTCTCCACCATTAACTGACGTGCTACCTACAAATATGCTAGCCTCATTACAGAGCTATAAACCCCAAAGCCTAAGGTCAGGGACTAACTATCATTTTGCATTTTCCATGAAAGATCTGTTTGTTCAAATTCAATGCCCAGGAAAACTGTCGTGCAAATATTGTTCCTTACTCCCAATATAAACATCAGAAATTGATCAGAACCCTTCAGAAGTGGAAGTGTTGCGCCCTAAAAACATCCAAATGGAACAAGGCACCCACTGTTCGTGAAGTGATAGAAGTTTTCAAGCTAACAAAGATTTTGAACAAAAATAAAATTTTATTCCTGAATCTAGGAAAATGTTAGACATTTAACCCCGATACAAACCCAATTCAAAAAAAAATTCCTTCTAAAATACCCCAATTGCAGAACATCCTAAAATTCGTAAACATAGAGACTATCATCTTAGTCTTAAGAAAAGCTAAAAGAAAAACAAAATGCCACTTGAATTTACATAATAACCTGAGCGGAGCACCCAGACTCATCTGTTTTCAAGAGGGCTAGAGCACCAGAAATATCAGGGTCAATACCGAGGACCCAATTGGATACTGCATTGGTCTGTGTTGAAGGTTGAGTTCTGCGAGGAAACGGGTTAGTGAGAGAATCCAACCAGTCCTCTTTAAGCTGTGCAACATCAGCTACTTTAGCATAAGGCCTCACTATACTTTCCCTTGAAACACCTCTCAATAACTTAGAATCAGGAGAACTAGTGGTTGTGCAAAAGGGTCTTAGCTTAGATGCGAGGAAATAAAGGATAAATGTTTGGGTTTAACGGTTGAGAAGAAGTGAGAATTCATGAATTGGGTTCCTGGAGAATGTAGGCTTTGTGGCTCTACTTGAACGATTTCCATGTAATAGGCTTTCTCCGTTGCAAGGAGAACCGAGAGGGAGTGACAAAAAGTGCCTGATTTTTGGACAAAATCCACAATTCCAGGATTTCAAAGAATGTTAGCAAATGCGTTTAGTACCATTTTTATTTAAAAGTGTGAAAATTTTAAAAGTTGGATTGAGAAAGTTATGGCAATAAATTTAAAGTTAAAAAATTTTAATTAAATTTTAATTAAATTAGTTAAATATTAAATAGAATTAAAAATAAAAATTATGATTAAAAGATATTATTCTTATAAAAATTTAAAATTTAATTAAAAAAGATAATATTAAATAAAAATTAATTTATTTATTTTAATTTATAAAAATTTATTAATTTACTTAAAATTAATTAATTTATAAATTGATTAATTTTTAGCAACAAAACTATTAAAGTAAATCGAACTCGAAAGTTAAAAACTGAACAAAAAAAATTGAACAATTCATAATTTTTATAATTATACTGATTGAACTGATTGAATTTAATCATCAAAAAAATACAATTATAATTGACTGTAAATTTTATTTTTATTATAAAACATTCAGTTCCATTTAAATGTAAATATTAGAGTTAGATATACCTTTTTGACCTTTAAAAATTGGCATAATACAATTTACGTAACAAATAAAAATTTTGCAAATAAAAACAAAAAATGATTTATTTGAACAGTATATACTATAGAAATAGAAGTAAAATTGAACTATAGATTTTAAGAGTTTATGCAAAATAAATTAAATAATTAATACATTAAAATGCATCTAATAATTAGAAAAACGATCGACGTGATGTCATTAATCAGACTTGCATTCGAATTATGTGTTTGGGTTTTTGGTTTCTTAAATTATCCATTAATTAGGATTTATGCAGGTGAGGCTTGCAATTTTATACTATTTTTAAATTATTTTTAGGTATAAAAATCATATAAATTATTATTAACAAAACAATATCGATTAAATGGAATTAATTGCATATTACTTTTCGGTTTTATTGTTTCTTCATTATTAACTCCAATTTGTAATTGAGTACTCACAGAAAGCGAATTGGGAATCAAATCTTCTGTTTAGATTAATCAATCTCTACCTTATTCCATTAAATCTCATTAATATATACATATAGGATGTACGTAAATATATAAATAAAGATTAAGTAACACATGGTTGAAATATCCTAACGGTAACACAGGGCTCTCCAACCCGCAAATCGGTTGCTAGATATCGTTAAGGTACTTGAGTAAAGAAATGAAGTCCGATGAGTACTTGATGGATTTCAATGATAACAAGCAACATAGCCATGAATCAGATCCATTCTACGAACAAATTTTTGATTCTATGTGGTTCAATAGCTTCAGTAAAGAAATGGCTAGTTCTCAAGCACCTCTAAAAGATGTTCCAGGAAGTCCCAAAACCTAAAGGAGCTGAGTTTGCAAGACATGTTAGGTTGGTGAAAATGGAACATGAAAAGAACAGCAAACAGGCTACAACTCTACTTCAAAAGCTAGTAAAAGAGAAAGAGAAAACTCATGATCATGATACAAGTAAAAGACAGAAGATGAAGAAGTTTCTCTAGAAAAGCTTGTCCATGATAGAAGTTAGTGAAATATAAAATACCACATACTAATTGCAAGATCATTCCTATAACACAAAACTATATTTTCCCTTTTTCTGAAAATTTTCTGGAGAACTGCTCTAGCCTTCCGAATCTGACAGTCCTAGCAACTTTAAATTTGTAAGCAAGAGCATATTAAACGACAATTTCAAGGAATTTACTTCAAAAAATTCATGACCAACAACTTTTTCCTGTCGCACTGTATAAAACTTAAGGAGGTACAGTTGTTAAAGACACCAAAATTCCATTTCACCTCCTTAAACTGCCTCAACATCTCACCTTTTAACTTATGATCAAGGTTCTGAGGCTTCTACCTTCTATCAAGTGTTCATGGATCAAGAACTGCAGTCTTGCCACAGGAATTATGGTAAGCATTTACAAAATTTCACACCCAGAGTCACATGACTAAGTCATACAAATATATGAAAAATAAGTGTCGAGGCAGAACAGAGAAACTTATGAGGTATTGAGCAAAAAGATTGATAATCATGTTAAGAAGTTTTGTCTCATACCAACTGGAGCACCAAAACCATTAAGCAATTGAACAATAGACTTTGCATCTAAACGCTTTCGAATTCTTTTGCCAACTGTTACTTTCAAACAAGGAGAATCAAATACCTGTAAGA
>JAOSBL010000211.1:5444112-5455469 GCA_027568915.1 Erythroxylum roraimae | reverse complement strand
TTTAATTAATTAATTATAATTTTATATATGTTAAATATATTATAATTAATTAATCAATTAATTATGTTTTAATTAATAATATTTTAATTGATTAATTATATTTCAAAAAATTTTATAAAAATATACAAGTGTCACAAGTGTGACACATCGTCCCTTTGATCCAACAACTCTCTCTGCCATCTCATTGTCACACCTGTGACTTCAACTTTCTTACTGTGACTTCGACTTCCTTACTTATTAGTCACTACTAAACACAACTGTCCATTTCATCCAATAGCTCTGATTCTTTACGCTATTAATGTGGTCACGACTGTGATTTGTTAGTCGCAGGAGTGAATTCGATGCACGATTGTGAGTTAACAAGTCACAACTGTGATTATTATTATTATTATTATTATTATTATTAGATGAGAGATGTCACAGGTATGTCACACGTGTGACACATTATATTTTTATAAAATTTTTATGAAATATAATTAAAATATGATTAATTAATTAATTAAAATATTATTAATTAGTTGATTAATTAAAACATAATCAATTGATTAATTAATTATAATATATTTAACACATATAAAAATATAATTAATTAATTAACTAAACGATAAGTGATTGATTAATCAATTAACATATAATTAATTAATTAATTACAATCTAATTAATTGATTAAAAATGTTTTTTAAATATAATTAAAATATAATTGTTAAGTGCATTAAGTACACCGTCTTTTTGATCCAACGGCTCCCGCTTCCATCTCATTGTCACACCTGTGACTTCGGCTTCCTTACTGTGACTTCGACTTCCTTATTTATTAGTCACTACTAAGCACAACCGTCCGTTTCATCTAACGGCTCTAATTCTTCACGCTATTAATGTGGTAACGGTTGTGACTTGTTAGTCGCAAGCGTGAATTCGATGCACGGTTGAGAGTTAACAAGTTACAGCCGTAATAGTAATAATAATAATAATAATAATAATAATAATAATAGATGAGAGGTGTCACAGGTGTGATGTCACAGGTGACATATATATATATTTATAAATTTTTTATGAAATATAATTAAGATATAATTAACTAATTAAAATATTATTAATTAGTTGATTAATTAAAACATAATTAATTAATTAATTATAATATATTAACACATATAAAAAATATAATTAGTTAACTAAAATATAGTTAATTAATTAACTAAATGATAAGTGATTGATTAATCAATTAAAATATAATTAATTAATTAATTAATTAAAATATAATTGAAAGATTTACTGCCGAAATCGACCCCGTATTTGTAGGAAGATTATGTTGTCTGACGTGATGTAGCCTATTTGTTGGAAAGTTTGGAAATTTATTTTTTTTGCAAGATTAGAAGGTTAATGTTAGTAACAACGAAAAGGTTGAAGGAAAGAATTGGAAAAATGATGAAGCATGTTGTAAGTCACAGGTGTGACATGTTAAGTCATACTCGTGAGACCTATTCGTGGGAGTAACTTAATATGTCACGCCCGTGAGGCATCTTAAATTTTGTTTTTTTAATGCGGCTTTGATTGTTATATCTCTTATAACATTTATCAACAGACTTAGTTAATTTTAACTTTGTTAAAACTTTTAACAAATTTCTTGTCAGAGTTATGTCTCTTTTTTGTGTATCTCGTTTGTTTGTATTTGTTCAAGCCTATCCCTTTCTCTTCGGACATAGTGCGAATAAATTATAGACTTATGATCACAAATAATTACAATATAGACTACGTTTTATTTATGTTTGACTTTAAGTTTTTAGATGTATTCTTTTATCTCCAAACTTTTAAGTAAATCACAATCTAGTAGTAAACTTTTAAGAATAGATGACACCATACAGCCACACCATACAACTTTCTTTAGAAGGACAAAACATAATGTTCTACGAATCTAAATTAATCTTAATTTATAATGGATTCAAAATGACAAAATGACAAAAACACATATAAAACAAGAATATGATAAATCCTTGAGTAGTAACAATATCAGTGCCTACAAAAACCATCGAGGCAAACTTTCCTATGGAATGTTTTTCATACTAAGGGTGGTTTGATCTTTCCAACTGCTGCGTTTAATATCACAATAGAAAATAATTAGGATTGCTGACAGCATGAATTATAGCAAAAATCTTACCTGCTAAAAAGTAGATTTTTACTGACGTAGATCTTTATTTTGAAGAAAACAAATAAATGTATGAGTTTAAAGCTATCTAGACAAGTGATTTCCAATTCCAATGTCATAATTAAAATACCATTATAACATCAACAATCTAAAATTATGTTTTGTTAACTTAATATTAGCAAACAGGTACATAAAAAGGTAGGAAATATCTAAAACATTAATGGCATGCTCAAAAATAGAAATAACCTCTTCATTCAAATTTTCATCCGTTAAGTCGAGAAAGCTTAAAAGGTAAGATGAATACCTGCTAAAGTTTGACATCCTTAAAATCTACATGGGCATTAACTTGTGTATTAACATCATTGAAATCTACCAACATTAGTTATATTTTTCCCCTTCAAAGGAGGTTTGCTGTAACCAATAACAGGAAAAGAGTGCAACATCGTTTTTCCTGCACAATAATAATAACCAAGCCAAGTTGTTAAACTTTTAGAAGGCATTGGGAAAAAATTGCTCAAACAAATGGAAAAGACAAACCGAAACAAATAAAGCGTAAAAACCAATATAAGCTACATATTGAGGGGCCTTCATCAGCTTTTTACTTTAGGCGCAATACTCAAGTAGATACTAAAATATGCATAAACAAATAAGGCGTCATCAAAATTCACAGGAATGTCAAATCATCAAACCAAAAACATGCATATCTGCCAAGAATTATAAGTAGTAGAAAAACTTGAGACTAATTAAATAAAGAGTGATCAATGAATGTTGTAAATAAGATGAAAAATTGTTGCAACTTTTGGAGCATAATCCTCGTTAACATAAGATCTGAAAATTCCAATCGCATAGACATGACGTAATTAAGGCCGTATATATTTCAATTGAACATAAGAACGGGAAAGAATTACCTCTTCATGAAGCAAATTAGCACTATCTTCCTGACGTGACTCTATATAGATGCATTGAAAAGCCTACCTACTAAAATCGTCTGCCAAATGATAAATCTCATATGACTACAATATTAAAATATGCAAAATTGTATTCAGTTAGCAAATAACAAATGATTCTTACCATTTTTTTCTTTATTGGCAAGAGTGTGCGATAAGCCTTCTATTAGTTGTATATCTAACTACAGAGTGAACAAAATAAATTATAGCAATTAGAACTGAAATCACAAAAGTTAGGAAAATACATAAATTTGGAAGTTAGTAAGAAACAGAGGTCAATGGAAGTTAGTAAGAAAGAGAGGTAAATGGTGACAAAATCATAGAGGTTTCATTATGAGAAACGATAATAATAACTTAGTCCCAGAAAAAAAGAAGAAGAGAAAAGCCGATGGTAGAAAAAGAGAGGAAGCTAGAGGAGTTACCGTAGAAGAAGGTTATGGAGGAGAAGAAGAAGAAACTGAAGTGAGCTGCTTAATAATTAATAATAACAACATCAATAATAACATGCACATACAAGTCACATGGGTTATTTATTAATTGGGTTGCTAGGTTTCGAATAAATGTTGTTAATTGGGTTGATAGGTTTAGAATAAATGTTGCAGATAATACCAAAATTTATTATTATGAGATTTTGCACAATTTATTAATGTTAAGATTTGTTTCATATTGTAATTAATTAATTAATTAAAATATTATTAATTAGTTGATTAATTAAAACATAATTTATTGATTAATTAATTATAATATATTATAATATATTTAACACATATTAAAAATATAATTAATTAATTATATTAACAACCAATTAATAACAATAATTAATTAATAATAAGACGATTATAACTAAACTAATAATTAAATAATAATATGTAAGGATTAATAATAACATGCCTATTTATTAATTAACAATAACCCTTGATGTGAAAAAGCCTGATAAAAAAAACAAAATAACATGAACGGTTGTGACAAAATAATGTATGGGAGTCATGTCTATGACTATTAAGTCACAGGCGTGATTACTTTGAGTATATAATACTTAATAATAATATAATAATAATTAATATACAATTCATAATCAGGAAGAGCTATATATATACTTAATATTAGTATATAATAATTAAAATTAATAATGCACGGCCATGAGTAAGATATATACTTAATATTAATATGTAATACTTAATAATATAGTAATAATAATGAATAATGAATAATGCATGGTTAATTATTATTAATTAATTATATTAACAACCAATTAATAATAATTATTAATTAATAATAACACAATTATAACTAAACTAATAATTAAATAATAATATGAAAGGATTAATAATAACATGTCTATTTATTAATTAACAATAACTGTTCACGTGAAAAAGCCTAGTAACAAGAAAAACAAAATAACATGCACGACAACCGTGCATGGGAGTCACGCCTATGACTATTAAGTCAAAGGCGTGATTACTTAACATTTGAGTCACGCCTATGACTAAGTCATAGGTGTGATTACTCAAAATAAATATATAATACTTAATAATATATTAATAATAATTAATATACAATTCACGGTTGTGACTTATTAATCACAACCATGAAGAGCTATGTATATACTTAATATTAGTACATAATAATTAATAATAATTAACAATTAATAATACAGGGGCATGACTAAGATATATATTTAATATTAATATGTACTACTTAATAATATAGTAATAATAATTATATTTTAATTAATTCATTAATTCTATTTTAATTATATTCAATACAAATTTTAAATAAAAAATATATATGTCACAGGAGTGACTTCATGTCATACCTGTACAGTTCTCTAATAATAATAATAATAATAATCACCGAATATAATTAATTGATTTATTAATTATATTTTTATTAATCATTTAATTATATAATAATTAACTATATTTTAATGATATTTAATTTTAAAAATAAAAAAGAAAATATATGTGTCACAGACCTAAAGGATTTTAATTAATTAATTATATTTTAATTGATTAATCAATTACTTATCGGTCATGAATAAGATATATAATTATAATTAAGATATACTACTTAATAATATAGTAATAATAATTAATAATTAATAATGCATGGTTAATAATTAATTATATTAACAACCAATTAATAATAATTATCAATTAATAATAGCACAATTATAACTAAACTAATAATTAAATAATAATATGAAAGTATTAATAATAACATGTCTATTTATTAATTAACAATAACCTTTCTGGTGAAAAAGCCTGGTAACAAGAAAAACAAAATAACGTGCACGGTTGTGACAAGTCACAACTATTAAGTCATAGGCGTGATTACTCAAGATGAGTATATAATACTTAATAATAATATAATAATAATTAATATACAATTCACTGTTGTGATTTATTAATTACAACCGTAAAGAGCTATATATATACTTAATATTAGTATATAATAATTAATAATAATTAACAATTAATAATGCAGGGTCATGACTAAGTTGTATACTTAATATTAATATGTACTACTTAATAATATAGTAGTAATAATTATATCTTAATTAATTAATTATATTTTAATCAATTAATTAATTATATTTTAATCAATTAATTGTATTTTAATTCTATTCAATAAAAATTTTAAATAAAAAATATATGTGTCACAGGTATGACTTAAGTATCACGGAGTGTGACACTTCTCTAATAATAATAATAATAATAATAATCACAGCGTAAAGAATCGGTGTTGTTAAATGAAAATTAATTCAATAATTATATTTTAATTCTATTCCATAAAAAATTAAATAAAAAATATATGTGTCACAGGTGTGACTTAAGTCACACCCGTGACACTTCTCTATTATTATTATTATTATTATTATTATTATTATTATTATTATTATTCTTAATCACTGCATAAAGAATTGGAGAGCCGTTGGATGAAACAGACGGTTGTTCTTAGTAGATAATAAGTAAGTGAAGTCTAAAATAGTGAGAAATAAAAAATAAGATGTCACGCATGTGAGCAATAAGTCATAAGCGTGACGACAATGAGATAAAAGGTAAAGAAGCCGTTGAATCAAAGGGATGGTGAGATGGAAATTTGTGACCGTCAATTCCATTCGTCTTTAGTCCTTAGTGTATATACTTAATAAGTAAGTGAAGTCTAAAATAACGTGAAATAAAAAATAAGAAGTCACGCCTGTAAGTAACAAGTCACAGGCGTAATGACAATGAGATGAAAGGTAAGAGAGTCGTTATATCAAAGAGATGCTTCGTTCATCCTATTTGTCTTTAGTATATATACTTAATAAGTAAGTAAAATCTAAAATAGCGAAAAATAAAAAATAAAAAGCCACGTCTATAAGTAATAAGTCACGGGAAAAATGACGGTAAGATGAAAAATAAGGGAACCGTTGGATCAAAGGCGTTGGAAATTCGTGGTTATCCATCTCATTTGTCGAAATATATATGCTTAATGAACTCAGGTTACTTGCTAACAGATTTAGCTGCAAGAATTGTTACGTCACCCTACATATGGTTTTATTCTGACATGAGCAATTGGCACAGGGATTGACTACGCAACCTATCATCTGTGCCCTACTGTAGCCTGTCACTTGCCACTTAAACAAATATTATTTTTTTTTACGAAGGAAAGAAACATAAAAAACGATTGGCCTAATTAGCGCATTGACTGCGATACAAAAAACCGTGATGATCACGCTGCATGTGAGCCCAGACTAGAAAAGGGGGCTCTTGAAGGAAGTGGAGACCAGGACGGACAAAGGTGGTAAGGGACGCCAAACAGTCGGCACTCTGATTGCTGTCGAGGTACACATGCTGGAGCTGCACCTCTCAATGTTGCCTGAAGAGACTTCGGATACCTGTCACTAAAGCCAACTGGTCAGTACCGGGATAAATAGAAGTAGAGAGAATATTAATCATCTCCAGGGAGTCGACTTCTAGATAAGACGATGATAATCGAGGCCCCAAGCTAAAAGGAGACCTGAGTAGACGCCCCAAAGTTCGGCTTCGAGCGGGGAGCAAATACCGAACCGATGTAAAAATCCCCCACGCCACTGGCCCAGGTTGTCCCGTAGCAGCCCGCCGGCGGTCCACTTAAACAAAATTTAATTCAATTATATTAGAAAGGATAAATGAGTAATTTACCTTTTGTAAGGATATAATTGTAATATTACAATGTTGTCTTCGTCTTCTTGCTCATCGTGTAACATCTCTTTAAGAATAACAAGGCAAAAGGCTGATTAAATATGTGTCCCTTAAGTCCTATTCTTGTCTTTATTGTTGCTTCTACTACTCTTTCCAATCAATTGTTTGCTTAAAACCCAGAATAAAAAGACCAATCATGAAGATAATGGTGGCCGTGAAGCGGGTCGTAGATTACGCCGTCAAGATCAGAGTGAAGCCCGACAAGGTAATCTCCTTTGTCTTGATCATTAAAACTCTTGATAACGCATTTTGAGATTTGATTTAATCCCCACATCCTCGGTCCGGTGTTTGGTGGTTGCTTTAGAGCGGGGTGGAGACCAAGAATGTTAAGATGTCGATGAACCCGTTCTGCGAGATTGCTTTGGAGGAGGCACTGAGGATTAAGGAGTCGGGAGTTGCATCCGAGGTTGTCGCGGTCAGTATGGGGTCCACTCAATGTGTTGATACTCTACGAACAGGTCTAGCAATGGGGGCTGACAGAGGGATTCATGTTGAGTCAATGGATGTTTTGTATCCACTTACTGTGGCTAAGCTTTTGAAAGCTCTTGTGGAGTTGGAGAAGCCTGGTCTCGTTATTATGGGCAAGCAGGTTGCTTCAGTTCTTTTGTTTTGTTTTTTTTAAAAATCTGGGTAGTTTTTCTTTTTGGGTAAGATTAATCTGGGTAGTTTAATTTGTTGGTAGTTTGTGTATTTTTTTCTTTTCTGCACTTCTTTTTCACTATTTTTAAGTAGGCTTGCAGAGATTTTTGTTGTCAGCTCATAAATGGTTCTCCTTTTCTTTTATGTTGTGTAGGCTATTGATGATGATTGCAATCAAACGGGGCAGATGGTGGCTGGATTGCTTGGTTGGCCTCAAGGGACATTTGCTTCGAAGGTTGGTTAAAATATGCACAACTACTTGATTTCATTAGAGTACATTCATGACCTTGTCGGTTCTTCGGCTTGGCTCTTCATACATTTAATAAGATTTTAAACCACTCGTTGCTATACACATTATGTTCCCTAGGTCAGGCTTTAAGTTTAAGGCTTCAGTGAACATCATAGAAATGGAATGTATAGCATGTTCCCAGATTTTGGTTGCAATTGAGATTGGAATGCCAGTGTGATTGAAACAAACATGAGCGAATGAAATGATCTAGGCCAGAATTCATGCCAATACTTGAAATTGAGGACTGTTGGTAATATGATAATTGCAGTAGACTCAAGCACAACCACAATATTATGGATTATGGAAATATTATGGATTATGGATGTAATTGTGGTTGTGCTTGACAATCTAAAACCATAGTGGATGCTATGTTTTGATGTTGATTTACAAGCTAAGCTGTTAATTTTAAATGTTTTTGCACTGCCAATGCTTTCTTCAAGAGTTGTTCTTAGGTAAAAAGCTGAAGAAGTTTATAAGACTGAAATTCTTTTCAGAGATTTATATTTGCTTATTGTAAGTAACAAGTAGCTATAAAATATTGATGCAAGGTTGTTCATGATCAGAGTAATTGTTATGTACAAGTTAATTGCATTCCTGCATTTCCTTAATTCCTCGAGCACTTATGGGGATATTGAAAATGCTTTGGGGGTCCACAGGCTTCATCTTGCGTCATATATAACCTGATGTCTGGGTATAAGAGATGTAAACAATATTATAAATCAGTGTTAAGAGCTTTCTTGGAAAATTCCGCTTCCAACTTCATCGCTTTGTATGTGAATTTGCATTAGGCAGCTTGTAGAATAAGCCTCCAATTTTTTTGGGTTTGCAAATGGGTGCTTTATAATCAGACTTTAGATGTTGTTGCCATCCCTATGTGTGCAAGGCAAGTGAGCTCGGTTGGGATGGATCTCAAACTAAACCCATGACTTTAGCAGTTTAAAGATTTGTTTGCTGTACTTTTTGCTTACTTTTCTCTAACAGGAAGCCTCTTTGCTCCTTTTTGTTGTTGATTGTCTCTCACATCAATGCTAAATCTTTCAGTATTACTTACTGCTCTCATCTAGTAGGTCTTGCTTGACAAAGAGAAACAGGTAGCAACAGTGGAAAGAGAGGTGGATGGTGGACTTGAGAGTTTGTGTTTAGACTTGCCAGCAATAATAACGTAATCTTTCTTGCCTAATTTTTATTTGCTTTACGTTCATTTTCTTTGTAATTGATAATTGGTGAGAATCTGTATGTTGCAAATATATGTAGTAGCTGGTGAACATGTTAACAAAGAGAGAAAGCCTGTTTATCTGAGTTTTATGAAGTTAATAGATTGATCAGTATTTGACATTTGCTTCATGCTTGAAGACTGCAGTTATAGATTTCATAATTTTTGATCCACTCTTAAATTCATTGATTTGATATTACAGAAAGAAACATTTCAGAAATCTGCCATAGTTTCAAGATCTTAGTGGTACTAATGAATGGATGCTTATTCTATTTTGGTGCATAAAAATTCTAACATACAAGTATCTACTTCAGAAAATGATAATGACAGCCTAGGAAAATGCTAACGAAAACAACCTCTTGTAAGGGAAAAGAGATAAAAATGCTTAGATGATGTTTGGTCCGTCCAATGAGGGATATAATGTAATCATTGTAACATTGTTCCTTCAATCCATTTACTTAGTTGTCCACAAAATTGGATTCAAAAGGAGCTTGAATTACATAACTTGGAAATACATTCCTTTTAATACTGTTCACAAGGTATAATTTGGTCCTCATTACGTTAAATTCTTTCTTGTATTGCATCCTTAATTTCATTGCCTTCGTTGCATTCTGTCAAGCATCAGTTTGAGGTTCAAAACTGATTGTAATGTTCTTTCATGAGAATGAGATGCACATCCATTGGCCACTTCTTGTGAAGATCACCTGCATGAGTCACTTTATCTCACTTGTTGCTCTTCCAGTTTGTCCTTTTCAATGATCTTGTTCTGGTGATGGCTTGAACGCTAATTGTTCCTCTTGTGCAGGACTGATTTGAGACTGAACCAACCGCGATATGCAACATTGCCCAACATCATGAAAGCTAAATCAAAAGTGATAAAAAAATATACTCCTGAGCAGTTGAATGTAGAAGTAAAATCTGATTTGGAGATTGTTCAAGTCACAGAACCTCCCACAAGAAAAGCTGGCGTTGTTGTTTCTTCCGTGGATGAGCTGATAGACAAGCTTAAAAATGAAGCTCATGTTATCTAATTATTGAATTCATTTATGATGCTATTAATTGTTTAACACTTTGAATAGTAAGCAGTGCTTATTAGAGGATTGTTAACAGTGCTTATTTAATGCTATTGAATAGTAAGCAGTGCTTATTATTAACTTTGAAGACATGATTGTATTTCTAATTGTATTCTTCACTTTTTGTAAAGAATCTCTCTCAAGTATTATTAGAGGATTGTTTCACTTTTGATTTCTTGTTATGATTTTTAGTTTTAGTTTTTTACTTTTAATTTCAGTTTTTTCAAACAAAAATATAAAATTATTTAATTATTCATGTTAATGTAGTTATATTTGTATTATTGATAATAATTAAATATTACTAAAACTTAAACATTAATTATTTTATTCTTTATGATTTACTATATTTTATTAAATTAAATGATTTAATAAGTAAAGTTATTTGTAAATTAATATTTATTTATTAATAATAATTTAATTACTATATATATATATTCACATTTTTTATTCACATTTAATATTTATTTATTTTTCACATCTTTTCAAAAATCTCAAATCGCAAAAATTTGGAGCTCTTTTAAATTTTTTTTGTAAAATCTTGAATCATCTTAATAAAAGTTTGAATTAGAAAAATATAACCAATTTAAGAAACATTATCCAATTTAAGAAGCATTGTTTAAATTCGATTTTAGATTAACTAGACCATAGTTAATTTTGTATATAATTAATAATATTTTGTTTTAATTTAACAAATCCATCTGATTTAAATTTGTTAATATTTAAATGGATATTTTATACTCCCTCTGATTTATAATAAGTGTCGTTTTAGATACATTTTAATTATTTAAAATAAGTATCATTCTTGACTTTGTATGCATGTTTATAAT
>JAOSBL010000211.1:5423288-5444012 GCA_027568915.1 Erythroxylum roraimae | reverse complement strand
TATCAGACATTTCATTAACTTTCTTAATAAGTGTGCATTTCTCTAAAATGACACTTATTATGAATCGGAGGGAGTATCAAACAGTAAACCCGGCAACAATGAACCCGGTGTTGGGTACTGCAGATTATGCACATTGCTGCATGAATAAGCTCAATCGGTAGCTTCTGGCTAGTCAGTTTAACATTTCCTCATGTGCTCTACTTATCCTGAAGGATTAGACGTCAGGAATCATATACAAATGTAGTAATGCCAACAATATAACTGGGGAGGAAGGGATGTTGGCTATAAAGCTTCGCAGGATTTATCAGTTCACAGATTAGACAATGCAATGACAGGATGATCTATACGATGAATTTGGCGATCTTAAGAAAAAGTTCCTTGCCAAAATTCAAGGACATTACCAATGAGAATAGAAAAGAAAATGCATCATCTTCAAGCACAAGAATGTGCATATACGAAACATGCATTGTATGTTCTAACACAAAACATGAATTGTATGTTCAGTATTTTCCCAAATTGCTCAAAACGAATTAATGATTTATCAGAGTAGTTTACCTTAACAGCAGAACCCCGAACCAGAGGCAATCTTGGAAGATCAAAACATTTTGACGATGTCAAGAACCAAGAAGATGAATGTTCACTTTAATAAAACTAGAAGAGAACTTCAATTAAACTACCAATCACGTACAATATAAGGTTACTTCATCAACGAACACTATAAGCAGTATTTCCATTTTCATCCATCTGATATTGAACTGTGATCAAGCACAAGGAAAAGTGTTTTGAAGACATTGCTCCAGAAGAAAGGAACAAGGCAAAAGGCCCTAAACTGGGTCGTCAAGTTGTCGAAGACATATGGGCTTTTTGTTTGTTTTGTTTTGTTTCCTGCGGAGCCTACTGGTTTAGAAAAGTAAAGACTGCGTTTTGATTTTCCGTAAGAAACATTGCACTCTCTTTTTGTTGTTCTTCTCTACGTAGAAACACTTTGATGGCTCCAATTCACCCTCTGTGTCTTTTCTTCTCACTCTCACTTCTTCTCTTTGGCACCACTTCACAATTGCACCCGTCTCATCATGTACGTACAAAGTCTTTTTCTTTATCCTCTTCCATCTTTTAACTTTCATTTATTGGGGGTTGACTTATTGTTTGGACGCGAGAATCTTTATCTGTTCGCTGATGGATGAAAATTCTGATCGGAGATGAGATAAATATAATAATTCCAGAATCCGATGAAAAGGGTTTCATTTTGTTTACTTACAGGAGTTCTGTGATGTTGGGATGGGACATGGCGAAACTGGATGTGGAACTTCTTCATCATCGTCGAAGCTCCTGATCAAGGGGGGGACAGTTGTGAACGCTCATCATCAGGAAGTTGCTGATGTTTACGTGGAGGATGGAATCATAGTCGCTGTCAAGCCTCATCTCAAGGTCTGTTCCTTTCTTCTTATTTTGTTTTCTGAAGCTATTTTTGATAGTTAATAGCTTGATTGAGCTATATTTAAGTTATTGCTTCATCTTCTTCAATCAAAGCAATTGACTTGATTTGGACTGGATTACTTGAGACCAGAACAAAGATAAATATACAATTCTGTTTACTTTTTTTGGTTGTGAATAATTATTTTACTTATTTATATCCAGTTCTATGTTCAGTTTTGTAAATTTTTGTAAGTGGTGGTTATTTCTCAAAGCTGTAATTATTTCAAAGTCTTAGCTGGCTTCAAAGTTTCCAATAGCTTTCTACAGTCTGACATCTTCGTTACTGTGGAAAGAGCAATCTTTTGTTGAGTGGTGCTGCGTCAACTTTCAAAGCATCCAAGTTATGTTAGGCTGCCTTAAGATTTTGATCACTTTCTCTTTTTCCTAAATTTCTATTTGAGCAAGTAAGCATATTGTTTTAGCTGTGGATGTTTTGTGATGGTGCCACAATCTTCATAAATGCGAAGTAAATAGATTAATCTGGTGTCAAAAATTGCTTTACAAGCTTCTCTACACTAGATCTGACTGGTCACTAGTAGTAAACTTCCTTTTAAAGGCTAGGGTACTGTTAGGTCCTTTAGTCATTGGCGCATTTAGGCACTCTGGTTTTTCCTATGCTTCTCATTGATTGTTCTATGTAATGGAAAGTTGCTAAGCAAAAGCTTACGATGTAGTTAAATAATTGGATAACTTTTACATGGCCAATGCCACTAGTCATTCTGGATAAGCATGTCGACATGTTTTTAATATAATCTGTTCTTTGATTTTGAGGTGAGCTTATCAAGACCGGGACATGATTTAACCTTTTGTCTTGCCTATAAAGTTAATCTAAAAAGTTTTGACTTCCTTTAACACCATGGTGCTTGGCTTCTTGCAACTGTTTTCGCTACCTGCTTATGTGCTACTAATATCCCGATGCTGGTCTGAATTCACTGGAATCTAATAAACCATGTTGCCATTTTCTGATGCTATATTTTTTGGTTCTTTTCTGTTTTTTCAACACAATCATCTCTTATTTGCCTAATTATTTGTTTTGTTTTTTTTATTTTGTTACCATTAATTTGCAAATGACTTATTGGAATGCTATTGGCAGGTTGGTGATGATGTGAATGTAATTGATGCTGCTGGAAAATTTGTGGTGCCAGGTTAGTTGCCACTTATGCTACAATATAAGCTAATGTATGCTATTCTTTTCGAATGAGGGCTCTCCTTGAGGCTTCAAGGTTACGATAGGATATCCTTTGTTTTCTCTCTCTCTCTCTCTCTTTTTTTTTCCCCTTTAAGTTACTATATATCTGGATAAGAAAAGCTATTATGCCTTGCCTGATTCTTTTCTCTTGCTCACTTGTATAAGATAGTTGTAGAAATTACTGAGGCATATGGTTTCTTATTAAGGCACTAGGCATTGAAACTGATGTGAATATGAAAAAATAGGGATTACTGTGCCTAATTTGGCTTCTAGTGCTTTATAATGATGTTTTGGAAAACTTTAGAGAGTTTTGTTTTTGCTATGCTACATCATGAAGATGGAATATAACTAGTTGATTCTAACTCAAGTGGGACATCTGATGCTTGTCATGAATGCCTGCTTCATTTGTCCTTGTCTAAACAAGCACATTGGGTTGATGACTGTTCATCTACTGTTATTCTATGCAGTATGCAATACATACTAAAGTAACCATAACGCTATTCACCACTTGCCTTTTGGTAAAAAAAACAGGAGGAATTGATCCACACACACACCTAGCCATGGAGTTCATGGGCACTGAGACCATTGATGACTTTTTCAGTGGTCAGGCTGCAGCATTAGCAGGAGGAACCACAATGCACATTGACTTTGTTATACCAGTAAATGGTAGTTTAGTGGCTGGCTTTGAAGCCTATGTCAAGAAGGCAAAAAATTCTTGCATGGATTATGGCTTCCATATGGCAATTACTAAGTGGGATGAAGCTGTTTCAAGGGAAATGGAAGTTATGGTGAAGGAGAAAGGTTAGAATTTTCAATTTCCAAGATGCATAGCCTTTAACTGCTTAGATCTTGATCACTTTGATTTGGTCCTGTCAGAAACTAACAGACAAATTGCCTTGTGGCTAATTGAGGTTTTCTTGACATTTGACCTTTTAGGTATCAATTCATTCAAGTTTTTTCTAGCGTACAAGGGATCTCTAATGATCAGTGATGAGCTCCTATTAGAAGGACTAAAGCAGTGCAAGGCTCTTGGTGCCATAGCTATGGTCCATGCAGAAAATGGAGATGCTGTATTTGAAGGACAGAAAAGAATCATAGAACTTGGCATCACTGGTCCAGAGGGACATGCCCTTTCAAGGCCCCCAGCGGTAATCCTTGCAAATTGGGATATTTCTTCTACTTGCAAAACCTGCTGACTCTATGGATTAATCAGTTTATCCGCGATAGTTCTAACATAGTGCTATTCCTGGAAGTTCTTTGAATTTTTGACCATGACAGAAGTGCTAAACTATTGATCTTATCTGCTTCTCCTTTCCAGTACTTTGTGATTAATGATATGCGTTACATTTGCATCAACAAATTTTATCACTAAAGCAGTTTTCATGCATTGGGTGTGGCGTACAAGGCATTTTTTGTTAGTCTGTCATTTATCCCATTACTGAAAAGATATTATCTTGGAAACATTTGATTCGTTAGGATTGTCTGACGAGATAAAACAATTCCCTACTTCACCAAGCTTTAAGTGAATATTGATGTGTTGAAAACGTTTTCCATGACATGGGAAAATGAAAACTGTTCACCCCACAGCAGGTTATGAATAACCATTTCAGCTAAGACTTTCCTAAAGAAAACGGTTGTAATAGATGCAGTGGATGCCTTAAGGCCAAATATTCACATCAGAATAAGCGGAAATTGATAAAATTTAGGAGCACATCCATTTAAACTTGTTATGCATATGTAGAAAATTCAGTATTTGTAGGTTATGTCTCAAACATGGCATTGAATATTATGCCATATATGTGACTTATACAGAATACACAGCAAGTTAGAATCTTTTTCCATTTGGGCTTTCTTTTTGTATCTGAACCTTTGAGCACCTTAATTTCTTCTGTTGCTTCAAAGTTATTCTCTCTTCATCTGCCTTTCTTTCTTGATTTGATTCTAATTCCCTCTTCTAATCCGTTACATTTCTCATCACTATGAAACTTGCATTTGATTTCCTGTTGGTAAATGGTCAGTCATGTATCTCTTTAATGATTGTTACAAGTGTTTAAAGCTTCATGATGCTTACTTTAGTTCTGATGTTCATACAGCTGGAGGGAGAGGCAACTGGTCGAGCAATTCGACTAGCTGGTTTTGTGAACACACCGCTGTATGTCGTACATGTTATGAGCATTGACGCAATGGAAGAAATTGCTAAAGCCCGAAAATCAGGTCAAATTTCACAGGAAATTTGAATGTCTTTGCGTTTGTCTTACATAATAACAGTATCAAGTAATATTAGTGAATCAAGGTAGGCATGCCGCATTTCGTGAGCGGGAGACTGGTAAATCTAAATTCTGAAAGCAATAGCAGGGTCAATGCATTTCTACATAAGAGATTGGATGGCCATCTTATCTCGAACCATAATCATTCGATCGTGTTTTTGAGACCTTATAATATTGGTTTCACTTTGATTTGATTTTGACCTTTGAGTCCTTGAAGATTAATTTGCTTTCTTCAAACTGCAGGACAGAAGGTTATTGGAGAGGCTGTGGTTTCTGGCTTAGTCCTGAATGATTCTAAGCTTTGGGATCCTGATTTCGTCACTGCTTCAAAGTAATGGTGCTACCTCACTCATTTTTCTTCTTATTCCTTGAGATGGCCATCACTGTAGTCTGTCATAGTTATTGTTGGTGTTCGTTTATACGAGGACGTGTCTTTCTTGTATTGTTTCATCGTGCTTGATAATCTCGTGTCTCAGGTATGTTATGAGCCCCCCTATTAGGGCATCAGGACATGACAAGGCTCTACAAGCTGCACTTTCCACTGGGGTTCTGCAGGTCCATCTCATCATTCAAACAATCTATCACTTACAAACTTTAAGCTTCTCTGATCTAAAAAAGATCAATTTGTGTGGAAAGATAACCGAGTGTTCTAACAACATTACAACATGAGTTTCATAGCACTATCTCTATCTCTGATATTTTCTTTTTAATAGAAAGGGTTCATTATATTCACAGTTGTAGTTTCTTGGCTCCTTGATTACCCAAAACATTTTCTCAAATGCCCTTACCAATATTAGCATGCTCATTTGGCTTTGCAGCTTGTAGGAACTGATCATTGTGCCTTCAACTCCACCCAAAAAGCATTGGGGATTGATGATTTCCGTAAAATCCCAAATGGTGTCAATGGTAATAGAAATATGGCCATCTTAATGCTGAAGTCTCTGTTTGCTTTCCTTCTACTGAATTGCAGACATCTAATTTTCTACTACACTTTGCTGAATGGGGATGTAGGTATCGAGGAGAGGATGCATTTGGTATGGGATACATTGGTGGTAAGACTGCATTGTACCCTTGTTTCAATCAACCCCAGGAACTACAAACTGTTCTTTAATATGCCTGTCATCTCAAAGTTTGGAAATCTTTCAGGAATCTGGGCAACTTTCTATCACTGATTTTGTGCGGGTGACGAGCACCGAATGGTATGATTTGAGTTCTGGTTTTCTCTTTGTGTTTTGAATGACTTCCCATGAAGATTATATTGAGTTCCAAGGATAACTAGTAGAATGCTTAGTTTATGCATTTTGAGTTCGATCAGACTTTAGCTGCCTCTGAAGTCTGTAAAACAATTCTGACTGAGAATTTGTCAGTGCGAAGATCTTCAACATATATCCAAGAAAAGGAGCAATTCTGGCTGGATCAGATGCAGATATTGTAATCCTCA
Organism: Erythroxylum roraimae; assembly: GCA_027568915.1. Classification (NCBI taxonomy): domain Eukaryota; kingdom Viridiplantae; phylum Streptophyta; class Magnoliopsida; order Malpighiales; family Erythroxylaceae; genus Erythroxylum; species Erythroxylum roraimae. Next base: position 5,437,639 of record JAOSBL010000211.1, on the reverse strand, counting down.
ATCCCAACGCCAGCGTTACTATAAGTGCAAACTATCACCACTCTAGAACAGATACAAATGTTTATGAAGCTAGGAGAGGAAAGGTAATGTTTTATCTCACAAATTGGAAAGAGCAAATTGGAAAAGTAGATTTGGCCATTCAGTGCTCAGTTTCTTCCTTGCCTGTGTAGGGAAAGGTTGAAGTGACAATTGCAGGAGGAAGAGTTGTGTGGGAAAATGACCAACTGAAAGTTATTCCTGGATCTGGCAAGTTTATAGAAATGCCACCTTTCAGTTATCTTTTCAGTGGAATTGACAAGGCAGATGCTTCTTATCTGTCCTCCCTGAAAGCTCCAGTTAAGCGTTTCAAATCCACAGCTTAAATTTCGGAACTGCGTTTCAGCAGTTGGTCATGCCTTTTAACGGTTACTGGAATACGCATCGACTTACAGGCTACTCCGACTTTATCGTTGTAAATTATTCTTACCGTACTTTACAAAATAAACTGAAGATGTTACATACCACAAATCACAACTTGGAATTGGCTGAGAGCTACAACAAAAGACCTAAAGGGATCGAGAAAACAGCTAGAAGGGAAGCAGTTGTAATTAGGAAGAATGGTAATTCAGAACAGCATTTATGTTTAGCTTTATTTTAAGTTAAATGCAATGCCCAATGATACGTGCAAACCTTGAGAAACAAGTTTAACAAGCCTAGCTTCACCTTTGAACGTAATTACAGCTTAACCTTATCTTTGCAATTCTTCAGGCTAAGCCAGTATGACAAAATTTATTTTCAACTACAGCCAGGAAGGAAGAAAGGGATGATTAAATAACCACTGATGCCTGTGTCCATTTAAAAAACACAGAAAATAATGAACAGAGTATCACACTAAAAATTAATCATTATTAGTGGTTCCTCCAAAGAAGGGCAATTTCAATGTGTCATGTATCGTATTCAGATGGAGTCTCAACATTCAATGCATCGCATCCTAAACGAACTGTATTGCAGCCATTTGAGTTGGCTAACATTTGGTTAAACCTCTGTCCAGAACTCACATAAGAAGAGAAGACGGGAACAACGCAAAACAAGATGTTGAACAACCACTTCACCCTCAAATATCCGCTGCAAGAAAGTTCCCAGGGAGTGATACCTGCAGGAAGATAAACACTCATTCCTGCATTCCACAGAAAGAGAATGGTATACACACACACACCCAGAGAGAGAGGGAGAGCGAGAGTTTCTCAAGTACCTTTTCACCCAGTTTGAACGGTGGAAGACCTTTGTAGGGACATGTACCGCAGCGAAAAGCATCCCCCAGCCCACACTGAACAGTATCAAACAACCAACTCAGAGAAAAGCAAAACCATCAAACAGAACATTTGAGAAAAAGAAGGAAAGCAGCGCGATCAAGTTCTACTTTGCATCAAACATTAAAGCTTATTTAAACGTTGCTGGAAAGTGAAACCCTATAGCATGCAACCTCAAGTGTTGCACTAAGTTCAACATCTGAGGTTCCCTGCCATCCCCAACGAGACAAAGAAAAGATTATACGGCTTATCAATTTAAGCTATGTGCAGAACATTCCTAAGAGAGCATGTCATCCACTGTTAAAACATACATTGCCACAAGCTGACTGAGGGTTGTTCAGCTGCTCTGTAGTCGGTCCCAACTTTACTTTCTCCTCTTCCTCTGCTCTACCACAGGTGCAGTTCTTGCAAGCCTTTCTTGTGCTTCCAACTTCACAATCACCTAGTCCCCAAACAGATTGCACAATTTGACCACAAAGAGTACTAAAGAAATCAAGAACGAAAATACAAGTTCAGTGAATTCCATCCTACCAACTGGCAGTTGGGGTTTCTTCAAATCCTCATCAGTCAAGAGACTATCTTCATCAATTAAATCTGAATCATCATCAACCTGTACCTTGACCGAGTCTTTTGCACTCTTCTTGATAGCAAAGGATGACCCAATCTTCCAGGATGGTTTCCTTGCCTTGACCTAAGATGCAAAAGTAATACAAATCTAACCGTGTAAGTTCCTCTATGATATGTAGACTAAAACTATTTATTAAAAAAAAAGGGACAAAACAAGCCAACAAATTAGGGATGAAAGACTTGGCATATTTTGAAGCTAGAAGATTATTTATAAATCTGTCAATGAAGAGAAACAGCAGCAGAATATGTAATTTTTGTGATGGCAAAGTGTAATTCATCTAATTGGAACCCTTAAAAGGATGGCTAACTCTTGGGAAAGGCAAAGTAGCATGGACGAAGGGTCAAGATGTAATGTTCCCTTCAATTGTCAATAGAATGCACATCTTTTTAGTACCTAAAAATAAAACGATCACCTGATCTAAGCTACCCATTAAAATATGCTGAATTCTAAACTCAAATCTAGGGTCAGTGTGTTTAATTCTGCAGTCACAGTCCTTGTCCTTTCAAAGTCAAAATGGAATATCCTTCTTGAGAACGTATTTTAAATATCAACCCTTAATTGATTATAGCTCTACCATCTCCTAATACCTCAGAAATCAATGATAAAATTTAGGTCATGGAAGTAAAAAATATGCTTAAACCATAACCTTACCCCAAAAGAAAGACCATCAGACTGCCCGGATACGGATTGAATGCCTTGTGCTTCTAGGAAACCTGCCAACAAAACTTTGCGCTCAACAGCAGAAATTGCCTACAAAAACGCCAAAAGCATGTTTCAAATCTTACTGTTCAGAGGGGAAAAAAGGAACAAACATAGAACAGTGAAATGATATAATCAGTTCGATTATTGTTCCACATATGCAAATAAAGTTTCTCCATCTAAAAATAGCTGTGTAGAGCAAGAGGTTTCTAAAATCGTAGGAATGGAAAATCTTATTGCCCATATATGTATTAGGTGTCTGCGCTATATTTATTTTACACACAGGAATAAATACAAAGCTGGCTAGAAACTGTAACTTCAGCAAGTCAGAAGAGGAAGATAAGATTAACCTTCTGGATTTCCCCTATAACAAATTGGTTAGTCTTGTAAATCAAGATAGTTCCACCAGGCTTCAACACTCTAGAGATTTCTCCATAAAATAAGTCATTAGGAAATTCCAACGAACGAGAAATGACAATGACAATATCCACTGTTGAAGATTGCCCTGGTAGCTTACCTGCCAATAAGAACAAACAATATGCTCAAAAGTAGGCTACTAATGCACATGTTTATGTGTAAACCAAGGAAAAGGAAGAGCTGCAACATGAAGGACATCCAATAATTGATAAGGAAAATCAAGAATCTTGAGAACATGAATGAATTAAAGAATCTTATTCCCTTTTTCATGCACGATGTTTTCACTTTCTGCTCAACAATTTTTCAACATTTTCCAACTCTAATTATCACTTTCAAGTGAGACGCTGACTAATGCACAATTTCAGTTGCAAATTTCTTAGCACTTAAAAGATTATGCGCTTTTAAAATAAATCCAAAAGATTATTAGCCAGATCACAGAAAGTACTTAGGGAAGATGCTTGAGTAATAATTTCAGGATCACACTGCTCCGCTTCATTTCCAAGCTCTCTAATAGCACTCACAACAGTACTGACAGAAAGAACAGTCTCATCGGTGATTGCCAACGCTGAAGCCGGCATCTTTGTACTATCCTACAATAAGGCCAAAAGAAACATTTTTAGCTGTTTACAAATGAAAAGCCGCCATAAAAATAACACTACAGAACAAACAAACAAACCCTCAGACGTACAAGGGATCCTAAAAGTTACAGATCTAAAATACTAAAAAGCGTGGCAATTTTAAGACAAAAATAGCAAATAAAAAAGAGAAATTGGTACACGATTTCAATGCAGTTAGTTAGGTAGGCACCGTGCAAATTATAAACTGAAGAGGATGAAATATAACGTTAAAACCAAGTCCACAATCTATTCCGAGATCCATCACAACCATTTTAAAGAAAACAATTTCACAGTTAAAAAACACAAAAAGATCAGAAGCGGAACACTAATATCGTAACCAACGATGAAGAGAACAAAAATATGAGGTATTGTGAGTTGCACCGTAGAGGCCATTATTGAATTAATATGCAATAGAAACAATCCGCCCACTGAAACCACATCAAATTGACTTCTTAAACTAAGTTGAAACGAAACCCTAGCTCTGCTTCAGCCTTGAACAAAAGTCTCGCGAAATTCGGTAATTAATCAGAAAATGAGAATCGTAATACAAAAGAAAGTTGAGAACTACCTTGAGAAAAAGATGCAAGTTTATCATTTTTGTAAGAAAACAAACAGGGAATTACATAACAATACCTGTTGACGCTCTTGAAAATTATGGAGAAGAGAGAGGCAGAATGAGGGGTTTATAGGTCGGAGTTGGAAACTTCAAAGAAAGGAGGTGCACAGGGTCGGTGCTGGTGATCGAGCAACGTGTCCAGTTTGGGTGTCTCTTTGGGTGTCTCTTCTTTGCTTTTTGAGGTTTTAGCCCTAGTCACATCAGATGTCATGACCCCAAAAATATTTAATATTAATAATTCTAAAATATGCATTTTTTTAATTTTTGAAAATAAACAACTCGGTTTTATATTATTCAAGCCTTCCGATTTTTTAATTTTATTAAAATGTATGTATTTTTTATTTATAGAATTTATCTATGAAATTAAGTTAATTACTTCCTTTTTTGAATTAAATTTTTATAATGAAAATCTTAGTTAATACGTCAAACAAGGCTAATAAGCCGCGTCTCCATTTATAGTTATTATCATAACATTATAGGTTTAAATTACAAAAATAACCTTCTTTCAGTATAAAGGGAAGATTGCGTAAATTATGATTGGGTTCATTTTTATTATTTTATAAGCTCTAAGTAAAATTAAAAAAAAGCTCCTATTTTTGCCTTTTTTTTTGGCTCTTATAAAGAATGAAAATAAGCAAAATATGGGTATTTTATTATTCTTTATAAGGGTATATTATATTATATTTTATTTTTTTATAAGAGTAAAAAAAAACTTATTAAACTGTTTATGAGGATGACCTCTGGGCGGGTGCTCAGGTTGTCCTTGCCCAGGGTCGGCCTTGATTATAGCTCTTCTAAGCCCTCTCCGAGGAGTTTTATGCACCAAATATGTTCACTTAATTATTAAATATTTCTTTGGCAATTTTTATTAGTTTTTGAATATTTTCCCCTCAAAAAAAAAAATAGTTTTTGAATATTTAAAGAATTAATATTTGACATCCTACAAAATTTGAAATGTATTCTAATTTTTCTTAGATATTAACTAATATAATTGTATTCATAAGTGAATTTATTAAATATTAATAATTTAAGTTTATAAAATTTGATAAAAAAAATAACAAATTTATAATACCTTACAAATTACGCCATTGAAATAACAAACTTAAAGCAGAAGCAGACAAATAGGAAAGGACAGGAACGGAAGCAGACAAATAGGAAAGGACAGGAACGGAAGCAGAGAGTGACGATGAAATGCGACTCGTTCTTCACGTTGGCAATGGTTTAGGCTTTCGTATTGTATTTCTCATTCTCAAATGTGAAAATGACGATTTTAAGTGGGAAAGTTTTACACTTAAGTTTTTATCTTATGTGGGCAAGTTGCAAAGTTGTAGCTTATCAAATATGTTTTCAACTCACTTCCTGAATTGGTTACTGAAGTTGAGGGATACAGTCCAAGCTGATGTTTCTTGCAGAATTGGGAATGGGAATCTGATCTCTTTATGGTTTGTCAAGGCCAACTTCTTTGAACACTTCACTGATCCTACCACTTCACACAAAGATTAGTTCACTGATCAATGGTAATTCTTGGCATTTTCTTGATACCTTGACACACTTACAACCCATACACCCTCCTAATCCAGCTATTCCAAATACTTTCTAATGGAAAGAACAACCTGTACACAAGTTATCCAACACATTCATCAAGGTTATGCTAAGAAGAAGATGCTTTATGGTTGATTAGTATTAGATCGTATGGAGTAAGGTCTTAACACCCAGAATTTCTTTCCTTTTGTGGCTCACAATCAAAAACAAACTTAACACCATTGACAGAATTCCATACCTGCAAGTTGACAGAATATGTCCTTTGTGTTTAGTACATGAGGAATCAAGAGATCACTTATTTTTTAAGTGCGCTTTTACCTATAGGAAATTGTTACAATGAAATGCCTCTGGCCTACTTTGAGAACTCTCTCACAAATATCATACAATAATGGTTTTCAACCCAGACTGCTCTTTAAAAACTTGCCAAGCTGATATTCACACTTGCTTTGGGACTTTGTGTGTACACCGTCTGGAAAGAAGGAACTCCCGAACATTTGCAAACAAGACCTCCTCATTGGAGTCCCTCACAATAGTTATTATTAATGGGATTAGGGAGTTAGTACACCTGGAAAACACTGCTCTTCTTATCTGCTAACTTGTTTAAACATTTAACTTGACTCTTTTCTTCACTTGTACTGTTTCTTGTAAGCATATGCAATAAGGATTTGTGACATGAGTAATGATACCTCCTAAGCATTATGTCTTGTTTGTAATACATTTATTTATTAATTATATTCCATTTTCCTTTTCTTTAAAAAAAGACAATAGAAATGCTTCAGTTTCTTTCTTCTTCTTGTGCGTTCAATGTACACATCAGTTCTAAGTTAGCGTTTGTTTGGTTGGGCTTATACCAGTGGAACTTTTATCAGTAGAACTTTTTTCTGTAGATCTTTTCTGATAACCTTTCTAAGAAGCTATTTGACTGTTTAACTGTCATTTAAAAAAAAACTTTTTTGAAAGAGCTTCATACAGTAGATTATTTGGTAACATAAAAATAAAAAGTATTTTCAATTTTAACTATATTTTATTTTGTAATAAAAATTATTTATGCATACAAATATTATTTAAAGTATATTAAACAATACACAAAGCACAATATATTAATAATTATATAATTTTAAACCATATCAAACATAAATGAAAATATATCTAATCAAATCTTTTATATAGATTATAACATAAGTAGACTAATATCGAAAATAAATATTAAAACATATAAAAAAGCCAAATAATATTATATCCCAAAATAAATATCCAAGTTGAGTAAATAGTTAAATACATAATAAACGGAAAGATGAGTTTGTGGGTATTGTGAGAATTATGTGTAAAACATAAGGGCAAAAGAGATTAGAAAATAGACTCATTAATTGATCTGAAAAATCTACTGAAAAAGTGATTTTTTGAGAAGCTTCAAATTTGAGCTTCATAAAAAGCTGTATTTTAGCTGCCAAAAAAGTCATATCTATTAAAGAAATGCTTTTTTATTTTACAGCCAAACACCTATTTTTCTTTAAAAAGATTTTGTGGTAGAAAAAAGTACTTATTGACTTCCTAAAATCCTATCCAAACAGACACTTAGAAGGTTTTCAATGCACATTAAATTTGAAAAATATTAAATTTTTTAAATTTGAAAAACTCAAATTTTGTCTTGAAAATGCTCAAAATTAATCATTAAAATAATATTATTTTATCAAATTAATACAAATAATATTTATTTTATTAAATGAATTAAATTGTCAAAATTAAAAATAATATTATTGCATTAAATTAATAAAATAATATTACTTTATTAAATAGATTAAATAAAAAAAGCTAATTAAGACAGCATTGTTTTATTTATAAAATTCGAATTCAATTCGGATTTGGATCACCTATAGACCCGTACCATATAGACTTGGACCGGCACATTGCAATCTATACTTTTAAGCGACCATGTTTACGAGCGCCCGTGCTCATATCTAAATGGTTATTACTGACACTATCAATGTTCATTTATCATTCCATATTCTCAACTTGTAGTCGAGATTGAGAAAGCAGGACACAGTGGAGTAGAGAAACATTTATATCATAGTACGGGTGAAGTTACAGCAGGGAAAAAGTAGTCAAACCAATCATCAACATATCCTTGAACATGTCTTGTCTATTACATTGACAAGGCAGTGTTCGATACACTTTTATGTAGAAGTAGATTAAAAATATTCTGATGAACAGTTAGCTTGAATTCTCACTTCTCAGAGATCACCATGGGGGTCTAATGCAGCAATTAATGTAGGTCAAGAACCTCCTTTTGGGCTGCAAGATGGCAATAAAACATATATGATCATGCTATTTCATTTCTACTTACTTTCCTCCTCCATTCTATACTCAACCCTTGTAGTAATCCACATGCGCTGACCAAGGGAATGTGGACAACTACAATGATTGAGTATGAACATGATTGTTGCTCTATCAGAATGGATTTTGATGGAGGATAGTGCTTTTAAACATTTTATTTGTCAAGTTAGAAGGCAAACTGGCAAGCTAGGTAGCTAAGTAGAGAGAAGAAATTAGGAGACTCACCGTAACGGAGTCATCTTGATGAAGATGATGATGATAACGATGATGAACGTGGCGGTGCTGAGGAGGAGGATCCATCAGCTCTTTTTCGTTGCCAAGGCTGGCATTTCTAGCATCAGACTTGTGCTCCTTCCTTTTGGCACGAGCTTGCGAGAACACCATGGAGTAATTAGTATCACTGGCCTTGGAGTCCCACCCTCCAAACTGAGGAACTGGCGTCCATCCATTATTCTGCAGTAAACAAATCTTAATGAGCTAACCGAACAATATAACAGAAGCTTAATTATACATGTTTTAGGCATCATCTGGTCAAATGAGGAGATAACTTGGAAGTTAATCCAAGTTTATTCAACCTTGTTTTGGCTAATATCCCCCTTGGTCATCAACGCATATTAACCAAAACAAGCTCAAAGACTCCCCATATAAACTTGTTCTTTGAGAGACGTGTAATAAAAGCTTTTCAAAGTTACGGATTCTTTTGCTCCGAGAAGGGAATAATTTGTTTCCTCGGTTCCTCCGAGCACAGAAACAACACTTACCACCTTCGGGTCCCGGCGTTCCATGGCCGCAACCAAAGGGGACGGTGAGAATGGTTGTTTATATACTCTCACAGGTACACAAAATGTGCTATCTAAAGTAACCACATATTTAGAATTGATTTTTTTCTATTCCCAGATGATTCTTCCGTTGAATATAACAACTTGGTTTCTAGCCATAAGCAATTAGCTATAATTGTTATATGTTCGTGCTTCCATGACAGGTTTTGTTAAGCCATAAGCATGATTTGGGGTTAATGGATACTTAAAATAGAGAAGGTGGTCTTGAAAAGACGAGGAAATAGCAATATTCCAAGTTTAGAAGAAAGTAGAGCCAACGTTAACCTATAAATCAATTCAATTCAGTAGATTAGAGAGACTCTTCGTTTATTGAAATCAATTGAATATACTTGGTAAAGGAATAGATCTCTCCCAATAAAGCACAAGACTCATTGGTATTATACGGACTTCACATGTTGATATTGTAAAGAATGGTATAACTAAGGTGTTTTGTACTTATTTTCGTGTGTTTTACATGATAAACACAAATTTCTTTATCTTATCATTGGTACACATGTATTAATAGAGATGCAAACGTTCATAGAGAATTACAACAAAATAATGAGTTAGCAAATAGCAACAAAGGATAAGAAGAGATCACTTAGGTGAAGATATGCTAACAGCCTCTGCGAGCTCATGTTTAAAATAACATTAAGCTTGGTATACAACTGAAGAAAAGCAGTAGATCCTAAGGGCTTTGTCATTATATCAACAAGTTGCTGAGAAGCTGGTATATGACAAATAAACAAAGACTTTTTAACAACCAAATCTTGAACAAAGTAGATGTTAATATCAATGTGTTTAGTACGAGCACGAGAGACGAGATCAATAGCAAAGAAGGTAGCTCTGAGATTATCACAATACAGTAGTGGCTTGAAGTTAGAAAGTCCAATTTCTCCTATAAGAGAGTTGATCTAACATACTTCAGAAATTGCAAGAGCAATGCTTTTGTATTCAACTTCAGTACTAGACTTGAAAACAGTAAGCTACCTTTTTTAGCTTTAAGAAATCAGAGAGGAACTAAGAAAAATACAATAACCCAAAGTTGAACAACGTTCATTAAGACAACTAGCCCAATCAATATCATAAAATGATATAAGATTAAGTGGGTAGTTTTAGTTAAATGAACAACATGGGATGGGGCAGAACGAAGGTATCGAAGAATACGTTTAATAGTTGACTAGTGAATATCGGTAGGACAATGCAAAAACTGAGAAAATTTGTTAACAGTAAATTATATATCTGGTTTAGTGAGACAAATATATTGAAAAGCTCTAACAATACTATGATATTCAATATGATCAAAAAGAGTAAGGCCATAATTTTTTTATAGGGGTAAGGATGGGATCACTGGAGTAGAGATGGATTTGGAGGAATCAAGATGAGTCTGGTGAAGAAAATCACAAGGGAAGAAAATCATAAGAGCATTTGACTTGAGTGAGAAAAAGGCGGGTGGATGTGAATCTAGCTTCAATACAAGAAAGCAGTGAAGAGGGTCAAGGTCCTTGTATTGTTTTATGATGATGTTTATAGAAAATAATAAACTTATAGAAGATGAATTGAGAAGAATGAATTGAGATTATTTCATTTGATCTCTTCTAAACATATTTATACATTGTTGTCAATGAATATTACAGACTTTAACAGAAAAAACTAACTTTAACTATCATAACTGCTATTCTTGTTCTTCTTGGCTTCTAAGACTCCAACATACTCCTCCTATCTTAGGAGTCTTGAGACAGTCCAACCTTGTCTCGCAGATTCTCAAACCTCCTTCCTTGTAATGCTTTAGTGAATAGGTCTGCAACTTGTTCTTCTGTTTTGCAGTACACTAATTGAACTTCTCCTCTTTGTTGTATATCTCGCAGAAAATAACACTTCAACTTGAAGTGTTTTGTTCTCCTATGAAATACTGGGTTTAGTGAAATTTTCTAATGTAGCCTTATTATCTAACAATACTTCTATACTCTTCTCCAGTGAAATATACAACTCTTCCATCATTTTCCTAAGCAAAATAACTTGATTCACAGTAGCAGTAGCTGCAATAAGCTCTGCTTCAGCTGTAGATCGAGCTACCACACTCTGCTTCTTTGATCCCTATGAGAAACACCTTGATCCCAAGCTGAAACAATACCCAGAGGTGCTCTTCATATCATCAAAAGATCCTCCCCAATCACTGTCAAAATAACCTCTCAACTTCATGCTTCCTATTCTGCCATACTTGAGACTAAATTTGTAGGTTCCTTTGAGATATCTTAGGACTCTCTTAGCTCCAGTCATATGAAGTTCAATTGGTGCAGTCATGAACCTTGAGAGCATGCTTACTAGAAATTGGATATCTGGTCTTGTAGAGGTTATGTACATTAAGCTACTAATAAGGCTTCTGAATCTACCTTCATCTGTAGTATCACCTCCATCTGTCTTCTGCAATTTTTCTTTACAGTTCATAGGTGAACTTGTTGGTTTACACTCCAACATGTGAAATTTTTTAAGCACCTCTCTGATGTACTTCCTTTGGCAAATAAAAAACCCATTATGATCTTGACAAATTTCCATTCCCAAGAAGTATGTCATTAAGCCCAAATCTGTCAGTTTGAGCTTAACACCTTCAATCTCCTTAGCATTGTTCCCTGTCAACAACAAATCATCAACATATACAGGCATATAAATGAGTCTGTCCTATTGCTTTCTCACATAGAGAGTGAGTTCACTCTCACTTCTAATGAAGCCAATCGGCTACAAGTAATTATCAAGCTTATGATACCAAGCTCTTGGAGCTTATTTTAGCCCATACAGGGCTTTCCTTAATCTGTATACCTTCTCCTCCTTTCCTGCTACTACAAAACCCTCGGGCTGCTCTACATAAATCTCTTCTTTCAGCTCTCCATTGAGAAAGGCTGACTTGACATTTAATTGATGCAAAAGCCAACCACTTTTGGCAGATAGGTTCAGAATGAGCCTGATGGTCTCCAATCTTGCTACAGGTGCAAAAGTGTCAGAGTAATCCACTCCACTTATTTGTGAATACCCCTTAACTACTAATCTGGCCTCGAACTTGTTGAGAGTACCCTCAGGATTTAATTTGATCTTCTAAACCCACTTTACACCGATAATCTTCCAGTTTCACTACTTGTTCCCATGTCTGGTTTTTTTCTATCATGTTGATCTCATCTTACATTGCAGCTATCCATTCCTTGCTTCTTTTGCTTCATTGAAGCTTGCTGGTTCACAAAGAGTAATATTGCAAGCTTGATAAACGTCTGAAAGGAGTATAGTACCTCTTATTGGAATGTGATCCACCTAGTCTTCAAGCTCATCATCAGATTGGTTTTCTGGTATAGACTCCTCTTCACTTTCGTGTGAGTGAGCTTCCTCTCCTCCTATTGCTGGACTTGCTTCATCTTCAGACTCTTCTTCTGATGGAATTTCAGGTAGATTAACTCTTCTTAATAACACTCTTTCTATCTATATAATGTCTTCTTTTAAACTTGATCAATCCCATACCTCATCTTCTAGGAAAGTCACATCCCTGCTGACCTTGACTTTCTTCCTGTTGGGAATTAGGATTCTGTATCATTTAGTCACCTCTGAGTATCCAATGAAGGCTGCTGTAGTGGCCTTGGAATCTAGTTTACTCCTCTTCTGTTGGGGCACATAAGTGAAACATGGAGAGCCAAAGATTTTAAGATTTTTCAGGTTTGGTTTCCTCATGTGCCAAACTTCATATGCTGTCTTCTTCTCTAGGGCTTTAGTGGGAAGTCTGTTGAGAAGAAACACAACAGTTGCTGCAGCCTCAGCCCAAAGAAACTTATGTAGAGACTTTTCCTTGAGCAAACATATGACCATCTCTAAAATAGTTCTATTCTTCCTCTCACTCACCCCATTCTATTGAGGTGAGTAAGGCACTATCAGTTGATGCATAATGCCACTATCTTGACAGATCTTCTTGAATTTTTGATTACAAAACTCAGATCCATTGTCACTTTTGAGTGTCTTGATCCTCTTCCCACTTTGATTTTCTGTCATTTGCTTGAAATTCTCGAATATTTCTGGTACCTCAACCTTGGACTTCATGAAATAAATCTAGCAGTACCTTGACTTGTCATCATTGAAAGTAACAAACAATTTGCTTCCATTCAGGGATTTAACTGGCAGAGGTCCGCACACATCAGTATGGAATAATTCAAGTAACTCAGATGCTCTCCACTTGTTGTCCTTAAAGGGCTCTCTGGCCTTCTTCCCTTGTATGCAGGTGGTACACACCTGCAGAGATTCCTTAAGAATTGGAACTCCTTGCACAAGTTCTGATTCACTCAGATTTTTAAGACCCTTCTAATAAGGATGACCTAGCCTCTTATGCTAGAGACTTGCATCTTTAACACTTGCATTGAGTGCAACTTGATGCTGTTTGATAAGGTTTAGTATATAGCTTCTGTCCTTAGCCATTATCTTGAACATAATTCTACCATCAGAAGCTGAGATTGTGCAGATACCATTTTGGAAAAGGACTGAATACCCTTTTTCGATCAACTGTGATACACTGAGGAGGTTTTGCTCAAGTTCTGGAACATAGAGAACATCTTCAAGTGTCCTTGGACCATTCATACTCTCAATGACAACAGCTCCTCAACCCTTAGCAGAAATCAAGTAGCCATTGCCAATTTTGACTCTACAGGTGTTCTTCTTGTCTAGGCTTTTGAAGATGCTCAGATTGCTAGTCATGTGATTGGAGCAACCACTATTTACAAGCCAACTATCTGCAGAAATGTTGGTGTTATGATAGGAAGCCACAAACAACTGATCCTCCTCCTTCTTGGCAGCAATGTGGGCTTCTCCAGAGTTCTGCACCTGCTCCTTGCTCCTGCAGAACTTGTCAATATGTCCATACTGCTTGCATTTCCTGCACTTAACATTAGGCCTTCTCCAGCATTTATAATGAGGATGGTTTGTCTTGCCACAGTGTTTACAAGGGTCCTTTTGGGACTGAGCTGAAGATGCTGCAAGTTCTTGCTTTTCTTGTTTTTTGATATCTAAACCACCCTTGGTCCAGGACTTCTTCTTCCCCTCACCACTGGTTTTCTAGCTTGCCCTGAGGGCACCTTCAGTTGCTTCCCCTAATCTTAGTGCTCTCCTTTGCTCTTGGGCTTATAGGAAACTCAGCAATTCTGACAACTTCAAGTATGCCATATCTTTGGTATTTTCCAAAGATATGATAGTTGCTTTGAATTTTTCAGGAAGGGAAATCAGCATCTTCTGGATAACCTTCTCATCTTCAGATCTACTTCTAAGAAGTCTAATCTTATCCGCAAGATCCTGTGATGGGTGTCGAATCCACCAAAAATAAATCCCAAACACCAAACGAAAATAAATTGCGCACAGTGGTAAATGGGG